>OFHU01001689.1:225000-503288 GCA_900245905.1 Lacerta viridis | reverse complement strand
TTTTTTGGCATTTTTTTTTTTTTTAAGAAACAGAAAGGGGCAGATGTCCGGGGGTGGGGGGAAGACTGGCAATCTCACCCGCTGTTGAACTCACGATTTTGGCTTTAGGTGTAATATCCGGAACGTAGCCTCTATATAAGTTGCAGGCTTACTGTGCTTCAAGGGCTGTTCAGACCCCAAAATTCCTGCCAACAGATCATCCAACCCAGGAGAGGACTGAGATAGGTGATGTTCAAATACCTAGGGGTATGGTTAACTGCAAAAAAATATAAATAAAGAAATAAAGAAAAGCATAGGGGTGTGGGGGAGGATATTGGCTATAAAAATGAATGTACTACCAAGAATGCTGTTTTTGTTTCAATCAGTACCCGTGATCAGTGAGGCAGGGCACTTTAAACAATGGCAAAAAACAATATCTAAATGTATCTGGCAGGGGGGAAGCCAATAATGAAATATAAGTTACTGATAGATTGCAAAGAAAGAGGTAGCTTCTCCCTGCCAGATGTGAAGTTATATTATGAAGCGTCCTGCCTATGCTGGCTTCGGGACTGGATACTGTTAAAAAATGCAGGTGTATTAGATTTGGAAGGTCATGACAACCCAGAGTCTGGGTTTATGGCCCTCATCTGCTTTGCAATCAAACTGTGTGGTCCCTCATAAGTTGCGGCCTCAGCCTCAGTTCTCCATTTGTAAAACAGGGATAATTTCAAACCTCTCTCTCTCTCTCTCTCTCTCTCTCTCTCAGAGGTACCGTGAGCAGACACACCAGCTTCTCCAGAGGATTGAGGATTGCTATGGTGTCCTGACGTGTGTTAAATGACGCACAATATCTGATGTCACGCACAGGGCCCACTGAACATTGGGGGCAAAAATTAAACAAACAAAAAAAGATTGAGGGGGCCCAAAGTGCATCGGCCCCCAGGAGCCAGCGCCCTTGGCTGTGAGGATTTATATTGATTTATTTCCAATATTTCCTCCCTCCCTTTCTAGCACAAACCACCCCCAAGACCACCAGCAAGATTAAAAGATAAACACAATACAGCAGAATCCATTTCATTAGATAAACCCTATAATTAAGAAAATGTAAAGCAATTCAAAACAGCAGCAGAAAAAAAGAAACACCCTCAGAAGTACAAAAAGAAGAACAACCAAATTAAGTATAGAAACCAAAGAAGATTTTGACAAATGAATTCCCGGCTGTTTCCAGCCCACCTGCTTATTGAGCGTTCCTCCTCATTTGCTTGCGATTTGATTTGCAGGGAGGTTAAATAACGACAGCTATTTATTGAACCTTCATTCTTATTTGGTTGGCAGGGAGGTTAACATTACGTCAAGCGAGTGGTATCCCTCACTTTCCCAGCGTGTTCCCCCCCCCCCATCACTTTCCTTACTGCAAAAAGTCCAATTTGGTGGAGGGGGAGCAAGTTTGTTGTGCAAGAGTTCCAAATCGCCTTTAATTTGCCAGGGGGTGTTTCATAGATGCTGGGCTGGTGTGTAAACCAGGGCTGTGTTTAAACCTTCCCTCTCCACCCCCACAGTCCCCCCCCCCCCGGTTCCCTTGAGAGCAAAACCTACATGATTGATGATCCCAGGGCACCGGCCACTGCTAGCAGCTGAATAAACAGGCCAAGCTGCCTGCTGAGCTGGGGTAGCGGGTGGATACAGTTATGAAAAGAGACCAGATGAACTCAGCAGCAACAGCAGCGGGCCTGGGAGGCAAGGAAGGTCTCTGGGGTCGCAGGCTGCAGCTTGAGATTTATTTTAAAAAGGAAGGAAGAGTGCCTTGGCTCCAGACCTCTGGAAAAAAGCCTAAGCTTTCACTTTTGCAGCTTTACTAATTTTTAATATTGCCCAGCAGTGTAATTCGAATCCAAGACCCGCCGGGATAGGTTTTGGGTGCAGTGGATCTTGGGCTTTCTCAGCTGAGCCAGGGCTACACCAGTGAAAGCCGCTCAGCCAGAGATAACACTGGAATATCAGACAGCATAGGAGCCAATTCCTAGGGGCAGTGGGGCTCACCTGGCCTGCCCAATATTTTAATTCATGCTGGCACCGCTGTCAGCGTAACTTATGCTGGGTTAAGGATCCAAAAATGGGTGTTCTGGGGGAGAGTAGAGGGGCAAGGAGAGACTCATAGCTATTCCAAATTCTATTCAGCTGGGTTCGTGTGAACCAAACCTCACAACTGGGTCCCACACTCACCTGCCAGCACATCCCTCCTAGAGGCTCCTGTACCAAGTTTAGGGTAACCTATGGTTTTCCTGCCCACCTAGCAGTTCCTGCCCACCTAGCAGTTTGCAAGCACATCAAAGTGCAAGTAGATATATAGGTACTGTTATGTACTGAAGTTCTCACCCTAGGCCACTAGGGTGTGTGTATATAGTTCATTCTGCTGCAGTTTTCACTCAGGTCCGCACATGCAAATGAGGGATTGAAAGTGACGTTCAGGGATTGGGTAACTACAGAAAGTTGTTACTGTTGCTTGTAGCTGAGTTCTATATAAGCAGGCTGCTGAGCCCTTCAGCTCACTTCTGTTCCAGCCTGAGAATAAACAAGAGCTGCTTGGAAATCACTGTGTCGTCTGCTGTGTCCACCCACAACTTAACAGGTACCACACCGATGGGAAGGTAAACGGTGTTTCCGTGCGCTGCTCTGGTTTGCCAGAAGCCGCTTTGTCATGCTGGCCACATGACCCGGAAGCAGTATGCCGGCTCCCTTGGCCAGTAACGCGAGATGAGCGCCGCAACCCCAGAGTCAGACACGACTGGACCTAATGGTCAGGGGTCCCTTTACCTTTACCTTTATGGTTTTCCCAGTAGTGATGTATAGAAGTGAGAGCTGGACCATAAAGAAGGCTGATCGCCGAAGAATTGATGCTTTTGAATTATGGTGCTGGAGGAGACTCTTGAGAGTCCCATGGACTGCAAGAAGATCAAACCTATCCATTCTGAAGGAAATCAGCCCTGAGTGCTCACTGGAAGACAGATCATTTTAAATAAAAGCACACATTCTACTCATGTAAAAACACGCTGATTCCCGGACCGTCTGCAGGCCGGATTGAGAAGGTGATTCCCCGGGTACTTTGCCTACCCATGGGCTATACCAGAGGTCGGCAACCTCTGGCCCGTGGGCCGGATGCAGCCCGCAAAGGCCGTTTTACCGGCCCACGAGCCGCCTGCCAACGAAGCCGCCCGCTCGGCGAGCCCCCCGTGCGCTGTGCTAAACCGGCGTGGCGCGGTGCAGGCACTTGCCGAGCGGTGCCAGAAATTGCGTTTGCACATGCGCAGATACTAGAAATCGCATCTGTGCATGTCCAGATGCCGGGAATCGCTTCTGCGCAGGTGTGATTTTCAGCGTCACGGACATGCGCAGAAGCAATTTGCGCAGAAGCAATTTCCGGCACCACGGACATGCGCAGATGCAATTTTCGGCATTGCGCTGTGCATGTCCGGCCCACAGACACTCTCCGTGGGGTTGATTCAATCCATGGCCGGATAACCTTGCCGACGCCTGGGCTATACCATGTCGTGCGACAGCAGAGTATCCATTGATGGTCCCGACCCAGAGGCTGGCGTGTTCCCAGCAAACAAAGGGACTTAGGGGCTTTCCAGTTTGCCTAATTTAGGGATGAAGTCATGGTCTCCATTTGGCGGATGCCAACTCCCCCCCCCCCTTAAAAACAGAAAACCCCAGAGAGTCTTTTCGGTTGTAGGTTTCAGTCGATGAAACCTCAAACCCTGATTTACTGTGATTCAGAGGAAGAAGTGTTTGCTACTGCTGCTGCCAGGAGTAGATTCCAACAGCCAGGAAAATGTCATCCATCTGGAATTCAACAGGAAAGATGGGGCTGTGCAGCTTTGGGGAGAAGTTGATGCTGTATTTGAGATGGCTGTGGGGAAGGCCTCCTTCAGATGCCCAAGGACCACCGAAAAGGCTTTTGCATGTGCACAGGGGAGATCTTCCACTTGGCTCACAGAGGCGTCTTGCATGCGCAATGCTTGATAACACCAAATTTGAAGCAGCCGTCAGGACACTTAGCAGCTGTGGACACCTTCCGGCTTGGCGCTTGATATACCTTTAGGGCCACAAAGGAACTATACACACACTTATTTAGTGAGGAGAGGCTGTAGCTCAGTCGCAGAGCTTTGGCCTCGCATGCAGAAGGTCTCAAGTTCAATCCTCAGCATCTCCAGTTAGTTATGGGAACAATTCCCAGCTTGAAATCCTGCTCGTGTTGACAGTACTGAGCTGGATGAACCAGTGCTCTGATCCTGTATAAGTGTCGTGAGAGAGCCAGGAATAAAGCACATGGATTACATGAAGTTAACTCTTTACTGCTCAGGTGTGCCAGGCCCAATGACCACAGCCGCTTTTCTCCGGTAAGCCTGAAGGTTGTGGAGACTGAAGGTCGTAGAATCATAGAATTGTTGAGCTGGAAGGGACCCCAAGGGTCATCTGGCCCAACCCCCTGCAATGCAGGAATCACAGCTAAAGGACCCATGACAGATGGCCATCCAACCTCTGCTTAAATACCTCCAAGGAAGGAAAGTCCACAACCTCCTGAGGGAGACCGTTGCACTGTCAAACAGCTCTTATTGTCAGAAAGTTTTTCCGTATGTTTAGTCGGAATCTCCTTTCCCCACCTTCCCAGAGCTGCCTAAGTCTCCTCGTCTCCTGGGCCCTTCCCAAGCAATCTGAGATTACGCCCGCGTGAAGCTAACTTCCCCTCTGCCCTTTTCATGCCTCTCCTGGTTCTGGGAGACCAGAGAAGAGGGAAGCTTGTTGCAGCAGGAAGGGGAGACACTTGTGATTCTTCACCAGCCAGACTTCTCTGTCTCTTAGCCCCCCCCACACACACACCTCTCCTGCTTCAGTTTCTGCCTCTGATGCTGGACTTCTGTCTGCCACAGATTCTCCCCGCTCACTAAACCCTGTTACCTCTTCAGCTTCCGACTCCTCCTCTTTCCAGTCTTCTCCCTGTGACCACCCATCGTTGTCCCACCACCACTCCCTGGGCTCTGAGCCTTCTTCCCTTGGGGCTTCCCCAGCTGGTTCCTCCCACCATTCTTCTTTGTTGTTGTTGTTCAGTCATTCAGTCATGTCCAACTCTTCGTGACCCCATGGACCAGAGCACGCCAGGCACTATCCTCCACTGCCTCCCGCAGTTTGGCCAAACTCATGCCAGTCGCTTCGAGAACACTGTCCAACCATCTCATCCTCTGTCGTCCCCTTCTCCTTGTGCCCTCCATCTTTCCCAACATCAGGGTCTTTTCCAGGGAGTCTTCTCTTCTCATGAGGTGGCCAAAGTATTGGAGCCTCAACTTCAGGATCTGTCCTTCCAGTGAGCACTCAGGGCTGATTTCTTTAAGGATGGATAAGTTTGATCTTTTTGCAGTCCATGGGACTCTCAAGAGTCTCCTCCAGCACCATAATTCAAAAGCATCAATTCTTCAGCGATCAGTCTTCTTTATGGTCCATTCTTCTACATCCAGCCAATTCACGACAATAAGGCACCTTCCTATGTTCCATTAAACACAACTTTCCTGCGGTTTCCTCCTGCCCCTTCATTCTCTTGTGGCAGTTGGCTTTGCTCACTTGCTTGAGTCATGCGGGTTGACGGTGACCTCTGCTTCTAAAATGTCCACAAAACCAATGCGGAACACATGTTGCTCCTTCAGTTTTCACTGGGGGGGGGGGAAGAATTCCAGCCCATGTTTCAGCACCGGGGTTTTTAACAACTGTGAGCCAACCAAAATACGCAATGGCTTTTCAAACAGTCTGGCATTTGTAGATGGCAATGGGGACAAATGGGCAGCCAGATGGGCGAGGTATAAATAAATTATCATCATCATCATCATCATCATCATTAGCCAGCTGTTTGAGTCACTTGGAACATGTGTCATGCCTTGGCTATCTAAGCCTGGACATGGATCTTCAGGATTTTGTGGTGCTGTTCTCCAACTCTTAAGGTGCGCATAAAAACTGCAACTCTTAAGGAACATAGCATTACAAAAATTGGGCATATTTGCATGCAAAATAAAATGTGTCTATTAGGAAAAGATGCGCATGGAAATGCTGATGGCTTTGCACAAGGACTTTAAAATATAACAAACGGGTGGGGAAATGTAGCAAAGTGAATTTAAGATTAGGAAAATGAGATGCAGAAGGAAATCGAAATCGACAGATTCACAGTTCCCTCTTTAGAATATTAGAAATGCAGGTACTTTGCAGCAACACCCTCCTTCTTCCTGGATCATTTCTCTTACTTGGGAGGGAAAACGAACTAATTTTGCTCCCTATAATGGTGCCTGTCCCAGGCCAGGAAAGTGATTCTCTCGCCAATTTCCTGGATTCCGCCTGCGTCCAAATCCAATGTTATAAACCTGGATTGCTTTACATCCTCTCTCTCTCTCTCTCTCTCTCTCCCCCCCCTCTTTTTTTCCTGGCATTTGTAAGAGATGGCAAAGCAACAAACAGCTCCGTGAACATCTGGAGAAGGAGCAGCCTTAGAGCCCAGGGTCTCTGTCCAAGCTGCGGCTTTTAGAGCATCCCACACATTTGTTTCCTTGCAGCTGCTATTTTCCACGTGTGAATAATAGAGACCCCTAATGTCAGAGAGGCCTTAGGCCCCCTTTTAAATGCAGGAATAGGGACCAGGAAAAAAAGAAGAGAGTGCTTCTGGACTACGGTTTCTGCACAAATCTGGCAGCATTGCAGAATTGCTTGGGGGGGGGGGAAGCTTTCCGTTTTGCTCCATTTGAAATTCATTTATTCGTTTGTTTCAGTGATGCCTTGGAACAGGGGTAGTTAACCTTTTTTCAGTCTGAGGGCCATGTTCCCTTTTAGGTGGCTTTTCAAGGGCCACATGGAAGTGGTGGGTGATGCCAGAGGCAAAAGTAGGCAGAGCAACAAAGGTTATTTGTAAACTTTGTGCGCAGTAGACTAGTTTCTATATACAGTAGGCTAGTTTCTCTCTACTGTCCATCCAACATTGTCTTCTTAATAAAGCCCCCTTTTAAAACCATACGAATCAGCTAAAGAAGAATGTCAGCCCTCTTGTTTTTCAAAACAGATAAGATGGACTTTTTTGCAGTTAGGAAAGTGATGGGGAAACATGGTGAGAAGTGTGGGAGGAATGAATGAATGAATGAATGAACAGGAAGATGTATCACCACCCAGCAAAGAAATCAGAATGAATGCTCAGCATGGCTGTGTACACACATTTAAATCCCATCTCCCCCTGCCCAAAGGAACCTAATCACTGCAGTTTGTCAAGGGTTCTGGGAATTGTAGTTCTGTGTGGGGTGGTAAACTACAGTTCCCAAGATTCTTTGAGGGTGAGCTTTACGGGATGGTGCGCATGCGGTCGTGGTCTGACCTTTGTCTAAATGTTGGGCAAGAAAACCAGGACCGATGTTTGTTTGTGCGTTTCTATCTCCAAGGAGGTTAAGGTGGTGTACAGTGGCATGCAATGAAATTTTTCGCAAGGGAACAGTTAGGGCCAGAGGCGCCAGCTTGCGAGGGTGATGGGGAGGGCCGACGTCATGCATGTGAGCATCGTGCCTCCCTCCCTAGAACAGGAGGATAGTATAGATTTAGAACAGTGTTTTGCAGAAGGGCATAGTTCAGAGGCTGCAGAGGGGAGAAGCTGGGAAATATTGGAGGAGGAACAGCAGGAAGAAGAAAAGGCACCAGGGGAGAGACAACCAACAGGCTGAGTGTCCTTGGAATGCATTCCTGACCCGACCCGCCCTCTCCCAGGCATTGAGGGTAGTAGAACCGACAGCTCAGAGGCAGAAAACTCAGATTAACCAATGCAGGAGTGATGTGTAATAGGGGGAAATGTAGGAGGTGGGACTTTACTTGGAGCCACACCATTATTAGGGAAGGCTGCATTCCTTCAGCCTCTCTGTGAATTATTGAATAAATTACTTGGTAAGAACTTTTATTGTTTCTGTCAAGTACGGGAATTCCCCTCTCCCTTCTGGTGGCTCTCCGATAAGAATTAACGAGCATTCGGTAGATTTATAGTCCTTTTATTACAGCATTCTGTTACAAGCACAAACAGGCAATCCTCCGCAAGGGTATCAGTTGCCTACTCTGACTCCTCCCCGCTCTCCATTGATATATCACCCAGCTGCTCCCTCCCTTCTGGTTGCTTAGCTACTATCTCATAGCTGGGTAGCTCCTCTCTAACTGTGCAGCTTCTGTGTCTGTCTGTCTCTCTGCTTCTGGAAACGCTGGAAGCAGGCAGGGTCAAATATTCCCCCTCCTCTTCTGTTAGGGACTGATCTCCCTGCGATTGCATTCCCCAATCTTCTGATCCAGACCAGCCCCTGGCAGTTTCTCTGATTCTGGGCTGCCACTGTGAGAGGGATCTGATTCCCCGAAGCCTGACAGGCAGGAACATTGAGGGGGCTAGTCACTCTAGCCTACTGACTGCATGCCACTGGCAGTGTACACCATTCACCCCTCCTTATTTAGTCCCCACACCCACCCTAGAATCGTAGAATTGTTGGAAGGGACCACGAGGCTCATCCAACTCAACCCCCTACAGTGCAACATTCTTTTGCCCAACAATGGGACTCGAACCCAAGACCTTGAGATTGAAAGTCTCATGCTCTACCGACTGAGCTATCCCTTGGCGGCTACCTACCCTGCAAGGTAGCTTAGGCTGAAAGGCAGTGGCTGGCCCAAGGTCACCCGGTGAGCTTCATGGCTTGATTGGGGATTTGAACTCTGATCTCCCAGGTCCTAGTTTGACACTCTATTTTTTTTTAAATCATTTTTATTGGTTTTAGAAATACAAAATACAAATAAACACAATCTAGTAAAAACATATCTGTATAAAGAGATTCCCGAGACTCCCCGCCCCCCCATCCCTTCCTTGGGAGTCTTGGTTTAAGCATCTGCAACTGCATATTCATCCATACTCCAATTTTTATATCAAACCATATTATCCATAGTATTTTTTTCACTACAAGTGAGTCAAAATCATGTTTTTGTTTCCATCTGCTTACAGTGCTCTCCTAGGTAATTTATAAATTTTCCCCATTCTTTTATAAAGCTTTTATCCTCTTGGTTTCTGAGTTTTCCAGTCAGTTTTGCCATTTCGGCTTAGTTCACCAGCTTGGTTTGCCATTCCTCTCTGGTAGGAACTTGTCTTCTTTCCATCTCTGGGCTAATAGCATCCGGGCGGCTATTGTTCCATACATAAAGAGTTTTTTGTGCTCCTTTGGAATATTGGTACCTGTAATTCCTAGTAAGAAAGCTTCTGGTTTCTTAACAAAAGTTATTTTAAGCATTTTCTCCCTTTCATCATATGTCATCCCCCAGAAAGCTTTTATTACCTTACATGTCAACCACATATGATAAAAGGTACCTTCTTCTTCTTCTTTACATTTTCAGCAGATATTTGAACTTGTCCTATACATTTTTGCTAACTTAGTAGGAGTGAAATACCACTGGTACATCATTTTCATATAGTTTTCTTTCAATGTACAACATGCCGTAAATTTCAGATGTGATTTCCATAACCTTTCCCAGTCTGCCATCTGAATATTATGTCCCAAGTCCTTTGCCCAGTGTATCATAACCCACTAAACCTGTTCCTAGTCTGACACTCTAACCACTGCACCACATTGCCTCTCAGAGAAATGGCAGGCCCAGAGAAATGGCTGTTGTGAGAGAGAGAGAGAGAGAGAGAGAGATGGGAGGAGGAGGTGGTGGAGGAGGAGGAGGGTAGAGGCCCAAAGCTGACTCAGAGCATTTCCCTTTTACCTCAGAATTAAAACCACGCACCCGAGGAGAGGAAACCACACGGCTTAGCTTGCACCTGCCTGCGCTCAGCCTTGCAACAGATACCGCGAACAGCTTTGCCGTGATTCAGACACGCTGCCCCAAAAGCAGTTGTCCGGGGGTGGGGGGTTTTTTGGAGAAGCGGGAGAGGGGAAGCCTTCCCGGGGTCCCTGGCAAACCCCAGTCAGACAGAAGCCCCTCCAGTGTTGAAATTGTGAAAATGGAGGAAGAGGAAAGGCATTTCCTGACTCTTCGGCAGAGCTGCGGAGACCTTGGCCTGTGTGGGATGCCTGGCTCGCAGAGGAAAATGTCTCCTCTTTCTCGAAGAGGGTCTTATCTTCCACACACACACACACGTACACCCCTCTGGTGCGAGGAGTCAAGTCTCCCGGCATGATTTAGTGGTTGAGGCAATGTCATATTAGCCACCGGGACAGACAGGGGGGAGAAAGGAAAAGGAGACCCAGAGGGGCTCTCTCCTTAAATGGCGCAATGCATTTGGAGAGCAGTGGGAAATTCCACCGGTAGTCTAGATGGGCAAGATCTTTGACTGCTAACCCCGGGCGTATCGGATTTAAAATAAGGGCACTTGGAGGTCTCAGGTGAGCTCATTCGGCTCAAACCAGGCCTCAGAAAGCACACTGCACCTCTGGGCATACGTTTCCTGTTTTGCGAGGGCTCTGGGAGCATCCACAGACACGTGGCAGAAAGTGAAAAGTATGAATCTGTGCCCTTGCTTCAGTACCGAACCCCTTCTTCGCATCCAACTGCCCCAGATTTAGTGAAGGGGCCTTAGCCAGAGTGTCTCCGGTTCCTAGAATAATCATGCAGTGGACGCTCAGATTACAGAAGTAATCCATGATGGAGGCACGTCTACAACCCACGGCGTTCGTATCCTGCAGTGCTGCATCTGCGCATGCGTGTGACGCAATTTGGCTCTTCTGCGCATGCGCGAAGCGCAATTTAGTGCGCAAACGCATGCGTGAGTGCTGCAACCCGGAAGTAACCCGTTCCAGGACTTCCGGGTTTGGCGTGGAGCACAACCTGAAAAGACATAACCCACAGCGGACGTAACATGAGGTATCATTGTATTATTATTATTATTAATAATAATAATACTTTTTACCCCACCCATCTGGCTGAGAAGCTATAACAAAGAAATCTCTCCTCCAACCCGGCCACACTAGCTGTGGTGGCTGATGGGAGTTGTTGTTTGATCTGGAGGGCACCAGGTTGGGGAACCTACCAGATGACTCCTCTCCATAAAACAATATGGAGCAGATTTTCTGCCACTGAGCTTAACAGGCAGGTGGGCTTGTACGGTGCCCCAGAGCAAAGCATCTGTTTCAACTCAGAAAGAGAGAGCGTGATGTGGTCATGCAATTGTGTTGGGTCAATCTTGGGAGAGCCATCATTACCAGGGCCGGATTTAGGTTTGATGAGACCCTAAACCACTGAAGGTAGTGGGGCCCTTTATATGCCCAGCTGTCCTTTGTCAACAACAAATTGTCACCGTTTTCTGTGTTGAATATGCGCTATATGGTAATTTATGGACCTAATAGGTATCTCAAGCCATTTGCACATGTTGCCATGCAACCAGTCCATGCAGAATGTAGGCACCCTATATATAGAAATGAGCAAACCAGTGATATTTTAGGGAGCAGGCTAGCAGGTGGGGGCCCGTTACTTACATCACAAGAGCCTTCGCAACACAAAACACTATTGCTGTATATAGGTTTTATTTTATTTGCTTTTTATCTTTTATTTTGGAAATGTGCATCCAGAGGGGGGGTTTTTTGCCTTTAATTTTTTTGCCCCCCCTCCCCGGAGAGATTGGGGCCCTAAGCTATTGCTTGTTTAGCTTATACGTCAATCCATCACTGGTCATAACCGGCAGCATGTAAGTCACCGAAGCAGATTTGCCAATGCAAGAATGTGGCTTTGTCTACATCGCACATGTCTGTATTATAGGCATGCTTGAAAAGAACTCCCAAAATGTTTCTAAAAAGCTCTCTGCGAGAAGGGACCGAAGGGGACTCGTGTCATGAGGGATCACGTGAGCCGTCTTTCTGCTGAACACCCCCTCTCTCAGTTGTGGCGGCGGCTTCCCCTCTTTCAAGTGAAGAACTAATATTTTCCCTGGATTTTGAGCCTTGCATGCTTTGAGCAGATCGGTTCTCCCTAGAAATATGTGAGCACCTGTTGCACGTTAACCTTTGCCCCTCTTAACCAAACATTAGCCTTTGACAGTCATACGATAAGACAGATTCATATCTAAGGGGATGGGAGGGGGAAAGGGGGAGTCTGGTCTTTCCAGTGACTTCGGGAAGAGAGGCTGTAATTTCTAAAATGAGCTCTCTTCTCTCTGGGCAGGTTGAAGCAAGCGGAGGGATTTTGTGCAAGATGCATGATTTATTTACTTAGGCTGTTTATATCCTGCACAGCACCCAAAGATTTCTGGGCAGGTAATGATAAAATTCCATAAAACATCATCAACCTCGTAAAAAAACGACATCAAACACAATTTAAACAGTTTGCAGCACAGGGCACTCCTGGTCTGTCACTACTTTCGAGTGGGATTCAATTGCATACCAGCAAATTCGTGCTACCTGATTATAATTGACTAGGAGATCTTGCACAACAAAATCGATTCCCCCAAGGATCGGACTTTTCACGATAAGGAAAGTATTGGAAAACTGTATGTGTGGGATTTGCTTTGATGTAACATCATCTAATCTCACTGCAAACACTTCAGAATGAATGCTCATTGAATAGCCAACTTCATCTCCCTGCAAATAAGCCAGACTGAATGCTCTGTTAAGTATAATTGCTTTAATTCACACTGAAATGGAGAATGCCTGGCTGTGTATTAAAGGGGTAAAGGTACCCCTGACCATTAGGTCCAGTCGCAGACAGCTTCTGGGTCATGTGGCCAGCATGACTAAGCCGCTTCTGGCGAACCAGAGCAGTGCATGGAAACACCGTGTTTACCTTCCCGCTGGAGTGGTACCTATTTATCTACTTGCACTTTGACGTGCTTTCGAACTGCTAGGTGGGCAGGAGCTGGGACCGAGCAACGAGAGCTCACCCCGTTGCGGGGATTTGAACCACTGACCTTCTGATCGGCAAGCCCTAGGCTCAGTGGTTTAGACCACAGTGCCACCTGCGTCCCTGGCTGTGTATTACTGAAGGCTTTAACACAGGGATTTTCCATGGGGCTATTAAGCTCTCTAGATGGGTTGGTAATTAACTGTTGAATGTTTTCCACTCTAATGCAGCCGTGCCTTCGATCCCGAACGCCTTGTGGCTCGAACGTTTTGGCTCCCGAACGCCGCAAACCCGGAAGTGAGTGTTCCGGTTTGTGAACGTTTTTCGGAAGCCGGCCATCCAACGTGGCTTCTGCAGCTTCCGACTGGCTGCAGGTACAGTGGTACCTCGCTAGACGAATGCCTCGCTAGACGAAAAACTCGCTAGACGAAAGGCATTCGCTAGCGAAAGGCTGTCTCGCAAGACGAATTTTCCTATGGGCTTGCCTCGCAAGACGAAAAAAATTCCGATTCCCCCCCCCCGTCAAACCGCTATTCCCCCGTTGGTGCTTCGCAAGACGAAAAATTCGCTATATGACAGCACTCGCAGAACGAATTAATTTCGTCTTGCGAGGCACCACTGTATATTGGCACTAAGTCATTCAGAGCACATCATCTGTAAAATCTTGAATTCAGCCCAGAAATTTATCAGCAGCCAGGGGCGATCCTTTAAGAACCAGAATAACACAGTTCTGACCGGTGTCAGAACCTGTACTTAACCATGAGGTTGTTAGTGCCACACTTTTTAACAAAAACAAAAAGAGGTGCCGGAAGTGCGTACCCTGGGGTGCCCTGAACTATGTTTTGCACTAGCTTCAATTCCCAAGCTGTCTCCAAAGGCAGCCCCGTGTAGACAGAGTGCACTGACCACATCACCCAGGCGTGCCAACTCTAGGAGACAGAGGCATCGTCAGCCCCCTCAATAATCCTTAGCAGGGGGCTCAGGCCCCCCCCCCCGCAATCTTCGACCCAAGTCGGCGCCTCTGCCCATGCCATACATTTAAAGCGCATCTGTAGCATTGTAACTGTCACAGCTTCCTCTTGTAGAATCCTGGGAACTGTAGTTTGTCCCCTAACAAAGCTCCAATCGCCAGCGCTCTTTTAAAAAAATTTACAGTTCCCATAGTTCCTTGAGAGAAACCCTGTGCTACAAATGCACTTTAGATGCATTGCACAGATGTGAGCTGATCCAAATGAAGGGTTGGAGTCCGCTGGGAACCAGGCAAGGCCCTGATCCAGATCGGGAGCCCGTTCCAAGGCAGGCCCCTTCAGCGTCGGCTGCTGCTGCTGCTTCAAAATAAGAGTGGCTCGCTTAAGCATACTTTTATTTGTTATAGGAAAATCCTTGGGCTCACTTGGATGACCAAACAAAGACACCAGCCAGGAATATAGGAGCAAAACAGCAGCCAGTAGGCCTGGTCTTTATTTTAAAGGACTGTTGCAACATGGGAGAAGCAGGAAGAAGCCCAGAACAAAGGATGGCTCCCACTTTTATCAGTTTTACAAAGATACCCACAACACCCCTAAAATTACATCATGCGTACATCACAAATATATTACGAATTGGGAGGGTTTGGCAAAAGAAACCCGGGCATCAGGTTTGCCCCGCACCCTTCCCTTGACCTCCACCTCACACCCATCAAGTAAAACAAAAGAAATATTTACAAGTTCCTGGTTTCCCAGGCTAAGTTAATCACGCCTCTTTGTCCCAACCAAGAACCTAATCTATTCCTGATGAAACAAAATCGAAAATTCTTTCCAGTAGCACCTTAGAGACCAACTGAGTTTGTTCCTGGTATGAGCTTTTGTGTGCACACGAAAGCTCATACCAGAACAAACTCAGTTGGTCTCTAAGGTGCTACTGGAAAGAATTTTCGATTTTGTTTTGACTATGGCAGACCAACACGGCTACCCACCTGTAACTATTCCTGGATGGTTTGCCATTGTCCATGGGATGACTGCCTGTCTGACACCCATTTGCCAGGATGCCTGCGATTACCTCTTGTGCAACAGACTGCTGTGTACATGATCCCAGGTTTCAGGGATTATGGCTGCCCACATCCCAGACTCCCCCCTTGGTAGCCATTCCTTTCCTGAACAGAACAAAGTTGGAATGGTGCAAATCCATACTGGAGCGATTTTATATGACTTTCTAAAGTTTTCCCAGTGAGACAGTACGTAGATACATTTATCAGTGAATTGTTGCATTTGGTAATGTGCAGCAGAGGCCCTTTAAATGTTGTTGTTTAGTCGTTTAGTCGTGTCCGACTCTTCGTGACGCCATGGACCAGAGCAGGCCAGGCCCTCTTGTCTTCCACTGCCTCCCGCAGTTTGGTGTGCCCTCCATCTTTCCCAACATCAGGGTCTTTTCCAGGGAGTCTTCTCTTCTCATGAGGTGGCCAAAGTATTGGAGCCTCAGCTTCAGGATCTGTCCTTCCAGTGAGCACTCAGGGCTGATTTCCTTCAGAATGGATAGGTTTGATCTTCTTGCAGTCCATGGGACTCTCAAGAGTCTCCTCCAGCACCATAATTCAAAAGCATCAATTGGGAAGGACTTCTGGGAGAAAATTTATAATGAGCTCAAAAGAGTGTTGAAATATACCTTTTCTAAGAAACCAGAGGCCTTCCTATTGGGCATAACCAACCATGAGATACCCAGGAAAGATAGAGTGTTTTTTATGTATGCCACAACAGCTGCTAGAATTTTGATTGCTAAAAATTGGAAAGGTGAAGAGCTCCCAACAGTAGAAGATTGGCAGATGAAGTTAATTGAATACATGGAACTCGCAGAACTGACCGCGAAGCTCCGAGACCAGAGGGAGGAGATGGTGGAAGAAGACTGGAAGAAATTTAAGGACTATTTGAGACAATGGGAAAAATTGGTGTTTTGAACTGAAATCAGAGAAAGATAAGAGGTGAAAGCTAGTTAATGTTAGACTGAAATAGTAAATAAGAAATTAAGTTATAGTTGTTTGAAATTGAAGTAATTAATTTTTTGAATATAGTAATAAGTTTTTTTGAGATATGATAAGATGATATTTGGAACTGAAGAGTTAAGGTGAATGATTAAGAAATAGTCACAAAGTTACTAAAGTAAATTAGAACTGAACGCTGGAGGGAGGACGGGGGAGGTCCTTTAAAGAAGATTAAGAATAAGATAAGATATTTGATCATTGTTGTATTTTTAATATGTTGTTTTTCTTGTTTTTTTCTTTTTTGTCTTTCTGTGTTAATTTTCTTTTTGTATTTTGGAAAATCTAATAAATTCTTTTTTTTAATAAAAAAAAAGAGCATCAATTGGGAAAACCATAGCTTTAACTATATGGACCTTTGAATAGAGATAGGAAAAACTATGATGAAGTGTTCCGTAGGGACATTTGCCGAAGTGATTGTGTTGATTTTGGTAGTTGTGTGTGTGTGTGTGTGTGTGTGTGTGTATGTGATATCTGCTGGAGGGGCAACCCCCTCCCCCAACCTTTACATAAATTTCTGCAACATATTAAAAAACAGAAAACTTATAATAACGTTTTGTTTGGCCCTGTGTTCCCTTCTCCAGGTGTTTATGGAAGCTAAATATCAACCAGGGCTTAGCTGTCTGGGCTGCTGTTAGAAGAGACGCAGCAGCTGGGATGCAAGAGCCAGAATTTGTGTTGAGAACACTCAGGGGACGCAGTGAGGAGTCAGAGCCAAGGAACAAAAACCAGGAGTCTGAACATAACCCAAACACGCCAAAGAGCCAAGAGAACCATTGTTTGCCAGACAAAGCCCCAGGACAAACAGGAAGCCCTGAAAGCATCTTTCTGTCTAGGTGACGGACCAGCGGTCCACTTGGGTGGGCCAGTCTGGACTCAGCCAAGAACACATTGCCGCCCGGGAAGGTGCTCCATGCTGCAGTTCCAGTAGCTCACCACAAGGGGTAGCTGCACAGGGAACTGAAGGTCCCTGGTTCGAATCCCAGCAGCGTTCTCGGAACTGGGATGGTGTTATCTTGATTCTAGTGCAGAGGCTTGAAAGCATGGCGACGCCCCGCTGGCCGCTTACTGGGATCGTGGGTGTTGCCGCGAATGTGTTTTGAGTCGCAGCTGCCCTGTGGGTGCCAGATTTGCTCTAAGGAGTGTGGTGGAGTCTCCTTCTTTGAGCAAGACTAAATCTGTCAGGAATGCTTTGATGGTGGTTCCTGCTTGGCAGGGGGTTGGACTCTTCCAACTCTATGATTCTATGAATGGAAAAGGAACCACAGTTCAGAACTGGACACCAAATGCCGCTTCAGAATGGGCTGACGCAGAGCCAGCAAACACCGGGCAACTTAGCCATAGAAGGATTTGCCCATTTCACTTCTCTCGGCCTCTTGTTTTTCCTAGTCTTAAATTCGATTCTCCACATTTCTGCAGCAATTTGTGTGTGCGTGCTCGTCGAGAAAGTTATTCAGCATTTTGGTGCAGATTTCTCCTGATACACATGCAGTTTTGACTAATGTGCACATTTCTTCAAGCAACTTCTAATATGGTGCAGATTTGCATGCTATCGCCCCCCCCCCCACCACCAATGTATTCGTTTTCATCCGCACTTTGCCCTAAGGCAGGGGTCAGCAAACTTTTTCCGCAGGGGGCTGGTCCACTGTCCCTCAGACCTTGTGGGGGGCCAGACTCTCCCCTCCCTTCTCCACAACACCGGGCGAACCCCGCTGGCTGCTTACATGTACCTTGCGAGTGGCAGGGGCTGGCGGTGGCGGGGAGACGATGAGCGGCGCAAAAGGGCTGGCCCCAGAGAGGGGCTGCTTAAAATGGCACTCAGCCGACCGCGGCTCAACAAGGCCCAGCCCCCTTCCTCCTCTAGGCAGGACAGGGAGAAACCAGGAGGGAGGGAGGAGGCACCGTCGCAGTGGGTGGCGGATGGTGCATCCCGAACAATCAGAATCCTTACGCCGATCCACACGGCGATTCCTGGACCGTCTGCGGGCCAGATCCAGAAGGCAATTAGGCCGGATCCAGCCCCCGGGCCTTAGTTTGCCGACCCATGCCCTAAGGTATGCATTTTTGTAAGCATCGTTTGGCCGAGAAATGCACCCCAAAATTCAGAGAAGTGTGGATGTGAGGGCAATCTGGTTGCGACATCTGTCACCCCATTGATCGCCAGGGTTGATTCGGCTGATGTGGCTGGCTAGGCAGGTGTCCCCTTCCTCCCTCACCGCTCCATGTGCACCCCTCCCGAAGCTGCGCGCTCGGTGGAAGAGGACAACCATCCCAGATAGAAGGAGTGTACCGTTCTTCGGTCAAGGGTATACGGTAGCTGCGCTCCCCTGCTAGAACATCCAAACAAGCTCAAGGTCAGAGAAGTGAGGATTTCAAAGGAGGACTGTTGCCTTTAATTACACACTGAATTGAACTGCTCCTTCATCCCTAAGTGGCCCCCGGGTGGCCTTTTCATTCAGCATCCATCCTCATTTGCCTGCACATAGGCATTTACCATCTTTACTGTCATAACCAGGATTTTTGTTAGGAAGGGGGCAGGACTTTGTTGGGGGGGGGCAAAACTGACGTGATTGGTCAGTTAGTTAAGTACCTCTATTGTTTTAATGAGGGTGAAAGAGGAGAGCGCAAAATATGGTCTGAAGCTCAACATCAAAAAAAAAACTAAGATCATGGCCACTGGTCCCATCACCTCCTGGCAAATAGAAGGGGAAGAAATGGAGGCAGTGAGAGATTTTACTTTCTTGGGCTCCATGATCACTGCAGATGGTGACAGCAGTCACGAAATTAAAGACGCCTGCTTCTTGGGAGGAAAGCAATGACAAACCTAGACAGCATCTTAAAAAGCAGAGACATCACCTTGCCGACAAAGGTCCGTATAGTTAAAGCTATGGTTTTCCCAGTAGTAATGTATGGAAGTGAGAGCTGGACCATAAAGAAGACTGATCGCCGAAGAATTGATGCTTTTGAATTATGGTGCTGGAGGAGACTCTTGAGAGTCCCATGGACTGCAAAAAGATCAAACTTATCCATCCTTAAAGAAATCAGCCCTGAGTGCTCACTGGAAGGACAGATCCTGAGAAGAGAAGAGAAGACTCCCTGGAAAAGACCCTGATGTTGGGAAAGATGGAGGGCACAAGGAGAAGGGGACGACAGAGGATGAGATGGTTGGACAGTGTTCTCGAAGCGACTGGCATGAGTTTGGCCAAACTGCGGGAGGCAGTGGAGGATAGGGGTGCCTGGTGTGCTCTGGTCCATGGGGTCATGAAGAGTCGGACACGACTGAACAACAACAACAACAACAACAATAATTAGTTGCTGAATCACCAAACTTAAAACCGTGGAGAAACCTGGTCTGAACAAAGACATTGGATTCTTATCTCATTATACATGACAAAGCTATCTTTAGCCATCTCACCCCTTGCCTTTCCCTGTAAGACCCTGTAAAAATTGCAGTCGTTAACAGTCGTCAACAGGTTTTCCACACCTATCAGCTGATCACCCATTCCCACCACCCTTCTGAGTAATACCCCTCCCCACTCCCTCACTATATTTAAGGGTCTGGTGACTTCGTTTCAGTGTATCTGAAGAAGTGTGCATGCACACGAAAGCTCATACCAAGAACAAACTTAGTTGGTCTCTAAGGTGCTACTGGAAGGAATTTTTTATTTTATTTTGTTTTGACTATGGCAGACCAACACGGCTACCTACCTGTAACTGGAACAACAACATTGTTTTACTTGATGGGGGGGGGGCAGCTGCCCCCCCAGCCCCCCTTGGCTAAGCGCATGTGAGCATCCATTCTGATTTGTTTACAGGGAAGCTATGTGACAAATAAGCATGCATCCTGATTTGCTTGCATGGAGGTTATAAGTCTTTCCATTCAACTTTCCTCCATCCCACACTTTTCAAAGCACTTCACTTTCGTAACTGCAAAGGTCTTTGTGCCTAAACCCTCCTGCAAAATAGCGGCTGGAGGCAACCAGAGAAGAGGCTTGCCGAGTGACCTTTGATCCTTAGGGCTGAGAGCAGATGGTGCAAATACACAAGTATGTTTACAACAAAATTTTACTGAGCAAGGCTCAAGCATTTTTCAAAACCAACCCACTGGACATTGTTCAGGAAGCCACTTCTGCATCACCCCACAAAAGAGGAGGTGCATTACCAAACAAGGGCAAAACTGGGTGCTGATTTGCATAACATTTGCCTATGCTAATTAGTATGTGTAAATACATTAAATTTTGTGTGTGTGTGTGTATACGCAATACATATATATATGCAATACATCTCACAATAGTAGGAAGACTATGACCAGGTGACGCAGGTGGTGCTGTGGTCTAAACCACTGAGCCTCTTGGGCTTGCAGATTGTTAGGTCGGTAGTTCGAATCCATGCGACGGGGTGAGCTCCCATTGCTCTATCTCAGCTTCTGCCAACCTAGCAGTTCAAAAGCACACCAGTGCAAGTAGATAAATAGGTAACGCTGCGGCAGGAAGGTAAATGGCGTTTCCGTGCGCTCTGGCATCTGTCACGGTGTTCCGTTGCCCGAGAAGCGGTTTAGTCATGCTGGCCACACGATCCGGAAAGCTGTCTGTGGACAAATGCCGACACCCTCAGCCTGAAGCGAGATGAGCGCCGCAACCCCATAGTCACCTTTGACTGGACTTAACCGTCCAGGGGTCCTTTAACTTTTGTGGTTTTTTTGTTTTACCCGTGCCTGCTCAGCCTGACGTCCAGAAATTGATCCTTTGATGGGCCATTTCAAGGCATCTGCCTTACCATTGTGTGGCTGTACAGTTCTTCAAACTGCATGCTGCAAATAGAGGAACGTCCTCTGTATAGTGTGCCACTTGGCCACCCCAGATGCAACCCTAATGGAAAATCCAGAAGTCGGCACAGAAAAAAAGCAAAGAAGGGAAATCTTTGGATCACATGCTCAGACCTGCCGAGTGTCCCTATTTTCCAGGGACAGTCCCGGATTTAGAGAAGCCGTCCCAGTTTCTGATTTGATCCCGGAATGTCCTGCTTTTCCTTAGGACGACCCTATGTCCATCGGAGAAATGTCGGAGGGTATGAAGTTATGCGGCCCCCCCAAGCCAAAGAGATAAGTAACTATACAACCTTTAGAAGACATCTGAAGGCAGCCCTGTATAGGGAAGTTTTTAAATGTTTTATTATGTTTTTATACATGTTGGAAGCCACCCATAGTGGCTGGGGTAAGTCAAAATGGGCAGGGTATAAATAATAAAATAATAATAATAATTATAATTATTATTATTATTGAATGGGAGGTCCCTAATTTGATCAGAGAAATGTTGGAGGGTAAGCACAGTTCCCCACTGGGCTCCTGCCCTGGAAAGGAAATGGAGTTGAAATAACCTTTCCCCCCCAAAACAAGAGGTGGCATTTCGACTCCCCCCTTTTTGAATCACTTGCCATGTGGGTCTTGCAATACTTCCTAACTCCCTAGGACGGTCAATCGCCATTTAGCAGGGTTTTAAAAAATAAAAATAAAAAAGACGGAGTGGGTTTGAGGTTGCATTGCAAAAACATTGCCTAATTTCCTCTCCCCTACCCCAACCCCTCCCCTCCTGGAACAGTTTTGCTCTCCGGACCCAGATCCACCTCAGCTCAAAAGAAGTATTGTCTGCCTGGACGTACTCTGGCATCCATTACTGCTCAGGGAAAGGAAACCGAGAGGAAGGAGTAATTTAATGTTGTGTCATATGATTGTAGTTCATCCAGACATATTATGCCGGGTGAGCAGGGACTCGTTTTCCCAATCCCAGAAGGGCAACAAATTTAGCTGGATAAAAAGGGCAGCCATTTTTATTTTTGGGGGGGGGGAATGGAGGGGATCTGAGGGACGCGCAGCTTCTGGAATGTTCTGTCATGCTCGCTGTGTTCCTTAGCGCCACGCTTTCCTTCTCCTTTCCTCATGGGCCCTGAGGGAGGATGAACGGAAGAAACCAGAGGGATTTGGAGGGGCAGGAGACAACTGACTGCTGTGGAGCCGGGTTAAGCTTCGTCAAGGACTTTGCCTCATGCTTGGTCAAGGAGAAAGGAAGGAGGAGAAGCAATCAACAGGTGGATTAAACAAACTTTGCCACGGGGATGCGTCACAGGCTTCGAAAGCGCACCGAAGGAAAACAGAACCGCCCGCCTTCGGTTTCTTACCGGCTCAGCTCCCCGGTGAAATGCCGTCACATCCACTTAAGTAATGCCTCCTGGAGAAGGAAGCATCGTGTTTTTATTGGACACCTTTGTGACTCCGAAACTGGCGAGAAATGCGCTCGCCGGCAGGTATCCATTCCGGAGGCTTTTCACCAGCTTGTAACGCCGACAGCGCCAGGCCTGCTGTTTCGATTAGACCCTCCGAAATCTCGGCAGCGGGAGCCTGAGGGAGGGTGGGGATGAAACTCTGTGTTTCTCCGGGTGCTCCGAGCACCAGCAGCTGCTTCAGATTTGGGTTTACAAACCACCATTGGAGGCCAGCACCTTCCCCCGAGCTCACTTTCTTGATTGAAAACATCCTCTACATTTTGAGCAGGGGGACACTGCCAAGCCAGACTTTGGTTCTGTGTGAAATTCTTGTGTTAGGAAGCCGTCTTTGACTAGATGTGCACTGCTTGTTCCTCAGACTCAGTACCTCCAGCCTTTCCCCCAACACAGACCGCTCCCAGACAACCACTTTCATGAGCATTCAGCCTCATTCACTGGTGTGGAGGTCAGATAGCACTGGCTATCTGATGAGCATTTGTCCTGATTTGTCTGCGGTCAGATGGTGATGGTGTTGCGTCAAGTCTGTTGCCACATCTGTGGACTTCTGTCATGTTGTGTGGATGCCTGATTACCGTCTTCCAAAGCAACTACTCAATGGAAGACAATCCGAACCAGCAGTTATTATTTATGACGGATTATTTCTTTCCTCCTATATCTGTCATCCCGACATTTGTTTTGGGAGCTCGGGGGTAGGCATAATACATATACGGCACTACATAACCTAGGGAACTCACTGCCACAAGGTGTGCTGGTGGCCACTGGCTTTAAGAGAGACAGATTCACAGAGATAGGCATGTCTGTCCCTCTGCTGCCTGACTATCGTCTTCCAAAGCAACTACTCTACTCCGAACTTAAAAATGGAAAGCGTGATGCTGGTGGTCAACAAAAGAGGTTTAAAGACTCTCTCAAGGCAAATCTTTAAAAATGTAGTATAAACACTGACAACTGGGAAACACTGGCCTGCGAGCGCTCCAGTTGGAGAACAGCCTTTACCAAAGGTGTCATGGGCTTTGAAGATGCTCGAACTCAGGACGAAAGGGAGAAACATGCTAAGAGGAAGGCACGCTTGGCAAACCCTCACCGTGATCAACTCCCGCCCGGAAACCAATGTCCCCACTGTGGAAGGACGTGTGGATCCAGAATTGGCCTCCACAGTCACTTATGGACTCACTGTTAAAACTGTGTTTATGGAAGACAATCTTACTCGGCTACAAGTGAGAAGAAGAAGAAGAAGAAGAAGAAGAAGAAGAAGAAGAAGAAGAAGAAGAAGAAGAAGAAGAAGAAGAACTTCTGTACTTGGAATGAGGGGGGGTGCCATCTTGTCTGTCTCCTCAGGCAGGAAAATGTCTTGGGCCAGCCATGAGACCAGGGCTGGGCAGTCTGAGGTGAGTTGAAGAAGCAGAAGCCATAGGAGAAGACAGAAGTCAGGGCTAAAGGACAAACTAGGAGGCAAAGTCAAAGAGCAAGCCAGATGTCAGGACCAAGAAGCAATTGGGATCCATGGGCAAATCAGGGCTGAAAAGCAAGAACACACACATGCAAAGACCTGTGAGAGCTCATTGTTGCTCACAGTCTTGGCTGACAAAGGAAGCCTTCTTATATTTATCTCTGGCCAAGCAAGTCTTGGCTGACGGTTGCTCAAAGGAAGCCTTCTTGACAATATTTATCTCTGGCCAGAGAGGTCCAGTGGCCAGAGAAGTCCAATCAGCAGTCTGGGAGGCAGATTCAGTCCCGAAGGCCATTCATTGATATGGACATCCTTCAAATGTCATAAGTATTGCCATTTTATAAAGATACACATTTCTCTGTACCCCATTGAAACCTGAGAGAGAGAGAGAGAGAGAGATGTGAAAACCCAAACTATGGTTCTGATTGCATGTTTTAAAACTGATTTTAATATTGCATTGTTATATTGTTGTAGCCCATCCTGGGAACTTATGGTGAAGGGCATATTAGTAGTAATACTCAGCTCAGCTGCGGCCAGGTCTGAGCCAATTGGGAGGGGGGTATTTTCAGTGGGAAAAGCAGAGTTTAGGGGCCCTCGCACGGTTATCTGAAAAGCCTTTCCCCCAAATGTTGCCTTTCCCAAATCGCTTGGCTCCTGCCCATGACACCCCATAGCCAGGGTGAGGGCATCAGGGCACCATGTAGCCAGTCCAATAAGGCTGCCCAAGACGACACCAACAAAGTCAAATCTGACAGAAGGACGTCAATAATTCTGCCAGGGCCGGGCCACCCATGAGGCAAGGTGAGGTGACCGCCTCAGGCGCTGGGGTCCATAGAGGCAGCAGATCTCCATGTGGATCTTTATTCCGCCCCCTTGTTCCTGATGTAGACCCTCACTCGCTGGTTCTTCCCTGGTAGGGAGGAGGGCACCATTTTGTTCTTCACCTCAGGTGCCAAAATGTCCCGGGCCGGCCCTGGTTCCTGCCCTCGTTCCGAATGGGAGAACATTTTTGACCTGTTTCACAGAACTTCCAAGTTATCCTGAAATGGGGAAAAGTATATGGCAAAGGGATTCCCCTCTCTGCTGCCTGCCCTCCCCCCCCCAAAAAAAATGGCACCTCCTCTGTTTTGGCTAGCGCAGATTTACAATTTCCTATATGGATCAAGTTTAGGGGAAACAATTTGCCAGTTCACAGCTGCTGACTGTCTGACACTTCAGGCATCCCAAACTCCGCTCCAGCCCTATTCCCCAGAGCAGTTCTTTCAAAACAGATTTTCCTTTGCCTTTTAAATTGAGAATGGTACATTGTTGTTGCTGCTGCTGCTGCTGTTGTTAAAGGCCAAAAGGCCACCGAAAATTTTGGGAATAAAAATAAATTAACAAAACAAGAACAGCTAAAAGAAGAAATTGGTTATACCTTGGTTTGCCGGAGGGGAAGGAGCAAGCCAATGGAATATCTGGGGATAGGGTTATTAAAATTCTTGAATTATGTATATAAGAATAATTATGAATGGTTGTTAGGAGAGGTGTTCTTTAACAGAAAAAATAGGGATATTATTATTATTATTATATTTCAGTGGTGCAGTTTGGTGTCGATGCCAAAGCAAATCTTTATGTTACAGAGATTGTCTTTAAAAAATCTATCAGCATATATTAAATACTGATCAGGTTTTAAAAAGGGCAAAGGTCAAAGTTTATGTGGCAGGATAAAACGCTTCAAATTAAATCAATAGTTATTCAGGATGATAAAACGAGAGGCTGCCTTTTGTTTCCCAGTGTTAAAATCATCATTACCATTCTAGTTATATTGACTGGATAATGAAGGGTGGGGTGGAAGACGAAAGGCACTCTGTGTATGTTCAGAGGCGCTCCTGCCATTCTGTAGTTGAGTTCTGGGACTTGCTGTCTCAGCTGTGATGTCTTTTGGTTTGTTTATCCCTAATATGTGGTCTTGGGTTGTTTTCCAGGGGGACCCATCACCAGAAATGTTGTAAGTGGGCCTGACGAGGTGGGAAATCATTGCAGAAAAGCCAGAACAAAAATGCAGGTGTATATGTGTGTGTATATATATATAGAGAGAGAGAGAGAGAGAGTGAGTATATTTAAAATTCTTCATTGTATTCATTTTAAAAATTAAGGTTCTTGGGCTCGCCTGTTTAGAATTCTACTCATTGGCCAGAATAAAGCATGGTGGAAACATTTCTTCTTCTTCCAGCACAGCAATCCAAACCCAAACGACAACTTGGAAGGAGCTAGGGGCAGAGGGAGACTGGATTGGGTAGAGGTGTCTCCTTGCCCCGTCCTGCCATCCTTCCACCAGCCGCTGCATGCAGAGTGGTACTATCATCGTGCCACAGGTGGCAGAGAACTGTCGCTGGAGACGGGGTGGATCTGCACTCAGGGGGGAAAAACCCCCCCACTATAAATAAGTCATAAATCAAATCGTAATAACAAACAAACAAAAAACCGCTATGGAAAATCTCAAAGAATTTTTTTTTTTGCTCTCTAGCACCATCTGGTGCTGAATGTTCATAATACATTCAAAACACTGGCTTCTTTTCTTTTCTTTTTACTAATGTAGCCGAGTCCAGGGTTGAGCCGACCTAGGGTCCATTGACTCCTGAGATGGTCCTGCTGCTGTCACATGGACTTATCTCTGTGGGCTGATCTCTGTGCCAGCTGCGGCTCCCACCTTTCCACCCCAGGCATGGCAAGGCTGCAGATCCATCAGCGACAATAAAGCTCCTCCAATCTGGGGTGTTGGTGGGGAGTTAGGACTTGTCCTTTAGTGAGCGATTGGGCAGAACTTTGCACGCACATCTCCAGCAGTCTAAAAGAAGAAAATTCTGGGAGCAGGCCTGGAATACCCCCAAGGAAGCCACCCTCAAACTCACACAGGCAGAGAGATGCAGCTAACTAAAGTGAGGGGCTGGAGCTCAAACCGCAACCAGCCTGGGGACTCTCCTCCTTCTGGCAAGTACCTGCTTGGAAGCAAATGGAGGAACAAAATAATAACAGACGGGGGTGGAGGCTTCCTGTGAGACTTTCTTGCCTATTGGCCAAAGGATCGAAGAAAAATTGGCAGAGTCGCTGGTGTGCTTTTCAGCTGTCGAACTGGCAATAATGCGGAGTTCCCAGGGCTCAGTCCCAGCCTGAAAACAGAAGACGGGGGCGCTGAACTCTGGCTCAAATTACGCCCTTGCATTCCACCCCCTCACTTTCCTTTGGAGCAGAGGTTGCCAACATGGTGCCCTCCAGATACTATTGTACCTCTGAGAGCCAGTATGGTGTAGTGTTTGGAGTGTCGGACAAAGACCATTGGGAGATCAGGGTTCAAATCTCCACCCGGCCATGAAGCTCACTGGGTGACCTTGAGCCAGCCACGGCTTCTCAGCCCGACCTACCTACCTCGCAAGGTTGTTGTAGGGATTGCAGGAGGAGCACGAGGAATTAGTCGAGACTCCTGCATTGCAGGGGGTTGGACTGGATGACCCTCGGGGTCCCCTCCCAACTCTGCAGTTCTTTGTACGCCACCTTAGCCTCCTTGTGGGGAAAGGTGGGGTATACTGTGTTTTATTGCATTTACAGCTGTGCTGGCTAAAGGCTGGCGGGACTTGGGAGTCCCACAGTATATGGAGGGCACCACCTTGCCTACCCCTGGAGCAACAAGAGACAGGTTTTGGTGGCACACAAAGCACTCACCCCATTACATTCCCCCCCCTCCATTTGCTTTGCTCATGCTCCAGGGCTGACATGCTTCTGTGGTCAGGAAGTAATTTCCTCCTGGGTCAAGCTAGCACTGACCCTTGGGGCTTATTGGCTTCCCAATCCCATCTCTGCTTGCATGACTCATCCCATGCTATTTGCCGACTAAGCACTTTCCTGCTGCTCATTCCGTGCACAACACATACCTACCCCTGGCTGACGTTGACCAGGGAAGGTTCTGGTTTTCCAGTGCCATGCAGGCATCAGAGTGAGCTGCAGGTGGTCAGGTTCGCTCTCTCCTGTGGTCCCTCGTGGCCAGCAAACTAGGTTTTATTTTATTTTATTTTATTTTTAATCCTTCTGACAAGCAGACTGGTGGAGGTGCGGCAAAGCGATCTGTTATGCGGCAAGACTAAAGCTGCGTCTGAAACAGCAGTTATTATTTATGACGGATTATTTCTTGCCTCCTATATCTGTCATCCCGACATTTGTTTCAGGAGCTCAGGGGTAGGCATAATACATATATAACCTAGGGAACTCACTGCCACAAGGTGTGCTGGTGGCCACTGGCTTTAAGAGAGACAGAATCACAGGGATATGCATGTCTGTTCCTCTGCTGCCTGATTATCGTCTTCCAAAGCAACTACTCTACTCCGAACTTAAAAATGGAAAGCTTGATGCCGGTGGTCAACAAAAGATGTTCAAAGACTCTCTCAAGGCAAATCTTTTTTAAAAAAAGTAGTATAAGCACTGACAACTGGGAAACACTGGCCTGCGAGCACTCCAGTTGGAGAACAGCCTTTACCAAAGGTGTCATGGGCTTTGAAGACACTCGAACTCAGGGAGAAAAGGGAGAAATGTGCTAAGAGGAAGGCACACTTGGCAAACCCTCACCATGATCAACTCCCACCCGGAAACCTATGTCCCCACTGTGGAAGGACGTGTGGATCCAGAATTGGCCTCCACAGTCAATTACGGACTCACTGTTAAAACCGTGTTTATGGAAGACAATCTTACTCGGCTATGAGTGATTGCAGAAGAAGAAGAAGAAGAAGAAGACCATGCCATGATTCTATGATATGGGGCATGTCAGACTCTGGCCCTAACCATCTGGAATGTCCTGGTAGGTGTGATTCTGTTGACCCAGTGGGGGGAGAGCCCTTGCTTATCTAAGGTAGTTAGAAAGGCACCTGGGTCAGGAGGATTGTCACAGAAGGTGACCTGGGTAGGAGCTGCAAAAGGAAGCTCTAGCACGACTCCCATTTACGTCTTTTGGACTGTTGTTATGCACTCCTGGGCCCTGACCCGAAAGAGACCTGTAGCTTGAGTATCTTTCTGCTCAGCTTCTGTATTTGTAGATTAATCCAAATAATACGCCTTAAGTTTCCAGTGATCTCTCCTCCATGGAAAGGGCTGTTCCTGGCCTTGGAGCATCTCACCACTATTGGAAATGGGGAGCGGCTAAGAACCTTGGCTGAATAAACCATACAGGCTAGCTCAGCAGGTTAGAGTGTGGTGTCGATAAGGTTGCAGGATTGATCCCCGTGTGGGACAACTGCATATTCCTGCATTGCAATGGGGTTGGACTATCAGGCATGTCCAACAGGTAGATCATGATTTACTAGCAGATCACTGAATGCTCCCCCCAAAGTAGCTAATCAACTAATCAACCTCGGCTCCCCTAAAAAAAATGGGGCTCTCCTCCTCCCCCAAAAAAGCTCAACAACTTTGACCTGAACCCCCCAAAAGGGGGTAGATCACTGCCAATTTTTAACTCTGTGAGTAGATCGCAGTCTCTTGGCAGTTGGCCACCCTTGCATGATCCTCAGGGTACCTTCAAACACTATGATATAGAGCAAATACTGTGCACAAGTTATGAACCGCTGCGTTCAGCTTGTTCACTCCTCCCATCATCTCAGTGTGTGGAGAGTGATCCTAAACAGGGTTAGTCAACATAGTGCCCTTCACATGAATTACAGCTCTTATTGCCCCTGACAATTGCCCCTGCTGACTGAGGCTGGTGGGAGTTGGAGTCCAGCAATATTGGGAAGACTCGCCATTGGTTACTCCTGATCCAGGGGAAAACCCCACATTTCCACAGAGATATATTTAGTGGCATCTCCCCACCCCCCCAAAGAAAACCAAAGGCTGTACAATCCGGCCTGTTTGTATGCAACACACAATGAGGGGTAGATCAGGCTCAGTGTTTTACAGCGGATCAATGTCTCTTTAGTCTTTAATCATACAAAAAAGATTTTTTTTTTAATTTTCCAAAAGGCAATTACAAAGCATCCTTGCGGAGTCCAAATGCACAGCTGACACGCTGCAGAATGAGTTGCTTCATTCCTCTCAAACTGCTTGCACGGATTGCAAACGGCACAACAGATTCAAAGACATGACAAGTTCTCTGCACAAAAACAAAAATAGCCAGGGCCTCTCCAGACATGTTTTTTACGGTGCACTCATGATCTGTGTGCATGATGTTGTTATTACACAAAGTCCTGCTTTCAATACTGTTCAGGCCTGCAAAAGTTTTGGGGCAGTTACACTGCTTCATATCCGGTCACTTCCTGCGGAAACCCCACTATTTTTAACACCGCAAACTTTCTAGTTTTGCAGGGGGTTGGGCTAGATGACCCTTGGGACCCCTTCCGGCTTTGCAATGCTATTATTCTAGCGCACTATCACTGTGTCAGAAATACGTTGCAGAATACAACCGTAGTAAAACACCAGCCTGGAGGGACCCCTGCACTGGCCAGCTCATGTCACAAACAGAAGCAGGCCACAAACACCTATGAACAAACCCATTCCTCCTTTTTTATAATTTATTAGTACAGTGTCATCTCAGTTCCTGACTGTATACAGACGTCAGTTTTATGTTAGGAAAGGCCTGGACCACCAAGAGAAGGAATCAAAATGCAAACTCCCCCAAATCTGCAGAACTGTTGCACAACCAAGTAGCTGCCCCATAATTAGGCAGATCTGAGCTCTTCGAGTGGTTTTTGCGGGGAGGTGCAGTGGGCAGCAGGGATCAGATTCATAGCACACACTTCCAAGCAACAAAGCAGCCCATTAATCATAGGCAAGAAAGTGGCAGTTCTCGACACATTCTGGGAGTGCAGCTTCTTGTCCAGCCCTTGGCAAAGACTGATCATTTTATTTCTTTTAATGGCGGAAGATAATATAGTACTAAGGGTGATCTGTAACACTTTGCAGTGGTATCTGAAACTGCCTAAAGCAATTCTAAATAGGGACGCGGGTGGCGCTCTGGTGTAAACCACATTGAGCCTTGGGCTAGCCGATCGGAAGGTCGGCGGTTTGAATCCCTGCAACGCGGGGAGCTCCCGTTGCTCGGTCCCAGCTCCTGCCAACCTAGCAGTTCGAAAGCACATTAAAGTGCAAGTAGATAAATAGGTACCACTCCGGCGGGAAGGTTTCACCAGAAGCGGCTTAGTCATGCTGCCACATGACCCGGAAAAACTGTCTGCTCCCTCGGCCAGCAAAGTGAGATGAGCGCGTCAACTGGACTTGACTGTCAGGGGTCCTTTACCTTTACCTTTAAGGCAATTCTATATACACACTTATTCTACATCAGGGCATAGCGCGGGGAGCTCGAGAGACTGGCTGTAAGATTTTTTCAGTGACCTCCTGGGTGGCGGCGGGGGGCGTGGTCTAGCCTGCTTCTGTTGCAAACTCGAAACATCGGCTTGTTTCTGTTTTTCAGAATGTGATCCTGGAGAGGGATGCTAAGTTGGGTGTGAATACAACATACATGTTAGCTTCATGGCTCTAACCATGTCTACACTTGATCTTAGCCAAAAGGCCGAGAAGCGATGGCTCTAACAATGTCACGTCTTCAACGTTAGAATGATCGGGTAGCCATCCCTGCCTTGATTCCCATTGTTGGTGCTTGTAAAAAAAAGCAATTCGGTCAGAGATAAGAGGGAAAGGAAAGAGAGAGCCCAGATCTACCTAGGAAAGCAAGACCAGGTCTCTTCCAAAACTGCTCCTTCTTCAGCCAACTCTTGCAAAGTCTTAGGCAGAGAGCAGACGATCTGGGCTGTGATGATACCAAGAGATTGGTCCAGGCCTTCCAAGCTACTGTGTATAGGGCTACTCTGAGCTTGGAGAAGGAGCCGAGTCCATGTCTTCCAGGCTGTGATCCTGGGGTGACACCGGCTGCCCACCTTTCACACGTTTCCATTTCATCCTGCGGTTCTGAAACCACACTTTTACCTGCGCGAGAAGAGGGAGAGGCTTAAGGTGAGCTTGTATGCTGGTATTTGCTGCGTGCAAAACGCAGCCCTTGCAAATTCGTACTTTCAGAATTTTGCAATGCGGTTCTCTAGCCACGTGTGCAATTTAAAAAATAAAATAAAATAAAAATGCACCTGATAGGGTCGGGTGTGCATAAGAATGCATGTATAGTGGTACCTTGGTTCTTGAATTTAATCCGTTCTGGGAGTCCATTCGACTCCCAAAAAGGTTTGAAAACCAAGGCACGGCTTGCGATTGGATGCAGGAGCTTCCTGCACTCAATTGGAAGCCTCGTCAGATGTCCGGCTTCCGGAAAACGTTCGCAATTCTGGGTCTGCGGCGTTTGGGAGAGCCGATTTGTTCGGGAGCCAAGCCGTTCAACTACCAAGTTACCATTCTATTAGTGAATATAAATCATGCATCACATTAAGGGAAACTGCTTGCAAGAATGTTCGTACAGTATTGAGAGAAATCTGCACTGAAATGGTGTTGAATCTACACTTGTTTAACTTGCGCCATTTCAACTATACATGGTTGAAGACAGAATGGTTGTAATTGTGCCAATTACAGTTGTACCTCCATTTACCTAACCCTCTGGTTGCACGCACGGCAAACCCGGAAGTATTTTACTGGGTTTTGCTGTGCGTGCATGTGCAGAAGCAGTCTGAGCATGCACAGAAGTGGTCCTCAGGTTGCGGAAACATCAGAATCCGACCGGACCTCCGGAACGGATCCCATCCGCACTGTAAATGCAAACAAGGCAGAGAGCTTGGAAGCACTGAGGATTCCCTCTCTTCCCCTCACCCACTAGCCTTGGGGGCAGCTCAAAGGCTTTGGGTACATGCCGTTTTTGTGAATATGTGGAACACTTGGAACTGAATCCCCGAGTAAAGATGCAAACGTGGAGAACTGAGATTAAGGCTGATGAAATGAGAAAAAGAGCAGACCTGAAATTCACAGATCCGCCTTCCCATTTTCATCTCTGTGATTCTATATAGGAGTGGCCGTCAAGGCCATATAACACCGGTCCTGAAAGACCTACATTGGCTCCCAGTACATTTCCGAGCACAATTCAAAGTGTTGGTGCTGACCTTGAAAGCCATAAATGGCCCAGTATACCTGAAGGAGCGTCTCCACCCCCATCGTTCAGCCCAGACACTGAGGTCCAGCTCCGAGGGCCTTCTGGCAGTTCCCTCCTGCGAGAAGTGAGGTTACAGGGAACCAGGCAGAGGGCCTTCTCGGTAGTGGCGCCCGCCCTGTGGAACGCCCTCCCATCAGATGTCAAGGAAATAAACAACTATCTGACTTTTAGAAAGACATCTGAAGGCAGCCCTGTTTAGGGAAGTTTTTAATGTTTTGTTGTTTTTTAATATTCTGTTGGGAGCCACCCAGAGTGGCTGGGGAAACCCAGCCAGATGGGCGGGTATAAATAAATTATTATTATTATTATTATTATTATTATTATTATTACTACAGTGGTGCCCCGCTAGACGAATGCCTCGCTAGACGAAAAACTCGCTAGACGAATGGCATTCGCTAGTGGAAGGCTGCCCCGCAAGACGAAAATGTCACTGGCGCTGCCTTGCAAGACTTTTTTTTTTTTTGGCGCGAAAACCTCCGTGCTTCATTGCCGCTTCGCTAGACGAAAAATTCGCTCTACGAAGACACTTGTAGAACGAATTATTTTCGTCTAGCGGGGCACCACTGTATTATTATCATTTATTTAGGGTGTCGTGTTGGGTGAATTGGCCTTGTGATCGTTGGGGGGTGTTTGTTTTTGCTTTTTTTGGTAAACGAATCAGTGTGCTTGAGCAGGTAGCAAATGAACATTCCCCCAATATTATCCCTCTTCTCTCCACCTATTGTCTCCAGGCATTGTTGCCCAAAGGTGGAGAGGAGGTTGCCCAGCCTCAAGGGGGCACCTGGAGCAGAGGAGCTTCACCTGTCTTTCCGTCAAGTCGAGGTTCACCGCAATCTCGTATCTCCGGAGCCTCGTCAGGTAGTTGTGGTGTGCAAATTCCGCCTCCAGCTCCCGCAGCTGGTCCTTGGTGAAGGCAGTGCGTTCCTTCCTTGCTTTGGAGCTGCTGACTTCTGCTTTTGTGCTGCTGCTGCTGCTGCTGCTGCCTGTGTCCTGGCTTTCTGGAAGAGGGAAAGGACAGAAACATTCCTCATTTAAGCAAACTGATCCCACTAGGAGAAAGAGAGTTGGCGGCACGGTTCAAGGACCGCCTCTCTCCATATGAACCGACCCAAACCCTGCAACCATCACCTGAGGCCCTTCTTCACATGCCTCCTCCACGAGAGATCTGAAGGGTGGCAACACAAGAATGGGCCTTTTCTGCGGTGGCTCCCCATTTGTGGGATGCTATCCCCAGAGAGACTTGCCTGATGCCTTCATTACATATCTTTAGATGCCAGGTGAAAATGTTCTCCTATAAACAGGACTTTGGCCGATTAACCTTCTATGTGATTTTACATGTATTTGTGTGGGGGATATTTGTTTGTTTTTGTTCTTGTTTTTATTGTGTATTTTGTGTATGTGTATTTTATTATGTATGTTGTGAACCGCCCTGTGATCTTTGGGTGAAGGGCAGGATACAGATCCAATAAATGCATTATTAAATAATGAAAGAAATGCAAAGATCAAGCAATCCCAGCTTACTGGTAGGGTCTCTAGGTGCAAAACAGGGAGCAGCATTCAGCTAAATTTTACCCAGAGTAGGCCTATTGAATTTAACGGGCTTAACTCCCCATCAGCTCCAGCCAGCTCCAGTCCAGACGCAGATTCCTCATTCCTGTCTTAGCCAGCATTCACAAATCAAGATGGTTAAAGAACAGGATAAAGGTGGGTTTAGTAGTCCACCTTCTCAGTCCCCAAGTATGTGGCTCTCGTATGGGGAATTCACTCTGGTATGTTTGGTGTTGAGGGAAGGGCCCTCTTCTATGGCTCGATACATTTTCTTCATCATCAGGATCACACATATACCAGAACCTATGGGAGATTAGCAGCCAAACCCAACAAATGTAGCAAGTATTTTGCTAGTTAGCATAAGAAGGGGTTAAATCCACAGAGCTGTATTGCTGATAGGCAGATACTCAGACCATAGAAATGTGATTCCTAGAGAAGGTTCTGTGTGGTGTCATTTCCCCTCCTCTCCTGGAGTGGAAGGAGCACAGAGTACGTCCTCTTCCTCTCTCTCATGTACTTCAGTTCCAGACACTTCCCTACGACTGGTTATGCTGCAAATGTAAGTATTTTGCCTGCATAGTTTTTACTGCTGCCTTTGCTGTGGACCAATGCATAATTATAAAGCAAGCAAATCTTATTTTTGAACTTGCTTCCCAGATTGTTGCCTGATTCATTCTCAAGCTTTGTAAGGAGGGGGAAGCCAGCTTGTTTTGTAGCTAGATTTGCTCAAAGGAAGCTTTGCAGCCTAATTCCTAGGCTTCTGGGTTTTGCTGCCAAGGACAGGATTTTGAAAGTCTGTTCAACCCAGCACACGTGGGTGCTTGGAGGGATAAACTGCAATTCATATATCCTCTCCTACCTATTCAACCCATCCCACACAACCAAACCTCAGTGTCCAGAACAGGATCGGTCTCAAACTCAAACTCAACCACAAGAAAAGCCCGCTAGTGCAAGGGTCAATAACCTTTTTCAGCCGTGGGCTGGTCCACCGTCCCTCAGACCATGTGGAGGGCCAGACTATATTTTTTTGGGGGGGGGGGAATGAACGAATTCCTATGCCCCACAAATAACCCAGAGATGCATTTTAAATAAAATCACACATTCTACTCATGTAAAAACACACTGATTCCCAGACCGTCCGTGGGCCGCATTGAGAAGGCGATTGGGCCGCATTCGGCCCATGGGCCTTACGTTGCCTACCCCTGATCTAGGGGAGACCCAAAAGCAAGCTCAGCATCAAGTGACTCTCTTGTTTGCAGAACACTCCTCTAACATAATGCAGGTCCTGGATGTGGGCTGGGATTTCTGCCTAAACCTCTCAGCCGTAACATTTTTGGGCCTCACAGGGAGCTGCTGGCTGTATTTTCCTGGCCCGCGGTACAGGTCTGGATTAAACGATACAACCGCTCATGCTATCTAGCCTTCAAATCCCCTGAAAATGACTGCATGTGTTTTCCATCCAGGAGGAAGGATTGAATTTAGGAAGGAACAAAGAACGCTGCCTTATACCAGACCTAATCCACGGACAGTGCCAGGTGTGAGGGAGGCTCCAAACTTTCCACAGTGACCACTCCACCCCACTGAAGCCAGCAGGCTTCCCAACAGCAATGGTGGCCGTGAGCAACGGTAGCATCAACGGATGTGACGGACAATCTACCCCCCATCCGGTACCGTTCATTGAAACAGCTCTGCTATGCCTGAATCCTGTGCTGTCCCAGGGCACTGTGGGGACGCCAGTCACCTGCCACCTCAAGATGCCTGAGCCACTTCTCATTTGTGAGGGCATATTGGGTTCTAACCAAATTTGGTGTGGGAAATCCATGATTGGATCAAGGATTAATGTTCGGGTCTTCTGATAATTCTATTTTAAACCAGGTGTCTGTGCATTGCCAGGAGGCAGGGTCCGAATGGAACTGGGACAACAGAACTTGAGAAAACAGGTTCCCCTTCCTTCCTGTGTGGCGCTGTGGCCTAAACCACTGAGCCTTGGGCTTGCTGATCAGAAGGTCGGCGGTTCGAATCCCCGCGACGGGGTGAGCTCCCGTTGTTCGGTCCCAGCTCCTGCCCACCTAGCAGTTCGAAAGCACGTCAAAGTGCAAGTAGATAAATAGGTACCGCTCCGGCGGGAAGGTAAACGACGTTTCTGTGCGCTGCTCTGGTTCGAATGCTGACCACATGACCCGGAAGCTGTACGCCGGCTCCCTCGGCCAGTAAAGCGAGATGAGCGCCACAACCCCAGAGTCGTCCGCGACTGGACCTAATGGTCAGGAGTCCCTATACCTTTACCTTCCTTCCCGTAGCATTTCGCTGACTTCTTTCCTGCACACACACACACACACACACACACACACAAAACAGCTGCTATTTTTGCTGCTAGAGGTAAATATATTTACCTGCTCGTAGGACTTTTTTTTTTTTAAGCCTATTCAGATTTGTTGTCTTAATCTAGTGGTTTTCAAACTTTTTCCCCTCTGGCCCACACATTCAGAATAAAAATTTGCTCACAGATGGCCAGTTTTTGGGGGGTGGAAACAAAAAGAAACAACTCCTAGCATGTGTTAGAACACAACAACTTTATAATATGACCGTGGGGCATCCAGAAAGTATAAAACAACGCAGCCATGTAAGAACACAAATCATTCCCAAAATATAATACTGATGAACTTTCCTGTCACACTTGCCATCCTCTTCTGCCATCGCTGTGGTAGGCCAAACCCTTTGAGAACCACTGTCTTAAGCTGTTATTTTATTACTACTATGATGTGGTGGTTGTTATTATTTTTAGTTACCTGGTGTTATTCTCCCGGAGTAATGAAAATTCACATAAAAGAGCTTTTGCTTATTAGGGGAGGGAAGAGTTTGTCCCATGTTTTTATGATGGCGTGAGGGGGTGGTAACGCCATGGAGGCAGCAATGCCAGCGGGTCGCGCCAGGGCTCCCCAAGGCTCATGCCAGGGTTTCCCTATATAGCACCTAGTCTGAGTGGCACCAGTTCTGCGGGGCCTTCACTGGATGCCAGCAGAAGAGATTATGTGTTGTCTGCCCTGAAAGAACCAGGTTCCTTGTCTCCAAGCTGCACACGTGCTTCCTTGTGCATTGTTTCAAAGGCTGTGGGGCAAGGTGTGGTTGTCTATGTAGCTAAGACAAATGCCATCATTCAACAGACCTACGAAACTCTGATAGGGCAGCTAATGAATTGCTTGAGCGTTTTGCCAGTCCTGCCATGCAGAACCTCCAGGCCAGAGGGCATGTTTTCAAGGCATGCTTGAACCTCAACATCTATCTGCTTGTGTTGAATACTGTAACTAGAGTTGCCAAGTTGTGGTTTAGGGGTGTCTCATATTCCTGTGGGGATGGTTCACAAGGCTTTGTAGGATGGTGCTGCTGTTGGTCCTCCTGGTGCATTATGCCAGGGATGGGGAACCTTTGCAGCCCTCCAGATGTTGATGGACTCCATTTCCCATCAGTCCCAGCTAGCATGGCCAATGGTCAGCGAAGACGGGACTTGTAGTCCAGCAGCACCTGGAGGGCCGCAGGTTCCTCAGCCATTAGTCCCCTTGCCCACGCTCTTCCTGGGCCTGCTATAGCAGGTGGGGATCTGATTCTGTCCCAAAGGAGGCACAGGAAGTAGGCAAGGAAGGGGACCAATGGAAATAGAGGGGAGGGGCAGCCAAGGTTTCATGGTGTTTTGAAAACATGTGACATTTAAAGGGATGCTATACGCCATCTTTGGGACGTGGGTGGCGCAGTGGGTTAAACCACAGACCCTAGGGCTTGCTGATCAGAAGGTCGGCGGTTCGAATCCCCGTGACGGGGTGAGCTCCCGTTGCTTGGTCCCAGCTCCTGCCCACCTAGCAGTTCGAAAGCACATCAAAGTGCAAGTAGATAAATAGGTACCGCTCTGGCGGGAAGGTAAACGGCATTTCCGTGCGCTGCTCTGGTTCGCCAGAAGTGTCATGCTGGCCACATGACCTGGAAGCTGTACGCCGGCTCCCTCGGGCCAATAAAGCGAGATGAGCGCCACACCCCAGAGTCAGACACGACTGGACCTAATGGTCAGGGGTCCCTTTACCTTTACCTTATATACCATCTTTGGGTGACAACCTGGGAAGCTTATTTGTAATGAGTGCAGGCCGGAGATGGCCACACTCCCATCTCCAGTAGAAATCTGGGGTGTTTTTATTTTAGATAATCCAAACGCCTTCTTTCCTTTCTTGCTCCTTTGGCTCATAAGCCAAACTTCTGTGCTTTATTTTCATTGTCTTTTAACTAGACTTTGTACGCAAAATCTGGAGTTGCGATCATCTCCATGATGCGAAACAACACCTGCAATGGCGGCTATTTCACAGAGGAAGATTCGCCTTTCTAGAATCTTCTAGAAAGGACACCTAAGCATAATCTCAGAGTTGCACTTTCCAAGGCTCTTGGTGGGAGAGAAGCCATCACATTTGAAATCCATTTCAGAATCGTTTCAGTTTGTCGCGAAGAGGTGCCCGGTTGCTTTGACCCAATATTGACACCAGTCCAAAGCCGTGCACGGTCACCTTCTCTCACAGGAACCGGCCATTGGACACTGCAGGCCTTGCTCTGCTTCCCATTGCCATCCAATTGGCTGGCTGGGCTGCCAGAAAGGGCCTTCTTCTGTAGGGGACCCACATTGTGGAATTCCCTTTTCCCCAAGAACAGGGGCGTCGCTGGGGAGGGGCGGTACGCCCCCAGTGACAGGGTGAGCAGCGGCGGGTGGGGGTGACAAGCGGCGGCCCCTCCCGCCACTCCCACGCGCCGCTGCTCCCTCCGTCACCCCGGGAGCAGCAGCACACGGATGGGGTGCTTCCGCCGCTTTTTTTCGGCGGGGGGGGTCGACCAGCGAGGGGGGGTGTCACGCTTGTCACCCCCTCATCGCTGGTCACCACCCCCCGCCGAAAAAACCCGCGGGGGGGGCGGGAAAGGAAGCAGAGCAGGCGCGTTTAAGCGCCGCTCTGCTTCTTTTTCCCCTTTCCGCCGCTTTTTTCGGCGGGGGGGGTCGACCAGCGAGGGGGGTGTCACGCTTGTCACCCCCTCCTCGCTGGTCACCACCCCCCGCCGAAAAAAACCGCGGGGGGGGGGCGGGGAAAGCCTGGAAAGGAAGCAGAGCAGGCGCGTTTAAGCGCCGCTCTGCTTCTTTTTCCCCTTTCCGCCGCTTTTTTCGGCGGGGGGGGCCCGACCAGCGAGGGGGGGTCACGCTTGTCACCCCCTCCTCGCTGGTCACCACCCCCCGCCGAAAAAAAGCCTCGGAAAGGGGGAAATCCCCCCTTTCTGCACACACGTGCGTCGTGACGTCATAATGACGTCACGACGCACGCGTCGTGCCCCCTCCCCCAGGGGGGTGCCTCTGCGCTGCCGCCGCCCCCATCAGCGCAGAGGCTAACGACGCCACTGCCCAAGAAGCTCATTAGTCCACCTCCTCTTATGACTGGCTTTTAGATGGGCCTGTTGAAATCTTGTTGTTCCATGATGGGCCAGGGCTGGTGGAACCTGGAGCCCTCAAGGCATTCTTGTGGACTCCAGCTCCCATCAGCTGCAGTCAGCAATGATGGGAGTTGGAGTCCAGCAAAATCTGAAGGACTGCACGATTCCCCACCTTGGAATTAATTACAGTGCATTTCCCACTGCTTGTTTTGCTTAATCTCTGTTCTGTGATGTCTTGTTTCCTTTCATCATCACCATGATTAATAACGCCAGAGAGTTTTTTTGTCTGCATTCCAAACTGCTTGGAAGGTTTCTGCCCAAAGATGGAAGGAAGATAAAGTACCTACCAGAGAGGAATGGCTGACAAAGATGATGGACTATGTTGAAGTGGCGAAAATGACCAGGAAGATCAAAGATCAAGAAGATAACAAATTTAATAAAGAATGGGGGAAAATTTATAAGTTACTTAAAAGAACACTGTAAACAATTATAAACACTGGCAGGATTTTAGACAACACTTGCAATGTAGCGAGAACGATGGCGAGAATGGAGTACAGTGGCACCTTGGTTCCCAAACTTAATCTGTTCCGGAAGTCCGTTCCAAAACCAAAGCGTTCCAAAACCAAGGCGTGCTTTCCCATAGAAAGTAATGCAAAACGGATTAATCCGTTCCAGACTTTTAAAAACAACCCCTAAAACAGCAATTTAACATGAATTTTACTATCTAACGAGACCATTGATCCATAAAATGAAAGCAATAAACAATGTACTGCAGTCACACAATCAATCAATCAATCAATCAGTAGCTGAACTGGGTTCCACACAGTCACAAAAACAAAACAAAAAAGAGCCGCAAAAAAAACGCAAAATAAATAGCAAAAACAGACAGACCTCAGCGTAACACTCAAAACGGAAGTGTGGCACTCAAAACGGAGCACGTTCAGCTTCCGAAAAAGTTCGCAAACCAGAACACTTACTTCCGGGTTTGCAGTGTTTGGGTTCCAAGTTGTTTGAGTACCAAGGCGTTTGAGAACCAAGGTACCACTGTATTAAGAAAATATAGAAAACATTATAAGATGCAGTTGGAAAAGAATAACGAGGGGTGGAGGGAAGTCCAGGGATTCAGAGAATCCTGTGTGTATACGATTGTGATTTATTTGTGATGGTAATTGTTAAAGGCAAAAATGAATTATATAGAGAGAGGGGGGGGGTTTCTGGACCAGATGAAAACAAATCAGTAATACATACTAGAGTGGCCGTGTGTCCTACTTCATGGAGAACAGCCCTCTTTTTGAAGGACCGTCCAATCCAAGGGCACCTTAAAGATAAAGAACTACAGGAAGGGAAATCAGAGGAAAGGGCGTAGCTCAGTGGCAGATCACACACCTTGCAAGCAGAAGGCCGCAGGTTCGATCCCTGGTCTCTCCAGGAAGGGCTGGGAGAGACCCCAAGTCTGAAGCACTGTATACAGTACTGAGTTAGATGGACCAGTGGTCTGACAGTATGTGGCAAATTCATCTGTTCGTGGTTTGAGGTGGACAGCAGATGCAGCAGGCAGATGGGGCACCTGGTCACTGTCTTCTCTGCCATGGTCAGATGTATTTCTATTCAAATCACAGCAATCATTTCTAAACTTGCATCTCTACATATAAATTAGCAAATGCAACTTAGACTCATGGGGTCCCTTCCTACTGCATTTTTTATTATTATTATTATTATTATTATTATTATTATTATTATTATTATTATTATTTATATCCCTATACCTGGAGGTCTCAGGGCAGTTCACAAAAAGATCACAATATATAAAATCAAAATAAAACAATAACCCAATAATACCCCCCCAAAAGAGCCACATTTTAAAAGGGTATAGGATGTGATCAGGTCAACCAAAGGCCTGGTTAAAAAGGAATGTTTTTGCCTGGTGCCTAAAGGTGTATAATGAAGGTGCCAGGTGAACTTCCCTGGGGAGAGCATTCCACAGATAGGGAGCCACTGCAGAGAAGGCCCCGTTCTCGTGTTGCCACCCTCCGGACATCTCGAAGAAGGATTCTCACACGAAGGAGGGCCTCAGAAGATGATCTCAGGGTCCGGGTAGGTTCATATGGAAAGAGTGGTCCTTGAGGTATTGCGGTCCTGAGCCGTTTAAGGCTTTATAGGTCAAAACCAGCACTTTGAATTGGGCCCGGAAACTAATTGGTAGCCAGTGCAGTCGGACCAGGATCAGTGCAATAGGTTCAAAGCTGCTTGCTCCGGTGAGCAACCTGGCCGCTGAATTCTGCACCAGCTGAAGTTTCTGAACCGTCTTCAGAGGCAGCCCTATGTATAACGCATTGCAGTAATCTAACCTTGAGGTTACCAGAGCATAGACAACAGTAGTTAGGCTATCCCTGTCCAGATAGGGGCATAGCTGGGCCACCAGCTGAAGCTGATGGAAGGCACTCCGGGCCACTGAGGCCACCTGAGCCTCAAGCGACAGCAAAGGATCCAGGAGTACCCCCAAGCTACGAACCTGCTCCTTCAGAGGAAGTGTAACCCCATCCAACTCTACAGTTCTAGGATTCTTAAAACGCCACCTTACCTGCGCTCCCTTTTTTCCTTCTGGATGTCCTCTTTTCCGTTTCGCTCACCACGTTCCCTGCCAGGACGTAATCTTCACTCGTGCCAATGGCGGCATCCACCACATTCGGGCCGCTGCCCTCTGGCTCTCCGGAGACCAAAGCCAGCTCAGCAGCCAGACGCCGCCTGCCCTCGGCGGCTGCAAAATGCCATGCGGGGTGCTGGAAGGAAGAAGGGTGCTCATCGAAAGCTCTCTCGTCGCGGGGAAGGCTCTGGGGGGCTGCAGCCAGGCAGGAGGTGGAAAAGTCTGAGTAGACGCCAAAGTCCGGTTTGTGGTGGAACGAAAAGGGGGCTTGTGGGTAATGGTGCGGCCCAGTGGTCCCTCCACCCTCGGCATGGTGGTTTCGCAGGCAACCCCAGAGCGCATTGGTAGGGTGAGAGCTTCTCATGCAGCTACTGGCAGCAGGTGGTTCCATCTAGGAGTGCAGTTGGAACGCCTTGTTTCTTAAGATGCTCTTCAAACGCAGTTGCAAAGGGAGCCCGGCGGTCTAACTTTTTGCCCAGGAAAACAAAACCGGTCCTCTGCAGCTAGACAGCTCTCCAGCTCACTGCCATGGCTTTGCCGTTAAGGGGAAACCCTGCAGAATTCTCCATAGCTTCCACGGGAGAAACTTCACATCTGTTGCGTTTGAAGCCCGAAGCTTCCTTGCTGTGCAAGTGCTGAAGCCCAGAAAACACTTTTTAAATACTTTGCTGGGGTGTGAGTGACAAGCTTAGGAAGGGAAATGTGAGAGAGGAGCGAGGGGGAGGGCTTAACCTGCATGCACAACCCCTCCAACCCGAGCCAAGCATGCAAGCTATTAATCACCCGAAACCTTAGAGGCGCATCTAATGGGAACTGCAGATGGAGACTTTTAAAGAAACATTGTCTGCACTTTTTTTTTTTTTTTTTTGTAGGGGCGGGAGAAATGTACACACACGCACACAAAAGGAGGGTTTAATGTTTCCTTCTCACACTCTGGAGTTATTTTTATTGCCCCGGTAAAGAAAACCCTTAGTCTTCCATTTTCAGAAAAGGATCCATGAGCCAGTCCAAAGGGGACAAGATAAGAAAGAGAAGCCAGGTAAAGAGGAGGAGATATTTAAAAATTCCAGGCGTGACCTAAAAGTTTGAAAGCTTATGCGGAGAGTGAAGCGCAAAGACTTCAGGAGTGGTCTAAGCAAAGCTCCACGCGGAAGAAACTTCAAATCTCCCAAGTTGCTGAAGCGTAAATTTAATTGCCTTGCCAAGTGGAGGGTTGGGCTAACAAGGACTGCTAGCCATGATGGCTCCAGGTGAGTATGAAGCACTTGCTTTCCTTCAAAGAATTCTGGGCACCGTAGTTTACACCCCATAGAGTCACAATGCCCAGCAACCCTTAAGAAACTACAGTGCCCAGAATTCTTTGAGGGGGGGAAATGTGTTTCAAATTCCCTTTAAAGGTATATTGTGTGCGCAGCCTATGTACTTGCCAAAATTGGGACTTTTTTTTTTTTTGGGCTGGCGCTGTGGTCTAAACCACTGAACCTCTTGGGTTTGCCGATCAGAAGGTCCACTGGCAAAAGGAGAATCCCCGATGACGGAGTGAGCTTCCCGTCACACTCTCAAGTTATGTCTTTTTTTTTTTTAATGAAAAGAGTCTTCCATTTTCAGAAAAGGATCCATGAATTCCAAAGGGGAAAGATAAGAAAGAGAAGCCAGGAAAGAGGAGGAATTTTTAGGCGTGATAACACAAGCTTATGCGGAGAGTGAAGCGCAAAGACTTCAGGAGTGGTCTAAGCAAAGCTGCGGAAGGGAAATCCCAAGTTGCTTCGTAAATTTAATTGCTACCTGGAGGGTTGGGCTAACAAGGACTGCTAGCCATGATGGCTCCAGGTGAGTATGAAGCACTTGCTTTCCTTCAAAGAATTCTGGGCACCGTAGTTTACACCCCATAGAGTCACAATGCCCAGCAACCCTTAAGAAACTACAGTGCCCAGAATTCTTTGAGGGGGGGAAATGTGTTTCAAATTCCCTTTAAAAAATTTGTGTGCGCAGCCTATGTACTTGCCAAAAGGGACCCGGCTGGCGCTGTGGTCTAAACCACTGAACCTCTTGGGTTTGCCGATCAGAAGGTTGGCAGTTCGAATCCCCGTGACGGAAGCTCCTGCTGTCTTTTTTATTTTTTTAACATTTATTGGCCTTCGGACACTTTTAAACCCACCCCTCCAACCTATTCACCTATCTTCTTTTTTTTTTATAACAACTTTTCTTTCTAAAAATAACTAACTTTTTTAGTTAAAAATAAAACTTTCTCTAAAAATTAAATCATCTATTAATCATCAAAACAATCTTTATCATAAATCTTAACAAAAAATATTCTCAAAAAATCTAAACTTATTTCTTCTGTCCTTTATCATGCTGCTATTAACATAAAATCTCAATATCTCCTTACTTATTCAAATAAACTTATAATTAACAACCTTCACCCTCCGATTTCAGATACCATAACAGACCATTTAGATTTTACATTTAATGCTTCACCCCACACCCCCTCTGTCCATTGTCTTTCTCTGTCTTTCGCCGGAGCCAATCTTCCATTTATCTTCTTTTCCCAATTGTCCACAGATCCAGACAACATTAGCCACAAACCTTGCATCGAGCATCAGGATACTCATCACCTCTTTTCTGGGCTCCTCCGTTTCTTTGTACCATACTTCTTCTTCTTGTAGATATCTTAATTCCATGTCCCTTGCCCCCGAGCTCCCACCTCGGGGACTGGATATTGCAAATTTTACCATTCCGGGGCTGCCACCCCCAAAGAACGGGTCTTTTTCCCGGAGTCGCCCAGCCATTTCCGACCATCCTTCAAGCATCCCTTCTAACTCTTTGCCAAGGTTTTCTTCCATTGTGTAAAACTTTTGAAAAGCCTCCTCTGTGGAAAGTAGATTTTTTTTATTTATTATCCCACTCAAGACTTTCAATTTCCGATTAAGCAGTTCCAGTTTCAAGACAGTAAGCATTTCTTTATCCGTTAGTCCAGAGTTCAAAACAAGTTCAAACACAAAGTGCAGCATGTTGGGGGAAGGGGTGAGTGTCAAATTTCAGTTCCTGTCTCTTCCTTCCTTTGTTTCAATTGTTTCCCACGTCAGTCCAAATTTTCCATCGCCATTTTTCTGAAGCCAGAGCGTAAAGACCAAAACTTTTAAACGGAGATATTTTCTACCCACTTAATCCCCAGAGGGAAATCTCAGCAGTCTCAGTCTTCAAATTTCAAACACTTTGTATCCATTATTGTAGCAGCAGTCACTTAAACTGGTTATTTTCTTTCTTTCTCCCGAAGGGAAAGAGGCAGGCTCCCTTTCCTCTTTCCCCGGATCGTTGCAAAAATATAAAAGTCAATCAAATACTCACAACCACCGGGTTCTTTTAAATCGTTAAAGACAGGTAGAACTTAGACGCTCGTCACGGGATTTGTCGCCGCATTTACATCCCGGTTGGGGCATGTCCCCTATAGCCCGGCTCCGTTGTCCCTTCACCCCCACTCCCCCTTTACAGGGGGAGCGAGGGAAGGGTTCGGAGCCACAAGCGGGCACAGCCGGGGAGCCCAGGGTGCGGGACGCTCTTCCCGCACCCCACCGGAGCCCCGCTTTGCGGTAGCGGGGCTCCAACCCCCGGGATGGACTGGGCGCTTCGCAGCCGAAGCAGCCCACGACCACCCGCAATGGCGTCGCCGCCGGAAGTCCCGTTGCTCTGTCTCAGCTCCTGCCAACCTAGCAGTTCGAAAGCACGCCGGTGCAAGTAGATAAATAGGTACCACTGCGGCAGGGAGGTAAACGGCATTTCCGTGCACTCTGGCTTCCGTCACAATGTTCCGTTGCGCCAGAAGCGGTTTAGCCATGCTTGCCACGTGACCCGGAAAGCTGTCTGTGGACAAAGCGAGATGAGCACCGCAACCCCATAGTCGCCTTTGACTGGACTTAACCGTCCAGAGGTCCTTGACCTTTACCTCTTATGTACTTGCCTCTTCTGTCAAAGGCTGTATGCCTCTGAACACCTACAGGTGAGGGGGTGTCGCCCATACCCTCCAACATTCCTCCGATGAAAATTGGGACCCTCTATTCAATAATAATAATAATAATAATAATAATAATAATAATAATAATAATTCTATTATTTATAACCCGCCTATCTGACTGGGTTGCCCCAGCCACTCTGGGCAGTTTCCAACATACATATAAAACCATAATAACACATTAAACATTAAAAAGCTTCCCTATACAGGGCTGCCTCCAGATGTCTTCTAAAGGTTGTCTAGTTACTTATCTCCTTGGCTCAAGGGGATGTATGGCTCCATACCCTCCAACACTTCTCCGATGAAAAGAGGGACGTCCTAAGGAAAAGCGGGACATTCTGGGATCAAATCAGAAACCGGGACGGCTTCTGTAAATCCCTGCAAAACAGGGACACTTGGAGGGTCTGTGATAGTCACAGGCCTATATATATATTCTTAATTTCAGGGTTATATGCTTAGCTTTCCTTTCTGGCATTTTAAATTCTGTGGATGTTTCTGTACTGGATAACTGTTTTATTGAATCCTTTGTCATGCCATTACCCAAACCAGAAGCATTCATTAAAGCACCCATAAACCCTTGAACTCATATTCTTTCACTAAGAGCCCTGAGTTGAATTCATAAGCCTGGAAGTAAAATTCTAGACATAAAACTGCGGCTTTGTTTCAATGAATGCGGGATATGCTTGGATCGAGGGCTCAGTCCCCAAGAATTTGCCGGCAGTGCTACAGTTTGGCTTTACAAAATCTAATGCATTCATAAAAAGAAAAGAGCTTCTGATAGGGTAGTCACTAACGCATCTCCAAACAAGAGGACGAAATTGGATTGAGATTTGCATGTGATTTTCATATGCTAATTTAGACAGGTGCAGATTTAGATATACCGTATTTTTCTGTGTATAAGATGCCCCCATGTATAAGACTGCCCCTATTTTTTTGAACCCAAATTTAAGAAAGCAATATTTTAAACATCAAACGGAACAATGTAGAGCTTTTCTGAGGGAAGTCGGCCAAAGTTGTTGAGGTTTTTTTTTGTTCTGGAGGTCGCCCAAAGTTAGGGTTGCCATATTTCAAGAGCCGGAGCCCAAACCCAAACCCCTGTGCATTCACCCCCTGTATATAGCACAACCCCCAATTTTTGACTAAAAAGATTTAGGGGTGAAAAACACAATCTTATACATGGAAAAATACAGTAATTAGTGTCATTTAAACGAATGTATAGTGCATTTTACCATAATGGTGAAGACTCTATTCGCAGGATCATAGAACTGTAAAGTTGGAAGGGACCCTGAGGGTCATCTAGTCCAACCCCCTACAATGCAGGAATCTTGCCCACAGCTGTTCCTGGGTGGGTTCAAACCACCAGCCTTCTGGTTATGCTCTGAGTCATTGTGCCACTGGGGAAATCAGATGACCTGGTGAGCAACTTCAAAACCCCTACTGCTCTCCCTCATGGGCGTACCCAGGGGGGGCAGGGGGCAGCTGCCCCCCCCCCAGAAGCAAAAAAATAATATTAAATGGTTATCGGCAGCCTAAAAGGAAAAAAAAGCTCAAGACTGGTCTTTCTCCCCCTCCCAAAATCTCAATAACAATTGAGCTCTTCCGCTCTTGCCGAGGCAGTTGGCCACTGTGTGTGTGTGTGTGTGTGTGTGTGTGTGTTGCGCCGGCTGTTTCCCCCTCCCTCATGCCGACAAAGAGCTGGCGTGCCTATCAGAGACCGGATCCTAGCCTGCACCCTGCTTGGTCAAATGGGGATGCAGGCTGAGACTTGGGCAGTGTCAGGGGGCGAATTCATCGTTGCCGGGATTCATCGTTGCAAGGGAGCTTGGCAAACTGAGTTCCCTTGCATGGTGAGTAGTTCCTTTGCGAGGACTGAGGATCCTGGGAAACTGAGTTTTTCAGCCATTTGGGGCTTTCTGTTTGGGGGGGGGAGTTTTTCTGTTTTTTGAAGCTGTTTTTGTTTTTGAACCTGAACGACCATGGCTTGCCCCCCCCCCAGTTTTGATCCTGGGTATGCCCCTGCTCTCCCTTCTTTATATTTTAATCAGATTTGGACCAAAGAGCCCTTCAATTGGAGGACTGACCTCTGTATAGTAGGACAAAAAGCCACCCTAGATCCTGAGCATGCGCAGAGTACAATATCACATATGAGCTTCTAGGTACATTTGAGACGCAGCATCTTGCTTTCTGGAAACTGAATATTGTGCAAATCACTTGCCGTTTAAGGCTGACCACTAGCCAATATTTCATGAGCCTGAGCTGTAAAACTACATCCCGCCAGAAGCTAACAGTACTGGGGAAATGTTGCTTCCACCTAGGGATTGGGGAGAAATTTGATTCATTTCACATTTCAAGGCAAACCTACACAATTCACACTTTCTAAAACAAGTATGCAAACACTGGAACACAGCCATCCATTGAAATCCACTTCTCCAAATTTTGCAGTCCGATTCTCCACCCAAGTAATGTGTATAAAAATGCACCTGCAGGGGTAAAGGTTGCACAGTAATGTGTGTTATTGCTGAAAATAATATAGAGAAGTATTTTTTTAAACTGCTTGCCCTCATCCTAAAGCCAGTAACGTACAATTTAAATGTAGCCAGACAGGGGTGAGCAACCTTTTTCAGTTGTGGGCCGGTCCACTGTCCCTCAGACCATGTGGTGGGCCAGACTATATTGGGGGGGGAACGAATGAATCCTATGCCCCACAAATAACCCAGAGATGCATTTTAAATAAAAGCACACATTCTACTCATGTAAAAACACCAGGCAGGCCCCACAAATAACCTAGAGATGCATTTTAAATAAAAGGACACATTCTACTCATGTGAAAACACGCTGATTCTCGGACCGTCCGCGGGCCAGATTTAGAAGGCAATTGGGCCAGATCCGGCCCCTGGGCTTCAGGTTGCCTACCCCTGCTCTACCTCTTGTCCCTGTTTGGAGAGCACATTTTTTGTTGTTTTTTAATCGGAATTTAGCAACCCTAAATTGAATGGACTCTTTTCATATCCCTTTGGAGAGAAAATTCTTGAAACTGGAAGGGCAGGGGAAGGATTGATTCTACAAGAGCAATCAAACAGCAATGCCCCTATTCCTACCCAAGTAAAATCACAGAGGTGGGAAGGGGGGGGACTCTTCCCTGATTCTTCTAGTGACCGCTGACCTCTCTGCCTTCCGCAATCTTCAATCTGCAGCGTAAAAGTTGTAGTCCCGAGCTGAGCCCTCTTTGGCTGAACCTGGAAATAATTTTTTTAAAAAAATAAATAAATAAACACCACACAACCTGTTTTCCTTCTCTGTTGGGATTCTCACGCCAAATGGCTCCCACCGGCATGACATCGATAGTTGATTTATGAGGTCATGTCTGTTTTTGTAAACACGGGCTTAGAAGAGGAGGTTGGGGCGAGGAGAGCCCTGGGGCAATCCAAGAAGTGGAGTCAAGAACAAGGGAAGAATGATAGAATCGAATAGAATTGTAGAGTTGGAAGGGACCATGACGGTCATCTAGCCGAACCCCCTGCAGATGTAGGAATCTTTCACCCAATACGGGGCTCGAATCCACAACCTTGAGATCAAGAGTCTCATGCTCTGCCGACTGAGGTGCCCTGAATAATCCGCTCTTGCTAGCCATCCAAACGAGATTAATGGATCTGAAAGGAACCAGAAGCTCATCGTCTGACCTCTGCCCATGGGAAGGATCTTTTGATGTGTGTCACCTCTTCCCTGACCAGCAAAAACCAATCCTTAATAGGCTTGCCCACTGACCGGCAAAACACACCCTAATTTGCTCCCGTGACTTTGTCAAGATCCTTGCATCGAACAGGGATCTAGACAAGATGATGTCAAAGGCCTTGGTGTGCAGAAATTAGAATAAGCTTCTCCATGGCCTGGGTTACACACACAAAAAGGCTAACTGATTGTAGGAACCGAGATCCCAAAGCAGAAAAGACTTTTGTATGTATGCGACGACAGCCGCACGGATGCTACTTGCCCAGAGATGGAAAGAAGACAAAAGTTCCTACCAGAGAGGAATGGCAATATGCATTGCTAAATAATATGCAGTTGAAAAAGTTGACAATAGGACCCATGGAGGGGAAGGTGGGAAACCCAGAGATTTGGAGAAATCTCTAGATAGGGATTTTTTTTTGTATTGTTATAATTCTATACTTGTAAAATCAAATAACAATTGGTTTTTAAAAGGGGGGGGGTAACTAAGCCCTATGGCAACCCCGGGACAAACATTATCTGTATTACATGAGGGTGTTGAATGCAGGGGCTTAATCACACAGAGAGAATTAGGGCACTTCCAGATTGTCACTATTTGTGGGTGGTATTTACCGTAATCACATACCCTTCCAACTCTATGACACTGTAACTTGGAAGGGTCCCCAAGAGTCACCCATTCCAAACCCACCCCCCTGCAATTCAGCAATTTCAACATGACGTCATCCATCCAATTTGAAACCATACCAGACCCTGCTTAGCTTTGTAAATGTGCCAGCACTTTTATTGCTGCATTGCCAGGAGGACAACAATAGTTGATTGGGATCGTTGATTGGGACTTTTTGCTGTAAGGAAAGTGAAGCAGAAATGTACTGGAACATTCGGGGTAGTGCTTGCTTTGAAGCAGCATCAGGCTCATCCACCCTGCTGCTTGTCCCATGTTTTCCCCCGCTAGGCCCATGCTTTATAGGCACAGGTCCAAGACGTACGCGTCAACTCCTAGGGGCCGAGGCAGTTTTGGCCCCCCCCACTGTATTTTTGGAGGGGCCAGGCCTCCTTGATGTTCAGACGGTGTTCGGCTCCACACCCGGCTCTTCGGATGTTGCACACACACAGGGTCAGATTTAGGTTTGATGAGGCCAGTGTGGTGTAGTGGTTAAGAGCGGTAGACTCGTAATCTGGTGAAACCGGGTTTGCGTCCCCGCTCCTCCACATGCAGCTGCTGGGTGACCTTGGGCTAGTCACACTTCTTTGAAGTCTCTCAGCCCCACTCACCTCACAGAGTGTTTGTTGTGGGGGAGGAGGAAGGGAAAGGAGAATGTTAGCCGCTTTGAGACTCCTTCGGGTAGTGATAAAGCGGGATATCAAATCCAAACTCTTCTTCTTCTTCTAAGCTACTGAAGGTAATAGGGCCCTTTGTATGTCCAGCTGGCCATTGTCAACAAAAAATTGTCACTCTTTTGGTGTTGAATATATGCTATATGGTAATTTATGGACCTAATAGGTATCTAAAGCCATTTGCACATAACAAATAGGAGCCTACACAACACAAAACACTGCTGCTGTATGTAGGTTTTATTTGTTTTTTTTTTATCTTATATTTTGGATATGTACATCCAGGTTTTCTTGCCTTTAATTTTTTGGGGGACCCCCCCCAAGAGAGTGGGGTCCTAAGCTATAGCTTGTTTAGCTTTATGTAAATCCGGCACTGCACACACAAGCATCAGAAGATTGCTTAACATCGGGACATCACACCGGGCCCCCTCGATCACCTTGCGAAGATGGCGCCTCTGGTCCAAGAGGTTTTTCAGGATATCCCTCTTTTCATTGGAGAAATGTTGGAGGGGATGTGTTTTCCCTGCTTCTTTCCCTGGGAAAAACTCACTGTTTACCCCTGAATCAGAGCAAACGCCATTCCACAGTAAATACAAACACACATGTCCTCTGCCGCCCTATGCTTCTCTTTACGGCTACACAGGGCAGTTCACATTCTTCAGTAATGGGAACCCGTGACCCCTTCCGGCCGTGACCCCTTCCACAGCTGCTGTTGTCAGGCATCTCCTCTGCAGGGGGGCAGCGCTTTTCTCGGGGGGGGGGCAGGAGGGAGACACGGCCTCCCCCTCTCCTCCTTACTCGCGCAAAGCAATTTGTCATTAAGAGATAGACACCTTTAACCCATAGCTGTCAAGTTTAGGATTTGAAAATAAGGGATCAGCACCCTCACCTGTCCCGGGGACAGTCTACGGTTCTCAGGGACAGTCCACGCCGTGGTAATCCCCCCAGGCTACAAATTAATTTACACCAGGCTACACACCATCATCTTTCCCCACATTCATATGTGGGATTTGACTGGAGTAACACATGACTGGAAAGGTTTGCAGTTCCACAAACATAGGTGTGCACTGCCTCGAAATAAAAAGAAGTGAACAAAAGAAGGCTCACTAGGGGGGCATTGCTAAAAAAATGTCAACTTTGTAACCAGAGGTTCAACTGAATAGAATCTGAATCACATGCACCACAAGGCCTATGCAGCCTCAACTTAAGGTGGCTCCCGGCCTGGCTTTTTACAGGCCCCAGCTGACTGCACAACCTGGCCTTTGGAAAGGCCATATAGACAGATACCTTTAGCTTCTGCACCCCTCCTTTGCACACCTGTCAACACAACCACATAGGCATTTTCCACAACAGCTCCGCAGCACAAATCCCTTCTGCAGGCAGGCACCCGTGTGCAAGAAATGCGCTCCGCTCCCCACAGCGGACCCATGCTCCCTCGCCCTCTCGAATTTCCCCTCTGCAAGCTGCATCCATGGATAGAACATCGCACCTAAATATTTCCATTCTGCACAACGCGCAGCATTTGCACGACCCCCTCCTGACAGCACCACACACTGAGGGATAATTCCCACACATAGCTTGATGGGCACATGTGCAAACCCACCCACCCCCCACCCAAGGCCGGGTCGTCCTCTTGTATACCTGCTGGGATTGACAAGTCATCTGACCCTCACCTGAATCTCATAGCTCTCCGGTAGCTGCCTCTGATCAGTTATCATTTAACTCTTGGGGAAATAATTAGCATCACACATCATGTGCCTGGAAGTTGCCAAACCAATTAACCAACCAGAAGGATTACTGTTAATAGCACCAGTTTTCCTATAACTTGATATTGCTGGATAGTTTTGATCAACTGCAAAAGCATTTTTAGTTTGCTTTCTGTTGCCACACTGGAACGTTTCTTTATTAGTGCCACTTTGTTTTGTATGATTCCTTGCAAATGAAGGAAAACAACTTTTCTGCTTGTATAGGCCTCTTTTCCTAGCATGGTCCTCCAGCTGCGTGGGCATGGAGGTGGGTGGGTGGTGGACTCTCCTCCGGCTCCTCCTTCTCCCTCAGGAGCACTCTAGGATTGCAGAGGGGGAGAAGCTCTGCTCTCCCCGGACTCCAACTCTCCTTCCTGGACAGTCAGCTTGCCGCCTGGCCCTGGTAAAGGGAAATTTAAGGGATATAAAATATCAGGGATAGCAGCGGGAAACAGCTTGGAATAAGGGAGTTTCCTGCAAAGAAAGGGAGACTTGACAGCTATGCTTTAACCTCCAAAAAGTCACCATCTCGCGCGTTCATGGCAGGACAGCTGGAAGTCGTTCTTCTGGTCAAGCGTGAATGCCAGATCCTGCCATTGCATTCCCTGTGTGTGTGTGTGTGTTTGTGTGTGTGAGAGAGAGAGAGAGAGAAAGCTTGCCCTTTAAGGTTTGTTTTGCTTTTCTGTTAGTAGGCAAAGCTCACAGCAAGGGGAAGAGGAATCCCCTTTTGCGGTTTCTTTCCAGTTGGCAGAGCACCTGCTTTGGATGTCGAAGGCCCTTGGCTCCATCCTAGGCAGCGCTGGGAGGTTCCCCTGTATGAAAACTCAGAGAGATGCTGCCAATCAGTGTAGACAATACTGAGATTGATGGACCAATGGTCTAACTCATGGGTAGGCAAACTAAGGCCTAATCGCCTTCTCAATCCGGCCCACAAACGGTCCGGGAATCAGCGTGTTTTTACATGAGTAGAATGTGTCCTTTTATTTAAAATGCATCTCTGGGTTATTTGTGGGGCATAGGAATTCGTTCACCCCCCCTCAAAATATAGTCCGGCCCCCACAAGGTCTGAGGGACAGTGGACCAGCCCCCTGCTGAAAAAGTTTGCTGACCCCTGGTCTAACTCAGTATATAGCAGTTCTCTGTGTCCCCGCCGCTTGTTAGCATTTCTCAGTATCTTTTATCTATATATATAAAAATGTTCCCATTGTGTGCGTGGCGAACACCAATGTTCTACGTAACCGCTGCACCAAACAGCATCAAATTAGGACAAAGCGTAACTTGACCATCAAGGAAGGATCTGGCATAATAAAAATTTAAAAAACCACACCTGTCATGCCTAAAATATAGAATAAAGGCAAAAAAATGGTGCGCCTATTATACCTCACCAGCAAAAGGAATGAAGACTCCAACAGCATCCAATAGAAAGGCGGATCGCCCATTGACATCATCAGACCTGGCCAGAGCAATGCTGGTTGGGGGGGCCTGGGGTGGTCCCAAGTGCCCTCACCTAAAATGGCCGCCGCAGCTTCGCATGCGCCGAGAAAAAAAAAAAAGACTGGAGCAGGAGGCATGCCTGAGAGGTCGCACTGAGTAAGACTAGCTCTGAGGGGATTGTGTTGCTGGGGTGCGTAATTTTGGGACTAGGGTGGGGGAGAATGCTCTTTAAGGTCCCCAGTGCCCTCACTTAAAATGGCCGCCGTGCTGTTTTTATATGAGTAGAATGTGTTCTTTTATGTAATGGGAATTGGTGTGTTTTTACATGAGTAGATGTGTCCTTTTATTTAAAATGCATCTCTGGGTTATTTGTGGGGCCTGCCTGGTGTTTTTACATGAGTAGAATGTGTTCTTTTATGTAAAATGCACCGATTTATGTAAAATGCATCTCTGGGTTATTTGTGGGGCATAGGAATTAGTTCATTTCCCCCAAAAAAATATAGTCCGGCTACCACATGGTCTGAGGGAAAGTGGACCGGCCCACGGCTGAAAAAGGTTGCTGACCCCTGCTCTAAAGGGACAGGGAAGAATGAAAACAGGAGCTTCCAGAATACTCTCGGGGTCAGGAGAATTTTAAAAAGCAAATAAATAAAATAAAATAAAATAAAATAAAATAAAATAAAATAAAAACCCACAGCAACGCGCGGCTGGGCCAGCTGGTATATATATAATTTTTATTTAATAATTCTGTTTTACAATTTAAATTACTCATTTTTACATCCTTAAGATAGCAATGACTTTCCTTCATCTCTTTCCATGGTTCATTTTACATATCATAAACCCCTGCATATTTTACGTAAACTAAACCATTCAGTACTCCATTATTACATCCATCAGAACTTATTTACACTGCCGAATTTATTTTCATGCCGCCAGCGTTTTCAGCTGTACACAGCATTTCTCAGTATCAATACTTCAGCATTTACAGAATGCTTTCAAATGTTCTAAGTGGTTCCTGGGCATTACAGTCACACCTTGGTTTTCGAACAGCCTAGCTCTCAAACGTTTCTGCTCCCAAACGATCGAAACCCGGAAGTGACTGTTCCGGTTTTCGAACATTCTTTTGGAAGCCGAACATCCGACGGGGCTTCCGATTGGCTGCAGGAAGCCAATCAGAAGATGTGCTTTGGTTTTTGAACGTTTTAGAACTCGAACCGACTTCCGGAACGGATTCCGTTTGACTTCCGAGGTACGAATGTATCTTGTTTCAACCCTCACAGCAACCCTGTAAGGTAGGTCAATAGCATTTGACAGATGGGGTGGCACTGAGAATGGGGGTGTCCTATTTAAGGTGACTGAGTGAGTTTATAAAAAGGCTGCTTTTCAGATTCTGGGAGATCCTGAATGTTCATTTGAGACATGTCTCAAAACACCCTGACAGTAAGAGCTGTTCAACAGTGGAACGGACTTCCACAAGAGGTGGTGGACTCTTCTTCCTTGGAGGTTTTTAAGCAGAGGTTGGATTGCAATCTGCCATGGATTCCTTAGTTGAGATTCCTGCATTTCAGGGGATTGGATGAGATAAGAAGAAGAAGAAGAGTTTGGATTTGATATCCCGCTTTTCACTACCCGAAGGAGTCTCAAAGCGGCTAACATTCTCCTTTCCCTTCCTCCCCCACAACAAACACTCTGTGAGGTGAGTGGGGCTGAGAGACTTCAGAGAAGTGTGACTAGCCCAAGGTCACCCAGCAGCTGCATGTGGAGGAGCGGAGACGCGAACCCGGTTCCCCAGATTACGAGTCTGCTGCTCTTAACCACTACACCAAACTGGAGTGCCTCTACAATTCTGATCCCCCACCACCTCCTTTGCATCTACTTTCCTTTTTCTAAACCCCCCCCCCAGCATGTTCAGCACTCCAGAATCCCACATTTTCTTAGAAAAGAATAATGCTCCATTTCCCAAGCCCATCCGCAATCGGATCCTCTCCTGCTTTCCCTTCCAACCCCAGACGCATCTCTTTGGCTCTTCTTAAGTTTTCTGACATCATATTTCTATATTGCTAATTTTATGGCAGTGCGTCTTATCGCACAGGATTACTGCTTCCGACGCTGATGAAATGTGCTTGGGTTTATAATTCCCTTTCTCTCTCCACTCCTCCCACTCCCAAAGTCACAGGAAACACGGAAATACAGTTTAGGTTCATGAGAGGGTCCTCTTCACCGGAGAACAGAGAGCAAAGAAACAAGGATATCTCCAGGCATCCTTTTTTAATTGTGCATTTGTGATGATTTGTGCTCAGGACGCTATTGGGGCGGTCACATGCAAATTAATAATAATAATAATAATAATAATAATAATAATAATTTATACCCCACCCATCTGGCTGGGTTTCCCCAGCCACTCTGGGCGGCTCCCAACAGAATATTAAAAACATAATAAAACATTCAAACATTAAAAACTTCCCTAAACAGGGCTGCCTTCAGATGTCTTCTAAAAGTCAGATAGTTGTTTATTTCCTTGACATCTGGTGGGAGGGCGTTCCACAGGGCAGGCGCCACCACCGAGAAGGCCCTCTGCCTGGTTCCCTGTAACCTCGCTTCTCGCAGGGAGGGAACCGCCAGAAGGCCCTCAGAGCTGGACCTCAGTGTCCGGGCTGAACGATGGGGGTGGAGACATTTCTTCAGGTATACTGTTTGTACCTGCAAAAGGTTTTGAGGTAGACATTCTACTTCATTTCCAATCTGCGCTCGTCCCCTAGCTCCCTCTGTTTTAAAGGTATCGAATGGCTGTCTGTCATGGATGCCTTAGTTGAGATTCCTGCAGGAGGACACTCCTTTATAAAGGAAAACACTCCTTATTTTTTCTGTTTGAAGGGCTGCCCAGTCCCAAACTGGTTTAAATATCAGGAACCACAAAGGAGAGAACAGGAGCACCAAAGCTGCCCGCCAGCAGTTTGAAGCACCAGGTCAGCAAGCTGAGCCCTTGAGTCCACTGGCGTCTTCCCGACTATGATGAAATGCATTCTATTTCTGTTTAAATAAGTGTGTGGACCCTCCAAGTGGTCTTATTTTCCCAGATTTGCAGAAGCCATCCCAGTTTCTGAGTTGATTCCGGAACGCCCCACTTTTCCTCAGGACGTCCCTATTTTCATCGGAGAAATGTTGGAAAGTATGGAGTTTTGCAACCCCGAGCCAAGGAGATAAGTAACTAGACAGCTTTTAGAAGACACCTGAAGGCAGCCGTGTATACAGAAGCTTTTTAATGCTTAATGTTTTCTTATGTTTTTGTATATGTTGGAAGCTGCCCAGCATGGCTGGGGCAACCTAGTCAGATGGACAAGGTATTATGATGATGATGATGATGATGATGATGATTATGGAATAGAGCACCCCTATTTTCATCAGATAAATTTTGGAGGGTATGAAGTGTGTGTCTATACATGTACAGTACCACATGCAAATCGTTATCCTCTTTTCATTATGATTATGCAAGGTGGCTTGCGTGCGAAGTTTAAAAAGTAAAATGCAGATAAAATCAATCCAACATTCATATGATGCAGCCAAGATAGGCATCCCTAGGATTTTGGTACCCTAGACCAGGGGCGGCCAACTCCCAAGAGGCTGTGATCTACTCACAGAGTTAAAAACTGACAGTGATCTACCCCCTTTTGGGGGGTTCAGGTCAAAGATGTTGAGCTTGTTTGATGGAGGAGGAAAGCCCCACTTTTTTGGGGTGCAAGGCAAAAATGTTGAGCTTTTTTTAGGGGAGCCAAAGTTGTTGAGCTTCTTTGGGGGGAGCCAGTGATCTACCAGTGATCTACCACAAGAGGTCCAGTGATCTACTGGTAGGTCACGATCGACCTGTTGGACGTGCCTGCCCTAGACAGTTGCCCGGTTTGCCAATCCTGGTCACGATACATACCAAGGGCACTTCCAAACTTCCTTTTCCTTGTACATCCATGATAATCTGTGGCTATGATGGTATTGGTTCAGTTATGCGCAGTTTTATTATTTGTTTTATTCTATCCTATTATTTGTTCTACAATGCTTCCTGAATGTGACTGTGTTGGGGGGTCACTCTTGTGCTACAGGTAAAGGTAAAGGTAAAGGACCCCTGGATGGTTAAGTCCAGTCAAAGGTGACTATGGGGTTGTGGCGCTCATCTCGCTTTCAGGCCGAGGGAGCCGGCGTTTGTCCGCAGACAGCTTTCCGGGTCATGTGGCCAGCATGGCTAAACCGCTTCTGATGCAATGGGACACCGTGACGGAAACCAGAGTGCACGGAAACGCCGTTTACCTTCCGCCACAGTGGTACTTATTTATCTACTTGCACTGGTGTGCTTTCAAACAGCTAGGTTGGCAGGAGCTGGGACAGAGCAACGGGAACTCACTCCGCTGCCAACCTTCTGATCGGCAAGCCCAAGAGGCTCAGTGGTTTAGACCACAGCGCCACCAACATCCCAGGTATAGTGGAAATCTTGGATTTCACAGTTGTTGTTGTTGTTTTTGCCATGCACACAGGTAAACAAATATTTGCGTGCATGCCCACAATGCGCCTTAGGCTTCAGAACTCAGGGAGTACTAACTGATTGGGGGTAACAGCGCGCAGTGTTAATGCATCACATCAAGCACTGCCTACAGGTTTGTATGGAAAACTCTGGGATAGGGTAATTGAAAGAACTCGTGTTTGGATGGATCTGCACATGGAGAATTTTTGATCTGCGTGACCCATGTGCGCTTAACACTTTGGGGTGTACACAGCCAATGACATATTGCACAACACACCCACATACACAAAACAACAACAACAACAACAGTCTGGGGAGGGAGGCCTAGGAAGTGCAGAAACAAACCATTAAGCCGAACAGGACACAGGATGGAGTGTGGACTTCTTAAGCTTCCATTTGCAGTCTTTCAGGTGCGAGTCATGTAAAAATTGGCCGGTGGCATGCACATTCCCCCCCGCCCCCTTGCTCTTTCCTTAAGTAAGAAGCTCCAGAGCGTATGTATTCTCCTCCACCAGGAAGTGGGGTTTATTTCAGGGCTCATTTTCGTCTGACTTCACCTCCCAGCTGTTGGACCTTATAATGGTTTTTGTCTTCCAGCCCAGAAGGCCTCCTGTTCTCTCCTGGCTTAGTCAACAGCTATCAGATTTCAAAATGCACTCTTAATACTGAGTGACTCTGTCCTATTCTGTAATTGTGGGAGGAGGGGGGAGGGGCCGAGATTATTACTGTATTTCTTTTTCTGCATGTGGGGAAGATTTCCAGACTTTGGTGACTCAAGACAAAACAGCTGAGCTCCTTTGTGCATCTGGCCGTCTAGGCAGGGAAGCAATGTCTGGTGGGGTGAGGGTGGGGGGTTTCAATTTAGTTCAGTCAGTGTGAGACAGAGCGGGATGGGAAACCATCATTTTCTCCCGAAATCATTTTGCAATGAAGCGTTCAGATTCAATATTCTAAGGTGTGTTTGTACCCGCAGGTTGGACTCATCCTTGGTCAACTCCAGATCGTCCAAGTGTCCCAATTTTCCGGGGACATTCCCAGATTTACAGTAGCCGTCCCAGTTTCTGATTTGATCCTGAAATGTTTCGCTTTCCCTTAGGATGTCCCTATTTTCACTGTAGAAATGTTGGAAGGTATGCGACCCACTGAGACAAGCAACTATACAACCTTCAGAAGACATATGAAGGCAGCCTTGTATAGGGAAGTTTAAAAAAAAAAGTTTAAAGTTTAATTGTGTTTTCATATACGTTGGAACCCGCCCAGAGTAGCTGGGGCAACTCAGTCAGGTAGGGAATAAGTAATAAAAGCGTTGTTGTTGAATGGGACATCCCTATTTTCATCAGAGAAATGTTGGAGGCAATGCAGCTCTCGGGAAATGCAGCTAACGTTAGTGGTGGAAATGGGCAAAAGTGGATGTGACCAGGAGCGTAGCAAGGGGGGGCGAGGGGAGCGGGCCCGCCCCGGGTTCCATAATGGAGGGGGTGACAAATTATCAAGAAACATTTTTTTTTTTTTTGAAAATGCCTGCTCCGAAGGTCTTATCTTACTATACTAGGGATTATATAGCTATATATGAAATTTCATGCATATCGGTTAATATCTTGACCCTCCTCCACCAAAATAGCTGTTCACTTGGCTGTTTTCCTATGTCATGAAGGCTGAAATTTCAGTTCAGAGAACACTTACTGTTCCCAACCCTAACCCTGTGGAAAGCCATCTAATTAGACTTTAATTTGATTTTGAGATGTTTTTAGGAGGTAATTTAATTATTGTTTGATTTTATACCAATGTTATGTATCTGATGTTAGCCACCCTGAGCCCGACTTCGGCCAGGGAGGGCGGGATATAAATAAAAGTTTTTTTATTATTATTACTTGTTATTATTCCTTTGTAAGAAAATATGAAATAACGTAAAACCATTTTTGCGGGGGGGGAATCAATGGGGGGGTTGACAAGAAATTTTCCGCACCGGGTACCACCTGACCTTCCCATGCCTGGGGGGTGGGGTGTGACAAAAAAATTTTGCCCCCGGGTACCAATGATCTCAATACGAATCCAAGGCAGACCTTTTAACATCACAGTAATCCAAGTTTATGCACCAACTACCAGTGCTGAAGAAACTGAAATTGACCAATTCTATGAAGACTTACAACACCTTATAGAAATGACACCAAAGAAGGATGTTCTTCTCATTATAGGGGATTGGAATGCTAAAGTAGGGAGTCAAGAGATAAAAGGAACAACTGGCAAGTTTGGCCTTGGAGTTCAAAACGAAGCAGGGCAAAGGCTAATAGAGTTCTGTCAAGAGAACAAGCTGGTCATCACAAACACTCTTTTCCAACAACACAAGAGACGACTCTACACATGGACATCACCAGATGGGCAACATCGAAATCAGATTGATTATATTCTCTGCAGCCAAAGATGGAGAAGCTCTATACACTCAGCAAAAACAAGACCTGGAGCTGACTGTGGCTCAGATCATCAGCTTCTTATAGCAAAATTCCAGCTTAAACTGAAGAAAGTAGGAAAAACCACTGGGCCAGTAAGATACAATCTAAATCAAATTCCTTATGAATACACAGTTGAAGTGAAGAACAGGTTTAAGGACTTAGATTTGGTGGATAGAGTGCCTGAAGAACTGTGGATGGAGGCTACAGTTAGAACTGGATATGGAATAACTGATTGGTTCAAAATTGGGAAAGGAGTACGACAAGGCTGTATATTGTCTCCCTGCTTATTTAACTTATATGCAGAATTCATCATGCGAAAGGCTGGACTGGATGAATCCCAAACCGGAATTAAGATTGCCGGAAAAATATCAACAACCTCAGATATGCTGATGATACAACCTTGATGGCAGAAAGTGAGGAGGAATTAAAGAACCTTTTAATGAGGGTGAAAGAGGAAGAGCGCAAAATATGGTCTGAAGCTCAACATCAAAAAAACTAAGATCATGGCCACTGGTCCCATCACCTCCTGGCAAATAGAAGGGGAAGAAATGGAGGCAGTGAGAGATTTCACTTTCTTGGGTTCCATGATCACTGCAGATGGTGACAGCAGTCACGAAATTAGAAGACGCCTGCTTCTTGGGAGAAAAGCAATGACAAACCTAGACAGCATCTTAAAAAGCAAGAGACATCACCTTGCCGACAAAGGTCCGTATAGTTAAAGCTATGGTTTTCCCAGTAGTAATGTACGGAAGTGAGAGCTGGACCATAAAGAAGGCTGATCGCCGAAGAATTGATGCTTTTGAATTATGGTGCTGGAGGAGACTCTTGAGAGTCCCATGGACTGCAAGAAGATCAAACCTATCCATTCTCAAGGAAATCGGCCCTGAGTGCTCACTAGAAGGACAGATCCTGAAGTTGAGGCTCCAGTACTTTGGCCACCTCATGAGAAGAGAAGACTCCCTGGAAAAGACCCTGATGTTGGGAAAGATGGAGGGCACAAGGAGAAGGGGACGACAGAGGATGAGATGGTTGGACAGTGTTCTCGAAGCTACTAACATGAGTTTGGCCAAACTGCGGGAGGCAGTGAAGGATAGGCGTGCCTGGCGTGCTCTGGTCCATGGGGTCACGAAGAGTCGGACACGACTGAACGACTGAACAACAACAACAACAACAACCAATTTACCTTGCTACGCCCTGACCATTCCACATTGTCTCAGGCACACTGGCTGCATTGCCACAGCCGTATATTCCATTACATTTCCCTAACTATTAAGTGCCGCAATTTATTTGAGGTTTCACACAATGTGAAAGCCACACCCAGGAAACGAATGGGGCACAGTGCGTGTTTAATGCTCATTTTCATGTTCTTTGGTGTGTCTCTGCCCCTCTGCAAAAAAGAAATCCCTTAACCCAGGAAATTGTGGGAGCAAAGTGACGAAATTCGGGGTTATTTCCTGCTGTTTTCGAGAGGGAATCACAGGGCAACTCAAGCAACACATGCGCAGTGCAGGAAGGCTGAGGGAGTAGCAAAGTTGTCCAATGACGCTCATCGTCGTGTCATGCCACACCCATTGGTGTGAGTTAGTTGTTGGCACCCAATGCCAGATTTATGTATAAGCTAAACAAGCTATAGCTTAGGGCCCCACTCTCTTGGGGGCCCCCAAAAAATTAAAGGAAAAAAACTGGATGTACATTTCCAAAATATAAGATAAAAAAACAAATAAAATAAAACCTACATACAGCAACAGTGTTTTGTGTTGTGTAGGCTCCTATGATGTAAGTCATGGGCCCTGCCTGCTAGCCTGCTCCCTAAAGTATCACTGGTTTGCTCATTTCTATATCAATTATTTTGATAAAATACATATTTTGTTATGTGCAAATGGATTTAGATACCTATTAGGTCCATAAATTACCATATATCATATATTCAACACAAAAAACAGTGGCAATTTGTTGTTGACAAAGGGCTCCGTTACTTCAGTAGCTTAGGGCCTCATCAAACCTAAATCCGGCCCTGTTGGCATCCGTCAGTCTCGAGAAACAATGGAGTGCGCTTCTGGAGGTGAAATCAAATGGCTGGAGAATCATGGCGGCTGCAGCAGCTGCAGAGACTGGTAACTCATAACTGCTGCCTCCCGCATTGCTTTTGCTATGTTAGCAGCACCGAAGTGACCTTCCCAGGGTGCAAGTCTGGGAAGTGTGTCTGGAGGCCCTGGGCTGCCCAGATGACAAGGCCTTGCTGATGTGGTCCAAAGGAAAGCAGAGCAATGCGTTTGGCACCAGTGTGGCTGCAGGAGTTGCCGGAAGGAGGCGTACAAGGCCTGGTCGAGGCAATGGGGCATTTCACCTTAGGGGTCTAAACACCTTGAACCATCACTGCGTGTCCAACCAGTGTGTTGGGCAAGAAGCCGCAGCTCATCCTTCCGTGCTGCTGAGCAGAGCCTGGCAATCGCTCAAGCATTCCATGCGCTCGAAATGGCAAAACAGACCGGAAAGCTCAGAAACCAGGAAGACCAAAACTTCAACTCAGAATGGGGGAAATTTTGTAACTTACCCAGAAGACCACTGTAAGCAGTCGAAAACGTTAGCAGGACTGCAATAACACTTGTAATGTTACGAGAACTATGGACATAATTGGATTCCCCCCAAAATATAAATTGGATTATTGGGAAAAGATGCAGCAGAAAAGGGGTGATAACAGAACCCATGGAGGGGAAAGTGGGAAGTCCAGAGATTCAGAGGAATCTCTTAATGGTGGATTTGGTGTGGTATGATTATAATTATAAATTTGTAAAACCAAATAATTTTTTAAAAATTGCTTTTATTTCTAAAAGATTCCATGCGCTCATGCCACACCTGCCTGCAACACGCCCTCCTTCTTTGTCTCCTCTTACTTCATTCGCCCTGAGCCAGGAAATACAAGCCGGATTTCTGCACGCGGAGTTGCCTCTCTCTCTGGCTATCCGAACCCTGTCACGTGGGCAGCATCCTGTAACCCGGTACCGCTATGCAGAAGAATCCCACTCAATGACTTTGCCGTGTGGCAGCTCTTAGAATCGTAGAATTGCAGAGCTGGAAGAGGGACCCTGAGGATCGTCTAGTCCAGGGGTTGGCAACCTAAGGCCCATGGGCCACAAGCGGCCTATTGGGGTCATTTAACCGGCCCATGGACCCCCAGCACCCACTCGCTTGGCTCCCGTTTGCCGTGCTAAACCGGCGCGGAGCAGAGCAGGGACCGCCTTCCGCGACGCTGGCCGGCTTCCCATTGGCTGCCGGAAGCTCCTGCAGATAATGGGAAGCTGCACACACCTCCTCTGCGCCAGAAGGAGTGCCGGAAATAGGGTTTGCACATGCATGCATGCGCGCACGCACACTCCGACCCACCGCAGTGGCTGCGAGACCATGAACCAGCCCAAGCCACAAAAACTTTGCGGACTCCTGATCTAGTCCACCTCCCTTGCAATGCAGCTGTCCTGTACAGGGATCGAACTTTCAATGTTGCCATTGCCAGCACCATACCCTAACCAACGGAGCTATCCAGGCTGTGCAGTAGAGCACCTTCCATTCCCCCTCACCACAGGGGGTGTTCCTTGGTGCAGGGACACGGGTGGCGCTGTGGTCTAAACCACTGAGCCTCTTGGGATTTCCGATCAGAAGGTCAGCAGTTCGAATCCCCATGACGGGGTGAGCTCCCGCTGCTCTGTCCCAGCTCCTGCCAACCTAGCAGTTCAAAAGCATGCCAGTGCAAGTAGATAAATAGGTACAGCTGCAGCGGTGAGGTAAATGGCGTTTCCGTGTGCTCTGGTTTCTGTCACAGTGTTCCGTTGCGCCAGAAGCGGGTTTAGTCATGCTGGCCACATGACCCGGAAAGCTGTTTGTGGACAAACGCCGGCTCCCTCGACCTGAAAGCGAGATGAGCGCCGCAACATGGAGGGCACAAGGAGAAGGGGACGGCAGAGGATGAGATGGTTGGACAGTGTTCTCGAAGCTACTAACATGAGTTTGGCCAAACTGCGGGAGGCAGTGGAAGATAGGAGTGCCTGGCGTGCTCTGGTCCATGGGGTCACGAAGAGTCGGACACGACTGAACGACTGAACAACAACAACAACTGTCCAGGGGTCCTTTACCATTTTACCTACCTTGGTGCATTGTTGTTGTTGTTTAGTCGATTAGTCGTGTCTGACTCTTCGTGACCCCATGGACCAGAGCACGCCAGGAACTCCTGGCTCATACAGGAGGCCAAACAGGTCCCTGTGCCCTCAATTCTCTTGTCACAGAGCTGTAGAGTGCAGGAAAAACTGAATTATTTGTATCAAAGAGACTCAAGTAAGGGAGATGGAAAATAGAAATGTGGTGGATGTTTCTCCTTCTCTCCTCACCCCCTCTAGTTTTTGTAATGGTTGGAACATTTGCTAAAAATACATCTGAAAAGAAGATCATAACATTGGCAAACCGAATCCAGATTTTTTATTTTTTTACAGAATGGTGTTAACTTGATTAATGAGACATATGGGTCACTTCCATTAAAGCCATCACTTTAGAGAAATCATTATCCCTGTGTTTCTGAGCAGAGGGGGGGGGGAGAGAGAGAGAGAGAGAGAGAGAGGACAGACATAATGAAAAGTCTAATGTGGAGATATGAAGATAATGGATGTGACTGCCTCGCGCATAAACCCCAATCGCTTTGGCCTCCAAACCTCCCCCCATAGAAAACGGTAACGATTGTATTGGAAGGGCCAGAAAAAGAGAGGCCGGGAAGGTGGGAAAGGTTGCCAGTTTGCAACCCGGAGGTCTTTGCCGGCCTGCATTCCAACAAAACTCTGAGTAGCCAAAACAGCACCATCCATGGGCAAAAGGCAGGCTGGAGAGAACCCCAATACAGTGGTAAAGGTAAAAATAAAGGGACCCCTGACCATTAGGTCCAGTCATGTCCGACTCTGGGGTTGCGGCACTCATCTGCGTTACTGGCCGAGGGAGCCGGCGTACAGCTTCCGGGTCATGTGGCCAGCATGACAAAGCCGCTTCTGGCGAACCAGAGCAGTGCACGGAAACACCGTTTACCTTCCCGCCAGAGTGGTACCTATTTATCTACTTGCACTTTGACGTGCTTTCGAACTGCTAGGTGGGCAGGAGCTGGGACCGAGCAACGGGAGCTCACCCCGTCGCAGGGATTCGAACCGCCGACCTTCTGATCAGCAAGCGTTCTGGAGGTCCGTTCTTAACCTGAAACTGTTCTTAACCTGAGGTACCACTTTAGCTAATGGGGCGTCCGCTGCCGCTGCACGATTTCTGTTCTCATCCTGAGGTAAAGTTCTTATCCCGAGGTACTATTTCTGGGTTAGCGGAGTCTGTAACCTGAAGCCTCCGTAACCTGAAGTGTCTGTAACCCAAGGTACCACTGTAGATCTTAGGGTAACAGAAAATTGTCAGGGGAGGGAGAAAACTCCCAAAAGAGCCCAGTGAGGACTTGAGCATGCTCAGTGGCCAAAAAGCATTAGAAATGTCAGCCCGGATAGCTCAGTTGGTTAGAGCAGTAGTTGCGTGTTCAGACCCAGAGACCTCCCCCCTAAATAAACACACATTTGACTCAAATTTTAGTTTTGGTTTTTGGCAGAATTTAGGCCACAACTTTATTGATTACAGAAAAGTGAGTGGTTGCATAGGCTCTGGTTCGACTAGCTCCCTGCACCCTTGCAGGTAGCGCTGACCCAGAGCTCTATCATAGGTCAGCCAAGGGTGAACACCTGAGGTAGGTGAAAATCCCGGGAAGAGACTCTGTTCACTCCCCAGATGCTCCCCTGGACTCAGGCATGGGCACAACTCCCTCTCGGGGGTTGACCAAACCCAGTTGAGTCCCTGGATTCCTTTAACGGAATACCCTTTGAATAGGGATGGCGAGACCGTTCCCCCATCCCTATCACCTGAACCAGTGCCTATCCGCAACCTGCCGTCTGTGGCAGCCCTTCAAATAGAGATCTGTCCTAAGCAAGCAAGAGACTCGTATATATTTCAGTGTACCATGTCAAATTTCAGGGGGTCAGACCTAGATGATCCTCCCGGGATCACCCCAACTCTACAGTTCTATGAGCCTACTAGTTCTATCAGTGTTATGTATGGGAACCAATAGGAGCTGTTCAACCACCTTACAGGGTCCGCCTCCTGGCGCGACCTAGCCAATTACAGACGAGCTTGGTGGGTGAACACTCCTATCAGAAACAACTGTGTACCCGGTACTTATTTAATAAAATTTATACACTGCATGATTGTAAAGGGAAAAAACAACCCTCAAAGTGGTTCACAAGATATGAAACGGTAAAATAGCAAGAAGTTTGCAACCCTACTTAAAAACACACCCAAGCTAAAATACTAAAACAGGTTAAAAACTTTCTAAGCCTCTGGGTAGGTTTGCCTAAACAAGAATGCCTTTAGTAGGCACCAAAAAGAACGCAGCCTGCTTGTTCTCAATAGGCAGGGAGTTCCAAAGTGTAGAACTAAACAACTGATCTATTGCAAATGTGGAACATGTATTAATGCCATTTCTGTCCATCCATAATAGTCCGGTCCGCTGCTCAGCCTTAATATGTTCTCACGGGAAACACCATTTGTGCTGAACACACATTTAGAGATGAATGTGACTTTTTAAAATTCTAGCCTGCTTTCCTGATTCTTAGGGTCATCTATGTAGCCCAACCGTGTGCAGGAATCTTTTGTTCAACATAGGGCTCGAACCCATGACCCTGAGTTTAAGAGTCTCACACTCAACTGCTCTCTGCTTATGGGTGAAGTGGTAAGGTAAAGGTAAAGGTAAAGGTAAAGGTACCCCTGACCGTTAGGTCCAGTCGCGGATGACTATGGGGCTGCCACACTCGCGTTCATCTCGCTCTATAGGCCGAGGGAGAGGCCGTTTGTCCGCAGACAGCTTCCGGGTCATGTGGCCAGCATGATTAAGCAGCTTCTGGCGAACCAGAGCAGCACATGGAAACGCTGTATACCTTCCTGCTGGAGCGGTACCTATTTATCTACTTGCACTGGCGTGCTTTCGAACTGCTAGGTTGGCAGGGGCAGGGACAGAGCAACAGGAGCTCACCCCGTTGCGGGGATTCGAACCTCCAACCTTCTGATCGGCAAGTCCTAGGCTCTGTGGTTTAACCCACAGCGCCACCCGCGTCCCTGGGTTAAGTGGTAGGAGACTTTAAAAGGCCTGGGGGTGGGTCCCTACGGATCAGCAGCAGAGCAAACGCTCTGGCATGCCTCTGTACTTCCAAGTCCCAGACTGGGAGTTCTGGCACTGCCTCCTGTTAAAGCATCTCTGGCCGTGGGCTGGGAGAGATCTAGAGTTGCCAGTGAACTTCGCCTACAATGAAACTTGAGGAAAACCTGGGTGTTCCAGGCCGGGCAGGACATCCAAGGAATGTCAAGGGGGGGGGTGTTAGGAAATCCAACGAGCGAGGCTTTGCTTGGGAAAAGGATTTTAAAAGTAATTGGGTTTTGGAAGTGCAGGCTTACAGAGCAATCTTCTGCATTTTACACAGACAAAGGGATGGAAAGATCTGTCAGTGTCGGTTTCTCTCACTTTCTCATTTCCCCCCCCCCTTTTCCACGTTTTATGTTTATTTTATTATTTTATTTTATTTTATTTTGGCAAATAATAATCATAAATAAGTAAGAATAGAAACGTGCACCCCGCCACCGAGACCAATCCATTGTAACTATCCAACCTCCCAAAATTTCAACACCACTTGCGATGGTTTGGCCCCTTTCCGTTTTAACAGTACAAATCCTACAAACACCCTCCATTATCTCCTCAAAATCATTTCTCCTGCATATTCCCCGTCTTACCTTAATGGCACATGTTAACTGATCATTAATAGCTACAGTATATCCCACACCTCCTTATACCATTCTTCCATTTTATATTCTGCTTGCCCCATTCCACTTCCTAACTTTTCTCATTTTGCCAAGTTAATTTTGCACCAATGTGCACATTTTTGTGTGTGGATGCTTTCCTCAGGACGCAAGGGAGAAACGTGCCAAGAGGAAGGCACGTTTGGCAAACCCTCACCATGATCAACTCCCACCCGGAAACCTATGTCCCCCAATGTGGAAGGATGGGTGGATCCAGAATTGGCCTCCACAGTCACTTATGGACGCACGTTAAAACCGTGTTTATGGAAAACAATCTTACTCGGCTACGAGTGATCGCCAAAGGAGGAGGAGGAGGAGGAGGAGGAGGAGAAGAAGAAGAAGAAGAAGAAGAAGAAGAAGAAGAAGAAGAAGACTGTATGCAAAATCAGGGGGAGAATGTGATTTTGGCTGTATAGCTGCCAGTCCACTGGTTTTTGTACACATAAATGGAGACCACTGTCTTCACCCATGGCAGCAAAATGTCCCGAGCAAAGTCTGTGACCCTATACGCCGTTTGTTCCATCTTTTCTTCGTTTATTCCACTGATATCCCACCTTCCCTCCAAGCAGCTCATAGTGGCATGCCTGCTTCTCTTCCTCTCCCATTTCACCATCACAACAACCCTGCGGGGTAGGTTAGGCTGAGAGATGGCAACTAGCCTGCAAGTACCGCTCCGGCAGGAAGGTAAACGGCGTATCCGTGCACTGCTCTGGTTCACCAGAAACCGCTTAATCATGCCAGCCACATGACCCGGAAGCTGTACGCCGGCTCCCTCGGCCAGTAAAGCGAGATGAGCGCGCAACCCCAGAGTCGGACATGACTGGACCTAATGGTCAGGGGTCCCTTTACCTTTACCTAAAGTGCACATGTACAAACGTGACACTAGATAGCAACCATGAGCTACGCAAAACTCAATGTATTTTTCAAAACGTTTTTTTAAAAAACATTTTCACAACGTTTTTCTATATGTGTGTAGTTTCCACCCTGGCCTCCCAGGTCCTAGTCCAACACCCTAACCTAGGGGTCCCCAAACTAAGGCCCAGGGGCTGGATGCAGCCCAATCGCCTTCTAAATCCGGCCCGGACGGTCCAGGAATCAGCGTGTTTTTACATGAGTAGAATGTGTCCTTTTATTTAAAATGCATCTCTGGGTTATTTGTGGGGCATAGGAATTTGTTCATCCCCCCCCCTCAAAATATAGTCGGCCCCCCACAAGGTCTGAGGGACAGTGGACCGGCCCCCTGCTGAAAAAGTTTGCTGACTCCTGCCCTAACCACTACACCACACTGCCTCCATATGCCGCTTCGTATAAAACAGCTTTTCTGTCCCCAGAGCTGATTAAATTTGCACAAATTTTATAAAGGCAATTTACTAATTTGCCTGTAGAACAGTCAGAGGCTTTGTGCATTTGTGCCATTGAAGAAACTTGAGAAAATTAAGAGAAAATGTTGGATAATAATTGGATTGGTTTGTGAGCACAGAGATGATTTACAGAATCCTAGATAGCATGGAATAATTATCTTGATTCTCCACTCCACACACACACATACACACACACACACACACACACAGGAAAGGATAAAGAAGGATAAAGAAGGCAATTTCATCAAGAGACTGCTTTGTGCTCTCTGCAAATGGTTTTCTAATCTAGGACAGATATTGCACCTCTCTATGGAAAAAAATGAGAGGAGAAACTTTCATTTTATTTCACAAAATGGATGTGCCACTTGATTGTTGTAAAACCTCCAAGTGGTTTACAAGAAATATTAAAATCATCAATAACAACAGTTTAAAAACCGATTTAAAACATTTAAAGATCATTAAAATTAACAATAAAAAAGATTAAAGCTCCTTGGCATTGATGTGGCTGGATAGACTTGCCTAAACAAAAAAGGTTGAGAGAGATAAAGTCTTTATTTGCGTCCACCACAAGCCGTAGCAAAGGAATCAGATACAGTACAATAAAATACAGATACAGTATAGCTAGATGGTTGGCTAGACAAAATGCGCTTTAAAAGTTCACAACGATGCAAATAAAAGAGTGAATAACTGTCCTTGACCACACAAAAAAACAACATATGGACGAGTGGGCTTTCTTTACTAGGCATCAAACAGGTTAGTCAGATGGTAGATCTAATTCTAATTGCCCCAGCTAAAAAACTTACAAGGTACTCGAGGGTCGCTTCTGTAAAATTCCGCTTGAAACACACAAAAAATGTTTTGAGCAGGCAACAAAAAGAACCCAGTGACAGTATCTTCCTGGTATCAATAGGCAGGGAGTTCCAAAGATTGATTTACTACCTGATGTCAATAGGCAGGGTTCCCAAGTGTGGGTGCATAGCTAGCTGTCAAGTTTCAGATTTGAAAATAAGGGATCACATAAGGGCTACACACCATCATCTTTCCCCACCCCACATTCATATGTGGGATTTGACTGGAGTAACACATGACTGGAAAGGTTTGCAGTTCCACAAACATAGGTGTGCACTGCCTCGAAATAAAAAGAAGTGAACAAAAGAAGGCTCACTAGGGGGGCATTGCTAAAAAAAATGTCAACTTTGTAACCAGAGGTTCAACTGAATAGAATCTGAATCACATGCACCACAAGGCCTATGCAGCCTCAACTTAAGGTGGCTCCCGGCCTGGCTTTTTACAGGCCCTTTGGAAAGGCCATATAGACAGATACCTTTAGCTTCTGCACCCCTCCTTTGCACACCTGTCAACACAACCACATAGGCATTTTCCACAACAGCTCTGCAGCACAAATCCCTTCTGCAGGCAGGCACCCGTGCGCAAGAAATGCGCTCCGCTCCCCACAGCGGACCCATGCTCCCTCGCCCTCTTGAATTTCCCCTCTGCAAGCTGCATGCATGGATAGAACATCGCACCTAAATATTCCCATTCTGCACAGCGTGCAGCATTTGCACAACCCCCTCCTGACAGCACCACACACAGAGGGATAATTCCCACACACAGCTTGATGGGCAAATTGTGGGAATGCTTAGGAGTGTGGATGAGTATGTATTAACTTATATATCTCATCCCATCTTGTATTAACAAGCTCCAAACTTAGCAGAGTTACATTCCCTTTTAAAACACAGCAGAAAATGGTTGCATAGGCTTGCTAAAGCCTCTATAAGAAATATATATTCCTGGTATATTCCCCTTCTTCCCTCTTAAAAGTAAAGACACAACACTTCTCTTTATAAGATATAAAAGAGTTTACTTACAGTCATGCTGAGTTATAATACAGTCTCAGAAAGGCAGGCAGGCTTAGATAAATGTATTTACATGTAGAAGCTAACTCCATAAAGAAGCAGGCTTCACTAGGCCTCTCTTGGCTGGAAGCATTCTGTCCTGAGATGCTCTTCCTTGAAGAAGCGAATCCAAAGAGAGAAAGATGGGGTCTGGTTCCTGTGGTTTTGTGTAAACCTCCCCAGGTGAAACCACACCCATCTCCAGTTACATAGAGGAAGTTGTCTCAGTCCAGGTAAACAGGAAGTTAAGGCTGGAGGACTGAGACACCTTCATGTCCACTCTAGCAATGTTGTGTTTTGACTGTTCTGTGTTTACATCCCACACACATGTGCAACCCCTCCCACACCCAATATATATATATATCAGATCTGCATCAGAGGGAATGGCACATGCCTCTTTGTCAATTTGAGCACAGTTGCACTCCGTGGGCGACAACGTACGGGAATAGAAAGTGATGGGCTTGGCCTGGGCAGGCCACGTCGTCCTCTTATATACCTGCTGCAATTGACAAGTCATCTGACCTTCACCCTCACCTGAATCTTATAGCTCGTCCTCATCTATACCTGCTGGGATTCACAAGTCATCTGACCCTCACCCTCACCTGAATCTCATAGCTCGTCCTCTTATATACCTGCTGGGATTGACAAGTCATCTGATCCTCACCCTCACCTGAATCTCATAGCTCTCCGGTAGCTGCCTCTGATCAGTTATCATTTAACTCTTGGGGAAAATAATTAGCATCACACATCATGTGCCTGGAAGTTGCCAAACCAATTAACCAACCAGAAGGATTACTGTTAATAGCACCAGTTTTCCTATAACTTGATATTGCTGGATAGTTTTGATCAACTGCAAAAGCATTTTTAGTTTGCTTTCTGTTGCCACACTGGAACGTTTCTTTATTAGTGCCACTTTGTTTTGTATGATTCCTTGCAAATGAAGGAAAACAACTTTTCTGCTTGTATACGTTGATAATATAATTTTGGTTACTGAGGACAAACAAGATTGTACAAAAACAACATTGGGTGCAGGCCATGCTGTAGTGTAGTGCTTATGCGACTGTGAATAAAAGGTGGCTGGGCTCATTGTCTCAGGGTTTGGGGGGAAGAGGTGACAAAACTGATTTCCAATAAGTGCCCCCCTTTATTTCCATAACAAGTCCTTGAGTCTGTACTCTGAATGGTGACATCAGGGACCTAGAAGGTGCAGGGCTTGTCAGTCCAACCCCTACACAGTCTCATCAGGGCTGACCTTAAGGCAATTGGAGCAATTGGGCCAACTTGGGCCCCGCGGGCCGCTCCTAAGGGGGCCCCTGCACCAAGGCAATCTAGATGGATTTTATTTATATCTATAAGATTTTGCAGACTTTGGTGTGAACTGGGGCCCTACAAAAAAAAAAAATCAAGTTGCGCCCCACTGCTTCAAATTGGGCCCCACTGAGTAGCCCTGAGTCTAATAGTTGCTGGGCCTGAGTTGCCCTGCCCTTGCATGAAGTCTTGGGTTTACAATTTTGGGAGAGGGGAGACTGCGGCACTGGAGAGCGGGCAGGCTGGCGAGGCCCCCTAGATTTAGAGGCCCTAGGCTTCAGCCTACTTAGCCTATACATAAATCTGGCACTGATTAAATCCCAGCCTGTAGTTTCAAGGAATGGCCGGCAGATGGCAATACAATAAAAAGGAAAGCAAATATTTATTCTTGATCTGCTATTTTTGGACAAATGGATGGATGGATTTCGCTCCTCTCTTTCTGCATGTGCCATTCCCAAAAGGTTCTCTCTTACGGGATAAGGGACCTCTACACCTATAAAGCAGGATGGGGGGGGGACCATAATTTGCAACCGGCTTCTCACCTCTCTCCTCTTGTCAGAACCATCCCAATCCCTTCGGCCCTGACTGGTTTGGCAACACACACACTGTTCCCCCTTTTAGGCTTATTCTCAGATTGGGAAAACCCGATTTACAAGTGAGAATGTGTGAGATAGGGGCTGAGTGGGGAAGGGCATCATGAGGGCATTGCTAAATAAACAGAGACATAAGCAACCTTAAATTCCCATTAAACTCCAGTGTGGACAACCCCTCAGAGAAGAACATTGAGTTGCAACCACTCTGGGACAACAAAGTCCCTCACCACTCCTTTTAAGGCAGGCCTCTGGTCTTCTGCCTACTACGTAGACCAAACAATATGATGCTTAATGTCCTCCCAGTGCTATTTTTCTAGAGAAAGAGGTGCCAGAACTCACCAGGAACAAATCTAGGGGTGGGGATGGGGGTTAGAGACCCACCAGAGGAAAAAGAGAAAGCTCTCTACGTCACCCCATCAAAAAAAGCCTCCCTCGCCATCTCCTCCTGTCTCTGCCTGCTTTGCCCCCCCTCTCCATCCCTGGACGAGGCACGCGGCTCTTGGAGCGAGAAAGAGGTGCGCGGGGGTGGGGTGGGATGGGAGTTTTTAGGGTCTCCTCGCTCCTCACACTTGTCGCGCACTCGGCAGCTGGATGTTGAGGAACGTGGGGCAGGAAGTTTGGGAAGCGTGGCCTCTTTCCCTAGCATGGTCCTCCAGCTGCGCGGGCGGGGAGGTGGGTGGGTGGTGGACTCTCCTCCTCCTCCGGCTCCTCCTCCTCCCTCAGCGGCGCTCTAGGATTGCAGAGGGGGAGAAGCTCTGCTCTCCCCGGACTCCAACTCTCCTTCCCGGACACTCAGCTTGCCGCCCGGCCCTGGTTCCCCATGCCACTGGCACCACAGGGTAGAGACGTGCCTGGGGAGAGGAATATTCCCTTTGAAAAAGGGGAAATTTAAGGGATATAAAAAATAAGGGATAGCAGCGGGAAATGGCTTGGAATAAGGGAGTTTCCCGCAAAGAAAGGGAGACTTGACATCTCTGTGTGGGTGTCATCATGCTGAAAGACTGATTTCCTGTAACTGTAACATGGGTGCTGTATTTCACCAGTAACAGTGCTGGCTCTGCAAATCAGAGCAGTCAAGTGGGCATGTCTGTAATTCTTACATTTGCACTAGCACAGTGTTTCTCAAGCAGTGGGCTGGGCCCATCGGTGCTCTAGCCGTCTTTGGCTCTGGCTCCCTCTACTGTTGGTCTTCCTGCCTGTCTGAATGTGCATTGGCTGCTACCGATTCGGTTGCAGGATTCTCCCTTTGGAACTGTTATAAGAATTGCAAGGTCTCAAATATGGAATATTCATAAATGCACACGTATCTAAATATATGAACCATGTGTCTGAAATAGTATGGGAGAGCAATCCTGAGGCCATTTTGACACTCCCTATAACCTCAAATATTCCTCTGCAGTAAGGGAGGAAAATGGGGAAAGCCTCCCCATTGTCTCTTTTTGCTTACAAATCCTGTCTTAAAGGCACATTTGTGTATGAATAGGATGAGCCTGTGACCTGTAGTCAGGTATTAACTGAGGTGTCGTCAATGACTGGAGGCAAGAAGTAGGTTCAACATTTCTTTATTTCTGATGCTGTAGGAACTCAAGGGAATGGGGAAAACTGGGGTTTATATAGAAACAGTTATCAAGTGGAGAGAGATACATTTTGGCGGGAGCCAATGGCACGGCTTCCCTCCTGTGGGAGCCAATCCAACAGAGGATCCAAATTCTGCTCCCTGCCTCAGCAAATGGTTGCTGTTCCCGCTGTAACTAGTACATTCAAATAAAGACTGTAAAACGACACAATACATTATGCTAACATCTAGACTGTGTTATTGCTCAATACACAACCTTAACCATCACAAAAGAATGGCCAGCCTGCCCAGGTAATGCAATCAGTGACCATTATGAGGTATCCTGGCAGACAGGATTTCTGCTGTAGACTCGCCTCCTTCTGTGATGTATGTATGAAGTTTTAGGAGGGGTGGTCTTGGCCTACAGGGTGGACAGTTTGAAAAGTCTATATAAGGGCTTGCACACCATTGTTCTGGGTTCCTCCTCCCTCCTGAACGTGGTGAGTGGGGACCCTGTTGCAAGAGTTCCTTGAATAAAGTTCAGGTTTACTAGCCGCTTTGCTTCTCAATATACTCTGGCTGGCCTCTGTTGTTTTCTCCTACCGATAGGGAACCTACTTAAGGACTCCATACGGGCTCCGGAATTACCCCATATGGGAAAGGGAGCAGTTTTTCTCATAAGAGAACGCTTGCGGCCAAACAGCGCTTCATGCAGAAAACTGGCTACTGAATCTCCCTGAGGACGCTGGTGTGTTTTCATCTTTTGTTTAACCGAAAGGCAGTTTGCTGGAGCAAGATGGCGGGGAGTTTATTTGCAATTGCAGCAGGGACAGTGGGAAAAGGGGAGGGTAATCTCTCTCCCCCCCCCAACTGGGGGAAAACACAACAGCAGTGGTTTTAACTGGGAGATGGTTAAACATCAATTTCCCCCTCAGTCCAGTGAAACTGTCTGCCACCACCAGAGATGTCTGCATTTCTCTCTCTCTCTCTCTCTCTCTCCTATGCAAAAGGCAGTTTGGTTCAGGAGTAAATCCTGTGTTATACGTTTAGCTACTTTGCCTGTTGCATATACAGTTTTCAAAGGGATTGGGTGCTCCTTATTGAATTTCTGGGGTGTCTTGGCTGAGTAGGGACAAGGAAGGGAGTTCAGGGATTTTAAGTCCACCCTGGATACAAAAATGCCCTTTAAAAAAATTATTTGCATAACCAAATCACGGCCACAGATGACTACAGGGATAGTTACGTGTATTTAACAAGGTTTGTATTTGGACATAGTCCTAACCCACATTGGGACTGAAGGCTATGAAGGGGAGACATTGAAAAGGCAGTAGTAAAAAAAAGCAATGGATTCCCCTCACCTCCGCACCAGTGAATACTTTCCTTTGGATGTTACAGAATGTAGGCTCTGTTGTTGTTCAGTCGTTCAGTCGTGTCCGACCCTTCGTGACCCCATGGACCAGAGCACGCCAGGCACGCCTATCCTTCACTGCCTCTCGCAGTTTGGCCAAACTCATGTTAGTAGCTTCAAGAACACTGTCCAACCATCTCATCCTCTGTCGTCCCCTTCTCCTTGTGCCCTCCATCTTTCCCAACATCAGGGTCTTTTCTAGGGAGTCTTCTCTTCTCATGAGGTGGCCAAAGTACTGGAGCCTCAGCTTCAGGATCTGTCCTTCCAGTGAGCACTCAGGGCTGATTTCTTTAAGGATGGATAAGTTTGATCTTCTTGCAGTCCATGGGACTCTCAAGAGTCTCCTCCAGCACCATAATTCAAAAGCATCAATTCTTCGGCGATCAGCCTTCTTTATGGTCCAGCTCTCACTTCCGTACATTACTACTGGGAAAACCATAGCTTTAACTATACGGACCTTTGTCGGCAAGGTGATGTCTTTGCTTTTTAAGATGCTGTCTAGGTTTGTCATTGCTTTTCTCCCAAGAAGCAGGCGTCTTCTAATTTCGTGACTGCTGTCACCATCTGCAGTGATCATGGAACCCAAGAAAGTGAAATCTCTCACTGCCTCCATTTCTTCCCCTTCTATTTGCCAGGAGGTGATGGGACCAGTGGCCATGATCTTAGTTTTTTTGATGTTGAGCTTCAGACCATATTTTGTGCTCTCTTCTTTCACTCTCCGCTATGACCTGTCCATCTTGACCTGTCCATAGCTTCCCTGAGTAATTCAAGCCCCTTCGCCACGACAAGGCAGTGATCCATGAAGGGGCCACATGTAGGCTCTAGATGGCGGTATTTCACTGCAGTGGACAGGAGAGGATTTTTACCAAGCTGCTAAATTTTATTTTGCTGTTTGTGGGGTCAGTTATTTGATCCAGTTAAAAGCTGCTTCATCCTCACGAAAACTCCAATTTAGGCCATACCCTCCAACATTCCTTTGATGAAAAAAGGGTCTTCCTTTCCTATTATTATTATTATTATTATTATTATTATTATTATTATTATTCCCAGTCCATCTGACTGGGTTGCCCCAGGCACTCTGGGCCGCTTCCTACATATATAAAAACATGGGCAGGCAAACTAAAGCCCAGGGGCCGGATCCGGCCCAATCGCCTTCTAAATCCGGCCCGCAGATGGTCCAGGAATCAGCGTGTTTTTACATGAGTAGAATGTGTCCTTATACAGTGGTACCTCGGGTTACAGACGCTTCAGGTTACAGACTCCCTAACCCAGAAATAGTACCTCAGGTTAAGAACTTTGCTTCAGGATGAGAACAGAAATTGCGGCGCAGCGGCAGCAGGAGGCCCCATTAGCTAAAGTGGTACCTCAGGTTAAGAACAGTTTCAGGTTAAGAACGGACCTCCAGAACGAATTAAGTTCTTAACCCGAGGTACCACTGTATTTAAAATGCGTCTCTGGGCTATTTGTGGGGCCTGCCTGGTGTTTTTACATGAGTAGAATGTGTCCTTTAAAAAAAATGCATCTCTGGGTTATTTGTGGGGTATAGGAATTCGTTCATTATTTTTTTTCCAAAATATAGTCCGCCCCCCCACAAGGTCTGAGGGACAGTGGACTAGTCCCCTGCTGAAAAAGTTTGCTGACCCCTCTATAAAAACATAATAAAACATCAAACCTTAACAAACTTCCCCAAACAGGCATACAGGCTGCCTTCTAAAGGTTGTCTAATTGCTTAACTCCTTGGCTTGGGGGTCGCAGAAATCCATACCCTACAACATTTCTCCGATGAAAAAAGGGACGTCCTAAGGAAAAGCAGGACATTCTGGGATCAAATCAGAATAACCCCAGACCTATAGTTTGAAGTCCTAAAATCCATTCTACCACCAGGTTGAGTTCTAGATCTGTTCAGACCAGCTGACATTTCTCATTTGGTAAAAAAAAACTCTGCATGTCCTCTTCCTATGGTTTTGATCTATATTGATGGTTACATTTAATTCCAGTTGAAATCTATGGGATATATTTGACCTGTTGATTTCAATGGGACTCAAGTGAAGCTAATTTGCAGGAGGACAATCCTTTGCATTTCCACTTGGAAGCAAGTCTCAATGAATTCAACGGGACTTAGTCTCAGGTATGGCTAATACGTAAGAGTGGGAGATATGCGCAAAATTCAAATAAGTGTGAATTTTGAAAGATGGTTGTGTTTCAGTTCCCATTTTGTTTGGGAAAGTGTGGATTTGATTAATTCCAGACCCTCCAAGCACCCCTATTTTCCAGGGACTGTTCCGGATTTACAGAAGCCATTCCAGCTTCTGATTTGATCCCAGAATGTCCTGCTTTTCCTTAGGATATCCCTATTTTCACCAGAGAAGTGTTGGAGGATATGGAATAGGACGTCCCTATTTTCATCAGAGAAATGTTGGGGGGTATGAAATAGGCAAACTCTGCCCTCCAAATGTTTTGGGACTACAACTCCCATCATCCCTAGCTAACAGGACCAGTGGTCAGGGATGATGGGAGTTGTAGTCTCAAAACATCTGGAGGGCTGAGTTTGCCTATGCCCGAAATAGGATGTCCTTATTTTCATCAGAGAAATGTTGGAGGACATGCAGTTCAGCTTTAAACGTGGATCGGATCAAATTTCTCCCCATCACTAGTCCGAATACCTTTGTTAATGGGAATGCAGATTCCCATCTAAGGCCACTTCACCAGGTGTGAGCAGGTAAGGCTGGCATAGGCAAACTCGGCACTCCAGATGTTTTGGGACTACAAATCCCATCATCCTTAGCTAACAGGACCAGTGGTCAGGGATGATGGGAGTTGTAGTCCCAAAACATCTGGAGGGCCGAGTTTGCCTGTGCCTGAGGTAAGGCCAGGCAAAGCTCTCCAGCTGGATTGTATAAGCATTTCCTTCCACAGGGCACCAGGTTCCAGGAAGCTCATTGGCTGTGTTGTCATCTTCTCGGGTCATGGGGTAGAGAGCCTGTGTGGTCAACAGGAGGTGTTTAAGTGCACCCCATTGGTTTCCTCCACTTGGCAGGCCTGGCCAATGAGAGGCCGGCGAAATATTTCCTGTGATTGCATATATGCAAAGGCAAGTCAGGAGAGTGCTTCACATTGGTCGCAAATCCTGCTTGCAAAGCCGCAGATGGAGGCCCACAGCAGCCAAACCCTGTAATTTGGGGTTTGACAGGCGCATGGTTTGGGGGCTGCCAGCGGTTAGAGAATAGGTGTCTATTTCCAGCTACATTGTGGGCCTCGTGGACAGCCTCAAGGAAGAAGAAGACAAAAAAATCAGAAGTTCCAAAAGAACGTGGCGCTGGGTTTCTGAGGAATGGATTTCACAGTGCGGATGGAAAAGCAGAACAGGCACATGGGAGGAAAAACTGGGAATGAAGGGCAGAATGTAATGTATGCATGGACCAGCGGCCTCGATTTCAGAAAGGGAATCTGTGTACAAAAATCAGAGACACTACACAGTCCTCTATTTTTCCATCACCCACGCACCATAAAACAGGCGTGAAGATCTAGCACAAAGCTCTCTGGGTGTTTTTTGGTCCAGGAACCATCTCCTAGCTTAATTTAGGATTGCAGGATCAACGTGAGGATAAAACAGGGAGACAAAGAACTGCGTCTAGCTGCCTTCTCCACCTTGGAGAAAGCTGCTTTCGAACTTCAGAGGAGTTAAGCATGCTAACCAAAGTTTGCTGCAACGTCTTTATGCTCCTAGGAGATACTACATTTCCAATGTGTGATACCTATTTCCTGGACCTTATGAACACAGGTAGAGAGGCAGGATGCTTCATAGAATCATAGCATTGTAGAGTTGGAAGGGAACCCCAACAGTCATCTAGTCCAACCCCCTGCAAAGCAGGAATCTTTTTGCCCAACGTTGGGCTCGAACCCATGACCCTGAGATTAAGAGTCTCATCATCTACCCACTCAGCTGTCCTGCATGTCTGAATACCGGTTGCTAGGAACCACAAGTAGGGAGACTCCCAAACAAATTAACAAATTAACTTCAGCTTCAATACTTATTTCCCCTAAAGATTTGACTTCCCAGCCTTACCTCCAAGGTGTTTTCATTCCCACCCTTTTACTACTGCATGACATAGCATAACTTTTATCTAATACATATTTCCTCTGTACCAATTACAGTGGTACCTCGGGTTACAGACGCTTCAGGTTACAGACTCCGCTAACCCAGAAATAGTACCTCAGGTTAAGAACTTTGCTTCAGGATGAGAACAGAAATCGTGCGGCGGCAGCGGGAGGCCCCATTAGCTAAAGTGGTACCTCAGGTTAAGAACAGTTTCAGGTTAAGGATGGACCTCCGGAACGAATTAAGTTCTTAACCCGAGGTGCCACTGTATAATCCTTCCCCTTCCGCTGCTCATATTTTGAATCCTGCCTGTGATTTCATTTGACTATGATAACTTTCTCAAGTAGTCCACTCTTCCATAAAAAGTTCATCCCTTGGATTTCTTAGGCTGGGTCTACATGGACCTGTTTAACGTTATTAGAACGATATTAGATCTATCGCTCTAAGTCTAAAGCATCACAAGGCATAATTGTAAAATAAAGTGTTTCTTACCTTTGGGTTTCCCCCCATCGAAATGGCTGTCTCCCTACGGCTGGTTGCTGGTTGTTCTGCAGCACCCTCCGGTATCACATTTTAATAGCGCATTCTGGACGTTAAAAGCAGAACGCCGTGTATCCATATGGATATCTTAGGGCTCCCATACGTCCAGATTTTCCCAGACATTACCGGGATTTCAAAGGTGGATTTGATGTCTGGGTGGAATTTCCGAAAAGTGGCCTTTTTAAAATAAGGCAACCCTATCTATACCATTCCTTAACGCTTCCTTAACGATAAAAAACATGAGTGTAGATCTGCCCTTAGTCTTGTTCTCAACTTTGACATTTCTGCATAGTCCATTAGTTTTAAAAGCCATTCTTACGTGGATGGGACTTTCCCCTTCTTTCCATTTCGGCACATATAGGATTCTGGCTGCTGTTGTTGCATACATGAATGATTTAATCATCTTCTTTGGGACATCCGTCCCTTTCAGTCCACTTTCTCAACCTTGGTCAAGCAATAAATGGCTCAGGACCGCAATACCTCAAGGACCACCTCTTTCCATTATGAACCTACCCGGACTCTGAAATCACCTTCTGAGACCCTCCTTTGTGTGCCCCCTCCTCCAGAGGTCCAGAAGGTGGCAACATGAGAACGGGGCCTTCTCTGAAGTGGCTCCCCATCTGTGGAATGCTCTCCCCAGGGAAGTTCGCCTGGCGCCTTCATTAGACACTTTTAGGAGCCAGGTCTTGGTTGAACACCCTTTTAAAATGTGGCTTTTGGGGGGAGGGGTTGTTATTGGGCTACTGTTCTTATTTTGATTTTATATATCGTGATCTTTTGTGTGAAGCGCCCTGAGACCTCCAGGTATAGGGCGGTATAGAAATTCAATCAATCAATCAATCAATTAAAATAAAATACATATAGACAATTCAATATAAAAGTGCTGGGGACCTACAACCCTCCAGGTGTTGCATCATCCCTGACGATTGGGCCATACTGACTGGAGAGGATGGGAGACCAGAGTACGACAACATCTAGATCTTCCCCTTTCCTTGAAATATAGCCTGCATTTCCCTTCCTCCGTTGGAAAGGAGTACAGTGGGGAAGCTGGCGTTCAGACTGGGAGCACGGAATTGCATACTGAGCATCCGCTCCCAGCGCCCTTCCAACATCTCTGCTTCTTGTTTAAGCGAAACGTCGAGCAGCTTTACGAAATTGGAATGACGATTCCAAAACAAAGATTTTGACAGCCAAGGAGCGATAACCGCAAACGTAAAACAATACGCGGCCTGACATAAAATAAGCAAACAATTGAGAACCGCCAGATTAATTTTTTTTTAAAAAAAATAATAATTCTGAAAATCGTCTTAACTAACAACCAAATGAAACAAATGGATCCCCAAGCCATGTGTGATGGGTGACTAGGGATGAATTGTCTATTTCCATTCCCTGTCAATTTTGCATCTGCTCATTTGTAACACAAGTAATTTCTGTGACACTTCCTCATATTTTTGATCTTTTTACAGCAAAGCCCAGGGCTTCTTTTCCCCCCACAGATGGAACTCAGTTCTGGCACTTCTCAGATTATTATTATTATTATTATTATTATTATTATTATTATTATTATTTATTTATTTATTATTTACACCTCTCCCATCTGGCTGGGTTTCTCCAGCCACTCTGAGCAGCTCCCAACAGAATAGTAATAATAAAAATAAAGATCAAACTTATCCATCCTTAAAGAAATCAGCCCTGAGTGCTCCCTTGGAAGGACAGATCCTGAAGTTGAGGCTCCAGTACTTTGGCCACCTCATGAGAAGAGAAGACTCCCTAGAAAAGACCCTGATGTTGGGAAAGATGGAGGGCACAAGGAGAAGGGGATGACAGAGGATGAGATGGTTGGACAGTGTTCTCGAAGCAACTAGCATGAGTTTGGCCAAACTGCGGGAGGCAGTGAAAGATAGGCGTGCCTGGCGTGCTCTGGTCCATGGGGTCACGAAGAGTCAGACACGACTGAACAACAACAGCAAAAGCAGAATAATAACAATAAAGCAATAAAAGATCAAACATTAAAAACTTCCTGAAACAGGGCTGCCTTCAGATGTCTTCTAAAAGTCAGATAGTTGTTTATTTCCTTGACATCTGATGGGAGGGCGTTCCACAGGGCGGGCACCACTACCGAGAAGGCCCTCTGCCTGGTTCCCTGTAACTTGGCTTCTCGCAGTGAGGGAACTGCCAGAAGGCCCTGGAGCTGGACCTCAGTGTCCGGGCTGAACGATGGGGTGGAGATGCTCCTTCAGGTATACTGGGCCGAGGCCGTTTAGGGCTTTAAAGGTCAGCACCAACACTTTGAATTGTGCTCGGAAACGTACTGGGAGCCAATGTAGGTCTTTCAGGACTGGTGTTATGTGGTCTCGGCGGCCGCTCCCAGTCACCAGTCTAGCTGCCGCATTCTGGATTAGTTGTAGTTTCCGGGTCACCTTCAAAGGTAGCCCCACGTAGAGCACATTGCAGTAGTCCAAGCAGGAGATAACTAGAGCATGCACCACTCTGGCGAGACAGTCTGCGGGCAGGTAGGGTCTCAGCCTGCGTACCAGATGGAGCTGGTAGACAGCTGCCCTGGACACAGAATTGACCTGCGCCTCCATGGACAGCTGTGAGTCCAAAATGACTCCCAGGCTGCGCACCTGGTCCTTCAGGGGCACAGCTACCCCATTCAGGACCAGGGAGTCCTACACACCAGCCTGCCTCCTGTCCCCCCAAAAGAAGAACTTCTGTCTTGTGAGGATTCAACCTCAACCCGTTAGCTGCCATCCATCCTCCAATCGCCTCAGGCACTCACACAGGACCTTCACTGCCTTCACTGGTGTGAACCGTTGCTGTTCTAAGAGAACGAGGGATATTTTCAGGGTGTGTTCCAGTACCTCTTTTTCTAGAAAAATAACACTGGCAAAGTCCATGTAAAGATTCATACTTCAAATGCTTATGTAAATAGTATTTTACCACATTTTTTTTGTTATCTTGATACTAATGCTCATTTCTAAATGTAGCTTCTCTTAAAATACACCCCCCCCAAATCCTTGCATGTGCTGGTACATTATTGAGCTCTGAATTTTCTTGCAAGAAATGGAGAAGTGCAGAACCCGAAGAATAATTATGTTCTGAGCTGCCTGTAAGTCCAGGAGGTGTAAATTAGGTTGCTTCTCTTAAAACTTCAGCCCAGACGAAATCCGCCTCCACTGAAGTGTGTGTGCAAAAGAGAGAAACGGGGGTGGGGGGGTGGGTAGATAAGTTTGAAGACTTAGCAACTGAGCATCCAGAAAATTTTGCCGTAGATGTTGATCTCGGGAAACGCCCAAGATGCCCACGTTTCTTCATATCCAAAATAGTCCGTCCATTGCAATGTATACATTATATTATATATATTGTCAAACCAAGAACACTATAAGCAATCGTCTCTTATTTATTACAAGCAGACAGAATTCTAATTATGCCAATTCATGTCGCCAAACACCTCCTCCAAATGGGTCTGCAAATGAAGGCATTGGTTTGTACTAGTAATTATGGTTTACCATGAAATTACTTTCCCCCCCCTCCCCCCGCCGTTTCGTCCAGGTTAAATTGGCCGCGGCTGGGTTTGTATTTATATTTATCCAACGAGAAGCACGCAACCCAAACAACAGGAGACCGGGTGGAGCACTGAGTAGGTCTGCAATTAAAGTATGGGAAAGGCTTGTGGCTTTCCAGAGGGGTTAATGCCACCATTTCCCTTTGCAGGTGAAAGTTTCATACGTGGGAAGGAAGTAATAACAACAACAACGAGAACAACACAGGGAAAGAGGAACTCTGAGCAAGTGCAGATTGCCTTCCTCCCCTCCTCTTCCCTCCACTGCTGACTCACTGCAGCTTACCCACACGCATCTGAGATCAGGAAACTTCAAAGCCAGATGTGGCTTTGATCTACATCTCTCTTCTCAGCACTGATTCACACAACCATTTTTAGAGCGACCACATGCAGGTTACAGGTAAGGAACATGAGACCTCTCCCCCCCCACCACCCAATTTTGTTCCTCTACTGTTTTACTGGTTCATTCTGCCCTGTGTCACACTCATTGTGAATTCCAGTTTACCTAGGGCTGGCTTGGAGAATCTTTTTCCTGTTGACATCTGCATTACCCCAGACAGAACTTGCTGGGGTCAGGATTTGGGCCGCAGGCATAACCAGAACCAAAAATGGGTGGAGCCAGAACAAGCAGGTGTGGCAAAAGTGGGGCACAGCCACCCAAATGCATTCACACACACATTCATACTCATCTATTCATACACATACAAACATAGGAACATCCTTAATTGTGCTGTAATCAGCTCTGGCCTATCTACAATTCCTTATCTTCCTGATTCAGTACAGCCTTAGCAAACAACATGAGTTTTGCTAACTTCAAGGTGTTATGAGTTCTGGGGACGCTGGAGAACCGGTCAGGTGAGTTCCTTTGAAGACAAAGAGCGAAGGCACCATGATCCACATGTGGTGGAACTGCAAGCAAACAAACAAAAAACAACAGGAAATTTTGGGAAATAATTTACAATGGACTTTAAAAAAATGTTTAAATGTTCCTTCCCAAAGAATCCTGAAGCCTTCCTACTAGGCATAATGAGCAATGAAATTCCAAAAAGAGTAAAGAAAACCTTTATGTATGCAGTAGTAGCAGCTAGAATTCTAATTGCTAAGGTGTGGAAAGGGGACTCTGCCCCCTCTAAACTAGATTGGCAAAATAAAATGCTAGTGTACCTTGCAGAACTAGCAAGATTAACAGCAAGATTCCGAGACCATACAGACCAAATATTCTATAGAGTGGAATATCTACAGAGAATACTTAAAAGAACATTGTAATAATATAAATTCTTTGGCAGGACTGGATTGATTTCTGCATGAAATAAGAGATCGTTACAGAAATAAAACAACAGAAGAACTTAGGAGAGACAAAGTTAAATGTGCAGCGTAAGGAAACCTAGGAACCATAGTTTGGTTTTTGTTTTGCTGTTTTTAAAATCAATAAAGCAACAAGGAGGAGGAGGAAGAGGAGGAGGAGGAGGAGGAGGAGGAGGAGGAGGAGGAGGAGGAGGAGAAGAAGAAGAAGAAGAAGAAGAAGAAGAAGAAGAGGAGGAGGAGGAGGAGGAGGAGGAGGAGCGCATCTGGCTACTCTAGCTGAGCACTCAGGAAGGACAATCCGGGTTGCTGCAACGACTGCATCTGGGTGAGAGAGTATAGCTCAGTCAGCAGAGCAGGGGACTCTTCATCTCAGGGCCGTGGGTTCAAGCCCAACGCTGGGCGAAAGATTCCCGCATTGCAGGGGCTTGGACTAGATGACCCCAAGGGGCACCTTCCAACTCTATGAAAAGGGGCAGGAAGTGGGGTCTGAGCTGGAGAGTCGCTTGAAAAGAAGCTGCGAGAGCTGGGGAGACAAGAGATGTATTCTTGCCCCCATGCTGGAGCCAAATCTGTGATTGATGGAGAAGCAAGATCTATTGGGGGGGGGGTTTCATGCTGTGAGCCCCTCCACCTCATGCTCAGGTTGCATGTAAGTGTAAATCAAACCATAAATTGTAAAGACACCACGGTCTCTTCCACTGACCTTCCTACCACGGCAACTGAGCCCTGGGTAAGTGCTTGAAACTGTTCTCATCACTTGGATATCGGGTTAGCTTTTCCCCAGATTGAAATAATCTGCAATACCCTAAAACTACTTTTGTTACTATTCCAGGGGTGAAGCAGGGTATAAAATGTAAAATAATGCCTATCCAAATCTCATTCATAGAAACACTGATTAAAGCCAGAATTGCTGTCTTGGGGGTGGGGGTGGAAGAAGAATCTTACCTTCTGCAACAGAAAGCCTGGCCTCACGAACCTTCTAGAATTCTTTTACATTGTTAACAAACATGTAGACAGAGGCAACCCAGGAGACATTAAATGTTTGAAAATATCCCTCATTAAAACCTCCTGAACAAACTTAGCAGCCATTTAGGGCCCCTCAGATGGATGTTGTTGTTGTTGTTTTTGGGGGGGATTATTCTGTAACATATAATCAATGCAATAATAGGTTGGTGGCTTTTTGACTAGTTTCACCCTTTAAACAGTTTAAAACTTACCAAAGCAGGTTTTTAATTCCTTAGTGGATGTGCTGGACCATTGTCTTGCCTTGGGAATGGACTGGACAAGAGCCAAGAAACTGAAGCTCGATCCAGATTAAGACTGGAGGCACTGTTAGTGGGTGGTTCCCTAGACCAGATGGGTGGGAGGTTGCCTGCTCTCGATGGGGTTACACTCCCTCTGAAGGAGCAGGTACACAGCTTGGGGGCAGGGGCGTAGGAAAGGGGGCAGTGGGGGCCAACCGCCCCAGGTGACCTCACTGAGGGGGGTGACATTCGGCGTGCCAACTGGTCCACAACTCCCAAGCCTACCCCGAGCCGTCAGGGTAAGGAGGGGAGCCGTGCCGCTTTGCCGGCAGCATTCTCCCCTTCCCCCTTAGTTTTGACAGCTGGGAGGAGGCTTGGGAGTTGCGGGCGGGTGGCGTGACAAATGTCCGCCATGGGTGGCTCGCTCTGTCCCCGTTGGCAGCTCGCTCTGCCCTTGGATGCAGGGCGCGCACACCGCTCCGGGCACCTGAGCGGCTATCCTGCACCTGGGAGGGCACCCTCTACGCCACACACCCCCTCAGGAGCGCATCCGCCCTGGGCAGTGCAGGCATATGCTCCGCTGCTGCTTGGAGGTCCTTCTGGATCCGGTGCTGTCCCTTGAGGCTCAGGTGTCTTCAGTGGCACAGAATGCCTTCCATCACCTTCACTGGTGGCCCAGCTGAACCCCTATCTCAAAGCTTTCCAAACTGGGTGTCACAACAGGTTAGTGTGTTGACTGCAGTGTGTAGGCTTGTCGCGCGAGCTCTCTTTGGGGCTGGAAAGGGGATATGCAACCTAAGGCCCATGGGCTGGATGTGACCCAACTGCCTTCTCAATCCGGCCTGCGGATAGTCCAGGAATGTTTTTTTTACATGAGTAGAATGTGTGCTTTTATTTAAAATGCACCTCTGCATTATTTGTGGGTCATAGGAATTCGTTCACCCCCTCCCCCCCAAAAAAATATAGTCCGACCCACCACATGGCTGAAAAAGGTTGCTGACCCTTGGATTAGTTTGACCCAGGCGTAGGCAAATTTGGCCCTCCATATGTTTTGAGACTACAATTCCCATTATCCCTGAGCAATGGTCCTGTTAGCTAGGGATGATGAGAGTTGTAGTCCCAAAACATCTGGAGGGCCAAGTTTGCCTATGCCTGGTTTGACCCCCGGTTTGCTAGTAAAACTGAATTACTGTGTCGCGGATCGATGCATGTCTAAAAAGTTTGTCACCAACATGAAAAGTTTGGGAAGCTCTGCCCTATCTATTGTCTATGCTCTGGTAACTTCTAGGTTAGATAACTGCAACAGATGAAGGGTGGTATACAAATGTAATTAATAATAATAATAATAATAATGTTGTTTTAAGAATTTTAAGGTCTCAGATATAGAATAAATATTCATAAATGCACACATATCTAAATATATGAACCATGTGTCTGAAATAGTAAGGGAGAGCAATCCTGAAGCCATTTTGACTCGCCCAATGACCTCAGATATTCCTCTGCAGTAAGGGAGATAAATGGGGAAAGCCTCCCCATTGTCTCTTTTTGCTTACAAATCCTGTCTTAAGGGCATATTTTTGTATGAATAGGATGAACCTATGATCTTGAATCAAGTATTGACCATCACAAAAGAATGGCCAGACTGCCCAGGTAATGCGACCAGTGACCATTAGCAGGTATCCTGGCAGGCAGGATTTCTGCCTCCTTCTGTGATGTATGTATGTTTTAGGGGGGTGGTCTTGGGCTACAGGGTGGGCAATTTCACCCTTGCGCACCATTGTACTGGGTTACTCCTCCCTCCTGCGTGGGGACCCTGTTGCAACAGTTCCTTGAATAAAGATCAGGCTTATTAGCCGCTTTGCTTCTCAACATCCTCTGGTTGGCCACTGTTGTTTTCTCCTACCAATAGGGAACCCACTTAAGGACTTTATACGGACTCCTGGATACCCCATAAAGGAAGGGGGAGCAGTTTTTCTTATAACAGGTGGTAGCTGTGGCGGCTGCAATGGAGCATTCTGTTTCCTCCATGCGTGCTGCTGCTGGCCTCCTCCCTTGTGTCGGCATCCGGAGGGAGTCAGGAGGCCAGCTTGCTAGCCCCCAGCTGGATTGCGTCCTTCCAGCTGACCTGCTGGGCGATCCCCAATCTCTGGTGCGACATTCAATCAGCGATTCAGACTTTAGAAGTAAGAGCACACTATGTTTGCAGAGCGTGCGGCGCAACAGAAGTGGCAGGAGAGGCTCGTGTATTTGCAAGCGGATTTATTGAGCATAAATCAGAACAGAGATTGGGGATCGCCCAGCAGGTCCTTTGTCTCCTCAGAGAGAGAGAGTCTCAGGCAAAAGCAAAAGCAATACACATCGGAAGTTCCCAGCAACCTGTGCTGGTGTGTAAACAGACATGTGACACGCAACAGTTCCATGTCTGCAACTTAAGGTGGAATGGAATTCCTAACATCTTGGACAGCATGCAGCACCTGCTGAAGAACAGAAGAGGAGGAGGAAAGGCTGCCAAGGTCCAGCCTTGTGAGACTTGCTGGCTCTGAGGGACAGGCAGAGGACAGGGCTACCCTGTGCAGGAAGAAAAAGGGAGTGGAGCAGAACAAAATTAATAATAATAATAATAATAAAAATCCTTCCAGTAGCACCTTAGTGGACCAACTAAGTTTGTTCTTGGTATGAGCTTTCGTGTGCATGCACACTTCTTCAGATAGAAAGCTCATACCAAGAACAAACTTAGTTGGTCTCTAAGGTGCTACTGGAAGGATTTTTAAAAAATTTTTAATCTTTAATTTTGTTTTGACTATGGCAGACCAACACGGCTACCTACCTGTAACTGGAGTGGAGCAGAGTGCAAGGAGCCTTGGTTGTTTTTTATTTTTAAAAAAATGCTTTGGGCATCCACATCTAATCTTTCCCCTTTCTAAAATTTTGCTCTATGTTTCCCTTTTCGAAAATCTAACAAAGATAAAATAAAATTGGGATTAAGAAGCTTTCTAAGGACAACAGTGTGTGTGTGTGTGTGCGCGCGCGCTGTGTCCTGTTGATGAAGTGGTGGAGGATGTGGGTGGCGCTGTGGTCTAAACCACTGAGCCTCTTGGGCTTGCCGATCAGAAGGTCAGCAGTTCGAATCCCCATGACGGAGTGAGCTCCCGTTGCTCTGTCCCAGCTCCTGCCAACCTAGCAGTTTGAAAGCACACCAGTGCAAGTAGATAAATAGGTACTGCTGTGGCGGAAAGGTAAACGGCGTTTCCGTGCGCTCTGGTTTCCGTCACAGTGTCTCGTTGTGCCAGAAGCAGTTTAGTCATGCTGGCCACATGACCCGGAAAGCTGTCTGCGGACAAACGCCTGATCCCTCGGCCTGAAAGTGAGATGAGTGCCGCAACCCCATAGTCGCCTTTGACTGGACTTAACCATCCAGGGGTCCTTGACCTTTACTTTTTAGTGGTGGAGGAAAAAAATGAGGGTCAAAGACGGTCAGTTGGGGTAGTGAGAAATGTCCTTCTTTTCACCTGAGGAATGTTGGAGGGTATGAGTTCATGGATGACACAGAACTTTTCAGCGTGGCGAAAACCCACGTGGAACTGCAAAGCATTCCAAAAGAACATTTCCAAACAGGGTGAAAGGCGGGTGTGCATGACAGCAAATTAGGTTCCAAGTTACTGTAAAGTGAGGCATGTGGAAGGAAAAAAAAACTAATTTTCACCGCATAGACGCTAACAGTTTCTAAACTGGCAGTGACTAACCAGGAAAGGGTAGATTACTCGATAAAAATGTCACCTCAAGTGTGGTGCAGCAGCGAAGAAGGAAAATTCCATGCTGGGGATTTTGAGGGAAGAGGTTGGCAATAAATCAGTCAGTATAAAAATGCTCTCCTATAAATTCATGGCACGTCAACATCTGGAGCGGTGCTTACTTCCGGATGAGCTATTTAGTGAGGATTCATCCTGATCTCTTTGCAGGGAGAGCGAAGCCATGTTGCATCAGCGCAAGTGCGACCCCATACAGTCGTACCTTGGTTGTCAAACGCCTTGGTACTCGTCCGTTTTGGCTCCCGAACGCCGCAAACCCTGGAAGTGAGTGTTCCGGTTTGCGAACTTTCTTTGGAACCCGAATGTCCGACACAACTTCTGCGGCTTCCGATTGAGCGCAGGAAGCTCCTGCCAGCCAATCCGAAGCCACGCCTTGGTTTTCGGACGTTTTCAGAAGTCGAACGGACTTATACAGTGCCTTGCCAAGTGCACAAAGGAGCCTAAGGACAGTCTGCCTTTGAATCTAGAACCTGCCATCCATAAGAATGTGTGTGCTTACTCAATGTGCATTTGAAAACCTTCCCCTTGATATCCATGCCTCCGCCGCCCCGCCCCCAAGCCCCTGATGAATGAAGGAGGAAGAAGTGGAGATTGCAATCTTGGTATATATCTACCCAGAACATCACTGGGCAGCTGAGGTTACCATCTACATCCAATTTCAAGTGGACACACTATGAGATGTGGGTAGGCAAACTAAGGACCAGGGCCGGATCCGGCCCAATCGCCTTCTCAATCCGGCCCATGGACAGTCCAGGAATCAGTGTGTTTTTACATGAGTAGAATGTGCCCTTTTATTTAAAATGCTTCTCTGCATTATTTGTGGGGCATAGGAATTTGTTCATTATTTTTCCCCCCAAATATAATCCAGACCCCTACAAGGTCTGAGGGACAGTGGACCGGGCCCCCCGCTCAAAAAGTTTGCCTACCCCTGCTATGAGATATTGCAGAATCAATCTGCAGCAAGCTTCTAGTTCAATTTCTCAGCAAGCACTTTTCAGGGGCCAAAATAATAACAATAATAATAATGCAACAGATCTAGATCGTGTGCGGACTACGCAGAAAACAACAACAGCAAGTATTCTGTCTCCGTTGGTTCTAGAATCAACTGTTGTCCATACGCAACCATGGCCTCCCGCAAGGAATCCTAGGAACTGAAGTTAAGGCTGATGTGCGTTGTTAGGGGACCATACTTCTCAGGATTATTTGCGGAAAGCTATGGCTGTTTACCTGGCGCAAGAGTGAACGGACGGTGTAGGTGTGATAACTGCAAAAATTGTGGTAAGCTAGAGCTGCTGCATCAAGGAGTCCTCCTGCTCAGTGGATTCCTGATCCACTGATCCAGCAGTGGATTTCTGCTGAGTGGATTCCTAGACTGCCCTGATGGTGCCGAGACATCTCCCCGCCCCCCTTTCAGGCAGTCGATGGAGCCAAGAGGCAGGTTTTGAAGCTTAAAGTTCAGCCAGATACCATGGGCACACCGATTAATACCACATCAGTCAACGTCCTATTACAAATATTTTATTTTTTTAATCAATTAAGGCCAGAGTGGTTTGTGCATCTCTGGTTTCCGCTTTGCAAGACAGGCCCAGCGAGGAACAGAACCATTTGTCTTACAATAATAAACCTCCTACAAAACATGCCTTAAATTGGTCAAACTGCGGGGGGGAAATAACTTTCCCAGCCCACACACTGCGGCCTGGAAGGACGATGGCAGCTCCTGAAAGGCTCCATCTGGGACCAATGAAATTAATTTGTTGTGGCTTCACTTATCACTTTGCAAAAAAAAAAAAAAAGGAGGCTCTGAGCACGATACGGTCATGATTTCCTGTTGCTATTTCGGCCTGGCTCCATCCGAACAGGACAAATGACTGCGACAAAAACAACAACAACAACACAACAACCGGGGGGGGGGGAAGAGAGAGAGAGGAGAGAGAGGCATGATAATCGTAGCTCAGGGCCACTTCAATCATTGGACTGAAACAGGTTTAGGGCTGCAGAGGAGATTTGCAGGCAAAGCCACTGCTGAGCTTTTTCCTGGCTGCGCATCAGTGTGTGCACCTGTGGCAAAACAGGTGTGTACACAAAGATCTATGCAGGCTTTCCTCTAAAGCAGGGGCCAGCAACCTTTTTCAGCCGTGGGCCTGTCCACCGTCCCTCAGACCACGTGGTGGGCCAGACTATATTTTGAAGAGGAAAAATATGAAGGAATTCCTATGCCCCACAAATAATAATAATAATAATAATAATAATAATAATAATAATAATAATAATTTTTTGTTTGTACCCCGCCCATCTGGCTGGTTCTCCCCAGCCACTCTGGGCGGCTTCCACCAAATATTAAAATACATTTAAAATATCACGGATTAAAAACTTCCCTAAACAGGGCTGCCTTCAGGTATTTTCTGAATGTCAGGTAGTTGTTTATTCCCTTGACCTCTGATGGGAGGGCGTTCCACAGGGCGGGCGCCACTACCGAGAAGGCCCTCTGCCTGGTTCCCTGTAGCTTTGCTTCTCGCAGTGAGGGAACCGCCAGAGGCATAAATAACCCAGAGATGCATTTTAAATAAAAGGACACATTCTACTCATGTAAAAACACGCTGACTCCCGGACCGTCCGTGGGCCGGATTGAGAAGGCGATTGGGCCGCATCCGGCCCACAGGCCTTAGGTTGCCTACCCCTGCTCTAAAGAGATGGACTACCCATGTGAGGGAATCGCATCTAAATAAATTGTGAGCTCCCTGAGGCACTGCCCTTCCTTCACTCCCCCCTTCCTTTTTTCCAATCCAGGTGCACAGCAGGTGAGGTCGGCAGGTGAACTAAATCATACTCTGCTGTGTCGGTTGCAGTATACGGGCCAGATGTATTCTAGTTTTCCGGATGAGGTACCGAACTTGGGAGAGCAGAGAGTTCTTGGCCAAGGGGGACCACCCAGGGAGCCCACTATGGCAGAGGTGCCAATTTCGCTTTTAGGCACTGCAGAAAATATATAGAAGTGGTGACTGTTTAGTTGCTTCAAAAGAAACCGGCCTCTAAATAGCACGCTGACCCGAGTGCTGCTGCTGCCACAATTTCCTAGTGGAGTTGCCAACATTTTTACCAACCCCTGCTTCTCCGCCGTCGGTAACCAGCTTGTTCTGTAGCTATTTGCATACTTTATATGCTTGTTCTGCAGATATTTGCATAGATTATCCCTATGCTCCCCAGGAAGCATCACTGGCAGAATGTTTTTCTCCCTCTCCATCTTGAGCAGTTGCATACCCGCCAACATTTCTCTGATGAAAATAGGGACGCGCTATTCCACAATAATAATAATTTTATTATTTATATTCTACCCATCTGACTGGGCCGCCCCAGCCACTCTGGGCGGCTTCCAGCACCTACAAAAACATATTAAAACATTAAACCTTTAAAAACTTCCCTTCAGTTGTCTTCTAAAGGTTACAGTCTTTACTTATCTCCTTGGCTGGGGGGGGGGTTTGCATAACTCCATACCCTCCAACATTCCTCTCTGAAGAAAATAGGAATGTCCTAAAGAAAAGCGGGACATTCTGGGGTCAATTCAGAAACCAGGACTGTCCCTGGAAAATCAGATAGTCTGCAGTCGCTAAAAGCACAGGAGCAAACCTGCACAGGTTCTCACAGTCATTTGGCAACCCTAGTATAGCCCAAACCACCTCACAGGGTTGTTGTGGGGCTAAAACAAGAAGAGGGAGACCCACGCAATGCCATGTGGAGCTCCTTGGAAAATAGGTGGGGTAAAGGTAAAGGTAAAGGGACCCCTGACCATTAGGCCCAGTTGCGGACAACTCTGGGGTTGCGGCGCTCATCTCGCTTTATTGGCTGAGGGAGCCGGCGTACAGCTTCCGGGTCATGTGGCCAGCATGACTAAGCCACTTCTGGCGAACCAGAGCAGCGCACAGAAACGCCATTTACCTTCCCGCGAGTGGTACCTATTTATCTACTTGCACTTTGATGTGCTTTCGAACTGCTAGGTTGGCAGGAGCTGGGACCGAGCAACGGGAGCTCACCCCGTTGCGGGGATTCGAACCGCCGACCTTCTGATCGGCAAGCCCTAGGCTCTGTGGTTTAACCCACAACGCCACCCGCGTCCACAGGTGGGGTATAAATGTAATAAATGCAACAACATCTACATATATATATGTGTGTGTGTGTGTGTGTGGTTTCTTGGGTTAAGAACTTAATTCGTTCCGGAGGTCCGTTCTTAACCTGAAACTGTTCTTAACCTGAGGTACCACTTTAGCTAATGGGGCCTCCTGCTGCCACTGTGCGATTTCTGTTCTCATCCTGAGGTAAAGTTCTTAACCTGAGGTACTATTTCTGGGTTAGGGGAGTCTGTAACCTGAAGCATCTGTAACCCGAGGTACCACTGTATCCCATTTTGCCCTGCTTACTTTTTAAATGGTCTTCATTGTTTTTAAATGTCTTTCCAAAAAATAATAATGAATTGCATTGTTTATACTACTTCGGTGTTTGCCACCCTTTGGGAGGAAGGGTGGCTGGATAGAAGCTTGATGAGATAATATAGAAATAAATGATTTTCTCTCTGCACATGAATATGGACCTGAACATCATCCTATGAAATTTATCCTCAAAGCTTGGGGCCTGTGAAAATTTACTGCTGCGGAGAAACCTCTGAATCCCTGTTCATGATGCTGTCATCATCATCATCAACAACAACAACAACAACAACAACAAAATCACCATAATTTTTTATTTATACCCCACTCATCTTCTGGGTGGCTCCCAGCAAAGTACAGCCATACCTTGGTTCTCAAACGTAATCTGTTCTGGAAGTCCGTTCGACCTGCGAAAACATTCAAAAACCACGGCGTGGCTTCCTATTGGCTGCAGGTTAAGAATAGTTTCAGGTTAAGAACGGACCTCCAGAACGAATTAAGTCCGTTCAACCTCCGAAAACATTCAAAAACCACGGCGCGGCTTCCTATTGGCTGCAGGGGCTTCCTGCACTCAATCGGAAGCTGCGTCAGACGTTCGGCTTCCAAAGAACATTCGAAAACCGGAACACTCATTTTTGGGTTTCCGGCATTCAGGAGCCAAAACGTCTGAGTACCAAGGTGTTCAAGAACCAAGGTACGACTGTAATAATGATAATAATAATAATAAAGCGATAAGACATCAAACATTAGAAGCTTCCCTTAAATAGGGCTGCCTTCAGATGTCTTCCAAAAGTCAGAGAGTTGCCAAAGCATCCTGCATGCTTACATCTGGTTAAGAGAGGCCTCTGCCTTCTCTTGCTCTCTGACACTCCCTCCCCACACTGTTGTCATGCGATGGGCTGAAAACAGCAGAACTGGAACTCCCAGGACGCCTGTCGAGAGAGACCCACGTTGTCTGCCACCGTCTTAACCTCCCTTCCCCGTGAATCTGCATGCCCCATAAAGACCCCCGACCATTCCCCACATCCTGCGTCGGAGGGGCTTTCAGGAAGACTACCTTGCCAATGCTCTCGGCCAATGCTACCTCATCCACTCCGTGTTATGCTTGGCTTGAGAGGCGCTGCTTCCATGACGGGTTCCTCGCGAAGGGCCTGCGTGTGAGGTCTTCCCCCCCTCGCCTTCCCCTCTCCCCCAAAAGGCAGCTCTAAATGTGTTTTCAGTAGAATCCCTCTCGCCACCCACTGCTTCCCCGCTCCCCAATTTTCTCTTCCAATGTACTGACTCTTGACCCGGCTTCATCTCTCCCGTATGTGTCGTCCTCCCCCCTTGGGATGGGGGCCGCATTCGAAATCTGCAAACAATTTAGACGCAGCATCAACATCTCCTCGTCTTCCAGAAAGTGACACATGGGCAACTCTCCCTTGCCCGCTGTGTTCTTTCTTCCCCACAAAAACCATACATTTAAAGCACATGGCTCCCCCTCGCAATGGATTCTGGGAACTGTAGTTTGGCCCTTGCCGAGCTACAGTTCCCAGCACCCTTAACAAACTACAGTTCGCAGGGTTTTCTGGGAGGGGAGTGTGCTTTAAGTGCAGCGGGGGAGACCCACCTGCTGCAGTTTACTTGCTGAACCCCCAAGACTAAAATACTGGAGGGACTCGGGAGTAAAAGGAATGAAGATATATTTATAGGAGGAAAGAGATGGAGAACCAATTAATTGCTAATCACGGAAGGCAATGCAATTAGTTTGGGGGCAGAAGAGGGGAAGGTTGGGGGTGATGCATTTCTGGAGCACAAAGTAATATTAATCAAGGAAGGCAGTGAAAGTAATTTGAGGAGTTAAGGTGGATGTGACTTCTTGATGGATCAGAAAAGAATAAAGTCGCTGCTCTTAATTACAGGGTAAACGTAGATTAATTTATTTTTACTTTGGCAATACCTGCTTCTATGCTTCAGCCATGCTTGCTTGGCATGCAGTCGCTGGAAAGTTGGCCGGGGTCAGTGTGGCCTTCCATTAGCCTTGCATCCACAAGGTCCCAGGTTCAATCCCCAGCTTCTCCAGGAAGGTCTGGGAGAAAATCCTGCCTGAAACTCTGTTGAGCCAGAGTGTAGTGAGTACTTATAAACACCATCTCCAAATCCTCGAAACATTCCATCAACAGTGTCTCCGAAATTTTTTACACATCACTTGGGAAGACAGGTGAACTAATGCCAGTGTACTGAAAGGAGCAAAGATCACCAGTGTTAAAGCAATGATTCTTCAACATCAACTTCGTTGGGCTGGTCATGTTGTGTGGATGCCTGATTATCGTCTTCCAATGAGTGAGTGGTGACCGGAAGAAGGAGGGTGTGGGGCCAGGATAGTGGTGGGTAGGTTAGGATAGGTTGAAGATGTGTATATGATGCTGAAAGAAAGAGTTTACACTGTAATGAAACTAAGCTTATAAACGATTGCATTACTGAAACCGTTATGTTCTGAAAGAAATAAAGACTTGTTATTGTTGAGCTAAGAAAGTATCGTCGTTTATTTGGTCCAGCGAGTTATGTATGCTCATGAGGAGGTGAACTCAGGGAAAAGACAAAACTGACCTGCAGGGTGATAGTTTGTGTCTTGGAGTTCACTCAGGAGGGGCTAGCGGGCGGAAACCTTGGTATTGCCACAGAGTTGCTAAGAGGGCTTAGCTAACTGATATAGTGAGGGATCTAATGAAAGAGAGACCCTGAACTGTAGGCAAAGAAGAGTTTAACCCCTGAAGCCCAGAGCAGAGGATATAACCGGCCACGGCCGCTGGACAGGAAAACTCCCGTTACTAAGAGATTCCCAGATTATAAATAAAAGGGGATTGACATCACAGACGGACCTCAGAGGGACAGGTGGGGTGGATTGAAATTTGACCCAGAACACCTGATTAGAAATTCACTTAGTAACAAGGGGAGAGTGTGAAGTGGAGGTTCGTCGCATTAATTAAAGGTGTCGTGGGCTTTGAAGATGCTCAAACTCAGGACGAAAGGGAGAAACAAGCTAAGAGGAAGGCACACTTCGTAAACCCTCACCTTGATCAACTCCCACCTGGAAACCAATGTCTCCACTGTGGAAGGACGTGTGGATCCAGAATTGGCCTCCACAGTCACTTACGGACCCACTGTTAAAACCGTGTTTATGGAAGACAAACCTACTCTGCTACGAGCGATCGCCAAAGAAGCAGAAGTCAATACTGATCAAAAAGCATCAATAGCCTGACTCAGTATAAGGCAGCTTTTTATGTTCCTTGGCTCAACAAAGACTGGTGACTGGGAACAGCCACCAGGACCATATAACACCAGTCCTCAAAGGACCTGCATTAGCTCCCAGTACGTTTCTGAGCACACTTCAAAGTGTTGGTGCTGGTCTTTAAAGCCCTAAACGGCCTTGGCCCTGTAGACCTGAATGTCAGGGACTAGGCAGAGGAGGAGGAGTGGTGGAGACCACCACCCCAAGAGGCTTCCAGGGACGGGGCAGATGAAGAGAGTATGGAGACCCAGGTTTGTGGTGGTGGGATAACAGGACACTCCCCAGAAGAAGAAATGAGCTGGGAAATATTGGAGGGTGAGGGACAGGGGCAAGCTAACAGATGCACCAGCCCTGAGCAGAGACAGGAGTCAGATGCGATGGAGACAGTACCGCAGCCAGTTGATACTATGATCCTTGAAAGGGACGCGGGTGGCGCTGTGGTCTAAACCATTGAGCCTCTTGGGTTTGCCGATCAGAAGGTTGGTGGTTTGAATCCCCGCAACAGAGTGAGCTCCCATTGCTCTGGCCCAGCTCCTGCCAAACTAGCAGTTCGAAAGCACACCAGTGCAAGTAGATAAATAGGTACCGCTGTGGTGGGAAGGTAAACTGAGCTTCCGTGTGCTCTGTTTTCCGTCACGGTGTCCCGTTGCGCCAGAAGCGGTTTAGTCATGCTGGCCACATGACCCGGAAAGCTGTCTGTGGACAAACGCCTGGCTCCCTCGGCCTGAAAAGCGAGATGAGCGCTGCAACCCCATAGTCGCCTTTGACTGGACTTAACCGTCCAGGGGTCCTTTACCTACCTTATGTTCCTTGAGAGCCTGATAGATCCCCGCTCCTTCCCATAAAACCAGGAGTTTCATCCCCATCACAGAGCAGAAAACCAATCAGAAAAAGAATGGGTCCCTTGGCAGCCATTGTTTCCAGCTGGAGGGGTGAGCTACATAGGAAGTGAGCTGCTGGGAGAAGGAACAGGCACTCTGGGCAGCAGCTCAAGCCTGGAGGAAATACACTTTATGGATCTCCTTGTATTTCTGTTTAATACTAATAAATGAACTAACAAAGAATTTCACTGCATGCCTGGTTTCTCTCGGCTGTTCGCCAGTGTGCTGCCTGATAGCTCCCTCATGAAACTGTAGGAGTGTCTCCCAGGGGCGGAGGAAGGTGGGGGTGGCCTGCTCCTGGTGTCACCACTGAGGGGGCTGACAAAATGTTGGGCGGCACTCACCGCAGGGCCTGCAGCGTGCCCGAGCCACGCATCTCAAATGGTCCGCCCGCCACCTCCCCCTCAGCTGTAGGGCGGCTGAGTGGGAGGAGGCAGGCAGACTCCTCAGAGGCCCCGTGGAGTGTCCTGCCCCGGCTCGCCCTGCCCCTGGGTCCAGGGCACGTGTGCCATCCCATGCGCTCAATCGGCTTGCTCCGCCGCTGGTGTCTCCACCCCCATTGTCCAGCCCGGACACTGAGGTCCAGCTCCGAGGGCCTTCTGGCAGTTCCTTCACTGCGATAAGTGAAGTTACAGGGAACCAGGCAGAGGGTCTTCTTGGCGGTGGCACCTGCCCTGTGGAACGCCCTCCCATCAGATGTCAAGGAGATAAAAAAAAACTATCTTGACTTTTAGAAGACAACTGAAGGCAGCCCTGTATAGGGACGATTTAATGTTTGAAGTTATGCTGTGGTTTTATAATTTGTTGGAAGCCACCCAGAGTGGCTGGGGCAGCCCAGCCAGATGGGTAGGGTATTATTATTATTATTATTATTATTATTATTATTATTATTCCAGCACAACAGGACTCCCTCACCTGGCAAGCCGAAACATTCGTGCTGATGGAATGACTGCCTTAGTTTGATGCTGAATTCTGCTTTTTGTAAAGAACCAAACACAAAAATCCACTAGAAACTGCACAAAACAGTTGCATGTGTCTCTGACGCACTCTGCAAGGACTGCCACCAAGCAATGCCCTGGCCCCTTCTTGAAAAGTGCTTTTCATCACATCCTCCCCCCCCCCTCCCCAGATGACATGCCTGTCATGCAGCAGCCATTAAGCGGGAAATTCCAGTCCTTGTTCTCGTAATGTTTGGAGACGTGAGCTGTGGTTGCAGCCAGATTGGTTTCCCCTGTCGCGCACGGTGGTGGTGGTGCTGTCGAGTCCCTGCATGTTAAGGAGAAGTTCGGAGACCCATCACAGAACTACAGTCCCCAGCACTCTTAACAAACTACAGTTCCCATGATTCTTTGGGAGGGGAAGCCATGAATGGTATATGAGGATTTTAAACATACTGTGCAGATGTGATCCAGGTCTCCATAGGTGGATTTGACTTTGAGACTACAGATGGTACTAAAGAAACAAAACAAAAAACCCTTTCTGCGTTAAAGATCTGAGCAAATTTTCCGTTCCAGCCTCCAGTTTGAAAAGCAAGGAGGAGCTGGCCCTCGTCTAAAATGGAGCGCCCTGTATAGCTTGCAGAAATCCTCCGCGTTAGCTAGCCGATAATTTAGAACGAATGTGTTTCCTGTGTGGTATAGAGATGCCTCGCGGACCACAGGCGTTGAGGTTGTGTGCTTGTGTGGTCGGCAGGGCTTAATTTGTGCAAGGGCCTAGTAGCTACGAAACCTGATTTCAATGTGCGATGTGTCAGCTGTAGACCGGACCATAATTTATTTTTATTTCTTTAAATGCACACACACAACAAGGAACAGGACCTTTGAATATGTGCAGAGAATTCGTCACACGCAGTCACAATTAGACTTCAGGGGCATGAGAAGGGCTTGACCCCCGAAATGGTTTTCAGTGCTCAGGCTCAGCCCTGAGAAAGTGGGATGATAACCTCTGAGCATGAACAAAGTATATTCCCCTTAAAAGTGGCTTTTCAAGACCAGGCCATGCCCCACACCTCAGCTTGTGAAGAAGGAATTCTGCAGGTGCACAGGTGCACACCACATGACCATTTGAGGGAAGGAGTTTTTGCTTAAGAGGAGCAAAATTTCTCTTAAGAAGCTCTTTGATGTTGAATTCCACTGTTACCTCCTTGGACAAATGTTACCAGGCTGCAGAACATGGGTAGGCAAACTAAGGCCCGGGGGCTGGATCTGGCCCAATCGCCTTCTAAATCTGGCCCACGGACGGTCCAGGAATCAGCATGTTTTTACATGAGTAGAATGTGTGCTTTTATTTAAAATGCATCTCTGGGTTATTTGTGGGGCATAGGAATTAGTTCATCCCCCCCCCAAAAAAAATAGTCCAACCCCCCCACACAAGGTCTGAGGGGCAGTGGACGGGCCCCCTGCTGAAAAAGTTTGCTGACCCCTGCTGTAGAAAGATAATACTTGCCTTTAAGGATGGACATTATCTGTCATTTTGGTTCCTCTCCATTTCTCACCTGCCTCCAATTGCGTTCCCCACATTTCTGCAGAAAGTTGCAAAAAAAAAAAAAAAAGAATTGTTTTAAAATTGCCATGGAAATTTCTACTGCAAATTTATCCCATTAAATAAGTTTTGTTGTGCAGTTTCGACTAATACCCACATTTCTGCAAGTATTTTCTTCTGATATAATGCATTTTGTATGTTATATGCACTTTTCTTGTACCCATGGGTAGGTTGAAGAACTACACCGCAAAATCTGGAGAAATGCAAAGGTCAAAGAATAGTTGTGCCTATTGATGATTGCGTATCGTTCTGAGAAGTGCAATTGAGGTAGCTTCTCCTTAAACAGCAGACAAAATCCAATTCGTCCCCACACCCTTCTTGTACTTAAGCCAAGCGTGTAGACTTAATCCAAACAGGGTGGAGTGGGGGACACTTCTTTCAGGATGGAAGGGCAGAAGGAAGATCAAGGTTTGCTTGTTTGCTTATTTCCTTCTTAAGTCTTCTCAACAGGTCTGGGCACATTTAATTAACATACGCCTGCATCTCATCATGCTGATTGGAGCTGATGGGAGTCTCAGGCCATAACATCTGAAGGATACCGGGTTAGTGAAGGCTGCTTTATGGCAATGCTCGACCAGAGTCTTGGACTTTCCAAAGGACTACAGTGGCATAGCGTGGTTTGCTAGCACCTAGGGGGTGGGGTGGCAGGGAAACAGAGTAGGCATGCGCATTCAACAGCCTAATGGCGTCTGTATCACCCAGGAGATCTCCACCGCAGAGATAAGAAAAGACGAGTCGTTCTGTGTTCTGGTTCGCATGGATAAGCCGTTTTCAACAGAGACCAGTGATGGAAGTGAGCAGCTGTATTGAGGCAGCACCAGGTGTTTACATTTCTCCCTGCTGAACTTGTTGAAGACTCTATCAACTATCATCTATCTGTCATCTATCTATCTATCTATCTATCTATCTATCTATCTATCTATCTATCTATCTATCTATCCCAGTTTTCTTCTCTCTTGGAAGTCCAAGCAGTTTTTGTGCAGTTCCCAAGCTGTCTCCCATCCAAGTCCGGATGCGAACCAGACCATAGCTTCAATGAGGTGTCTGTATCTTGTGCCTGCAGACCAAGGCCTTGGGTTTTGCACCCGAAACCCGAAGCATTATTTCCCATCATTCTTAAGCCTGGCTCGCACACCAACATGAAATCCACGGACTTGGCTGGCTGCTGCGTATTGTTATTGCCTAGAGATTATTACTCAAGACAGCATCTCCTGTCCTCAGCAACACTTCCCATTTGCGTACCAGAAAACAATTTGTCGACCACAGCCCGGCATCTTCTCTACTTGTTAAGCCACAGGAAGGAATTTATAGCGACTTCTCGTGCCTGCGGTTGGAATTACAGAGGATGTGGGCAGGTTAGGCTGTGTATCAACAACGGGGAAATAGTTCTAGTTCTGTTGTCTTCTTGCAGAAATCTGTTTGAACTCGCTGGCTTGGTTCACACACACACACACACAATTATTTTCCAATGTTTTGGCCATGTGGTTTGGAGATGTCTCGGTCTGTATTCCGCTGTAGCTTTCCAGGGAGAACCTGAGAAGGTTCTTCTTTCGGGATCACGAGGCTCTTCTGCAGCCAATGCACGTAAGCAGCACCAGAGCATGAAAAGCACGAGGGCACTTTGCTTGGACGAGAGATCTGGGCATGGGGTCAAGCCACACTTGATGTCAAGTGGGTCTCAGCATCAAGCGTGTGTGGGGTTTTTTAAAAAATGCAAACTGTATCTGCCGATGAAGAGGGCAGACAATTAATTCTGCATACACGGCAGACAATTAAAGTTCATCCCCTCTGCCACCAAAGAATCCTGGGCACTGTAGTTGGCCCCTCACAGTCCTACAATTCCCAGAAACAAGCCACACTTCCCAAAATTCTTGCAAAGGTGTGTGTGCATTAAATATATAAGATATACAGTGGCGCCTCGCAAGACGAAATTAATTTGTTCTGCGAGTGCTGCCGTCTAGCGAAAATTTCGTCTTGCGAAGCACGGACGGGGGAAGCACAGTTTGACAAAAAAAAAAAGCGAAAATTTTTCGTCTTGCGAGTCGCGCCCATAGGGAAATTCGTCTTGCGAGTCACCCTTTCGTTAGCGAATGCCTTTCGTCTAGCGAGTTTTTCATCTAGCGAGGCATTCGTCTTGCGAGGTACCACTGTATAAGATTTCTTTATCGTCATTGTACAAGTACAATGAAATCCCATAAAAACAAAACAAAAAGTACAATTTCAGCCACACATACACACAGGAGCCCCTACTTTAACAATGGTTTTAAGCCCTTTCTCCGCGGATGCAGCAAGCCAGCTGGATGTCTTTGGGCATGATGGTGACCCGCTTGGCGTGGATGGCGCACAGGTTGGTATCTTCGAAAAGGCCGATCAGATAAGCCTCGCTGGCCTCCTGCAGGGCCATCACTGCCGAGCTCTGGAAGTGCAGGTCAGTCTTGAAATCCTGCGCGATCTCCCGCTGGAAGGGCAGCTTGCGAATCAGCAGCTAAACGGTGGACTTCTGGTAGCGACGGACCTCCCGCAGGGCGACAGTCCCAGAACGGTAGCGGTGAGGCTTCTTCACGCCCCCAGTGGCCGGGGCAATCTTCCGGGCGCCTTTGGTCGTCAGCTGCTTCCGAGGCGCCTTCCCACCAGTGGAGTTACGAGTGGTCTGCTTGGTACGAGCCATGGCAAACGAAGCAAAGAACTATCTTTGATAGTTACAAATAATATATGGTGGATACTGTTTGTCTTGAGAGAAATGGAGTGCGCCTCCAGGGGTGAAGTCAAACCCACTGCATTAACAGCCCCAGGGCACAAGCCTGGGCAGTGTGTTCAGACAACAACAAGGCTCCCCTCTCGGCCTTGCTCATGTGGTCCACATGGATAGATGCAGCCGTGCGAGGAGCCGGTTGTCTGTAACATATGTCCACATGGTTGTTGCCATTTGTTTGCCTCGAGAGACAATGGAGTGTGCTTCCGGGGGTGAAGTCAAACCACTGCTTTAGCAGCACTGAAATCAACTCCACACGGTGCAAGCCTGCGCAGTGTTTATGAAGGTCCTGGGCTGCGCAGATGATAAGACCAACCCCCCTCTCAGCTTCACTTTCCAAAGGGTAACAGAGCAATATGTTTGGCACCAGCTTGGCTGCAGGAGTTGCTGGAAGGTGACATAATAGGCTCCATCAAACAATCTTAGGGACTCCATTCTGGATTTGTGTAGGGTTTACTCCTTAGCAGTTTCTTCTCCCTTAGAAATCCTGCAAGGCAACCTTTTCCTCTTCTACTGTGGTCCTGAGGAAAATCCCTCTTCTGAAGATGCTATTTGCTGGCAGGGGATTCACCTGTTGGCCCCTTGGACCATTGATTGCATTCCTCCTCCATGCTTGCTCTGATCCCAAAAATTATCAGTCCTCCCAACACACAAGCTGATAAAACGTGCATTTTTAAAAATCCTGCATGTGAGATACTATGATGCATTTAACATCAATTATAAATAAAAAGGATAAAAAGAAGGGTGCCTCCGGGCTGTCAGCATTTTGCAGGAGAGATTCAAGTGCACCCTAGAAATTTAGGTTTGCACGTTTAGAAGAGATTGAAGACATAGGACAATTAGAGATGTGAAGGCTTGGGGTGGGGAAACAGGGTATGTTGGGAAAAACTACCCTCTCCCTTTCCCTCTCCCCTCCCCACACACACCACCAAAAAAAAAACCCACAAAGGGGAGTAGGGCATTTTTTTCTGGGGGTTTTCTGGACCTTCACATCTCTTTTTTTTATTAAACAAAATACAAACATTACACATACATACACATATACATATACATACCTACACGTAAGACAGATATACATTAGACACACTTACATTTATAAATCTGATTCCATATACTTATTCATCCAAATATTTTTATTACACAAACTCTTTAAAAATATAATCTCATTCTAGCCTCCTGATAACTTCTGTAAGGCTAAATTTATATATAGTCTCTTCTTTGGGCTTCCCATTTTAAACTCTTCATCAAATTTAACATTAAACATATTTTCAAGATGTATAATTTCATGACTCGGTCTAAATGTTGTTCTTTTCCCATTTCACATCTCTAAGTGCAACAAATACACTTTTTAAAAAAGCAGCATTTGGTGTTTGGGAGAGGCATAAGGAACTGCATTGAAAAATGAACAAATGATTAATGGGGAGATGTATGAGCACCCTGCACGCAAATCAGAAAGGATGGTCACTGTCATATAACCACCCTATAAACATATCAGAATAAATGTGGCACAAAGCCCGAGCATAGTCTAACCTGAGCATAAGCTGTGTGCCAGAAAATCAGGATGAGCACTGAATAAACAGATCATTTGGAGAAACCCTGAATAAATACTTTATGCCAACCAGGAAGGCTAGAAACACAGGGCTGTTTCCATACCATCCAAAGGCACCAATTAGCTTGGCACACCCTGGGTTCTCATGCCACGTCTAGTGATGGGCTGTAAAGTCTCAGCGCAGGCTCTCAGGTCACAAATCCACACCATACATTTGAAGCTCTCTTCTGGCTTTCCCCGAAGAATCCCGGGAACGGTAGTTTCTTAAAGGTGCTGGGAATTGCGGCTCAGCGAAGGGGGACTCCTAGGAAATCTGAGCACCTTTCACAAGGATACTTTGGGGAAAGTCATGACTGTTATAGTGGCATTTGAATGCTGGAACGGAATATAAAATATTCACCCATCTAGAGGATTTTCACGAAATACGCACCATGGGAATTTGCGGAAGAGAGTTTTGAGGAATTTTAGAGGGTGGGAGAAAGTATGTGTCATTTCCATTCACAGAATTCCTGCCTCCTTTCAGACCTTTAGATGGCTCCCATTTTAATTGGACAGGAGCTCCAGTGGGGAAGTGGATTGGGCTAAAGAACCAGGCTATTGGTGTCTTCCCCACCCACCTGTCAGTCACCTGACATCACAATGAGCATCAGCTGATTGCCGAAACTCGTGAAGCTCCATGCACAGTTTTTCACAAGCGCAGATCATAGGCTTGCCATGTCCCGTTTTTCGGGTGTAAAAATGGTGTCAGGCGGAATTTCGCCAAATTGGTATGGTATGGATGTACGGTAATGCGATGGAAAAGCTTAAAATCACCATTTTATTTGGAGGTTTCCCAAAAAAAAAGCTTAACAATTTAGGGGTCTTCCTAAAAAAATAATTAAAAAAAGCCCAACAACTTTGCAGGTGTCAGGAGTATGGCAACCCTAGCAGACAGGGCCGTCTTACCCATAGGCACTAGGGGTGCGGGGCACCTGGGTGCCGGGCTCTCATGGGCGCCAGGCCGAGAGTCCGGGGCCCGAGCGTTGAGTCCAGAGAAGACCCCACCCGTTGGCCTGAGTGCTGTGGTGGGCTCTTTTGCTGTGGGCGGCTCTGCACCACGAGTTCAGGGGCGACCGAGCAGTGAGACACTGAGGCGGGTGGCTGGCCCCACCCTCCTGCGCGCCTGGGATTGGGCAACTGGGGGGGGGCTGGGCGGATCTTTGCACCCTGGCGCCGCATATGCTTTTGACAGCCCTGCTAGCAGATCAGCTGGTTTTAGTTCACTGTGCACCTTTCTAAACATTCCTCTCTCACTCAAAGCACACCCTCCAGGGAAGAATGGTTGGTGAAAATCTTGGAATATGCAGAGATGGCAAAACTGACGGCACTGACAGAAGATACAAATTTAGGATCTTTTAAAGAAGACTGGAATCCATTTCTAGTCTATATAAAAAGATATTATCCATATGCAAAGACCACAGTGGGGTTTGAAGTGTAGGAAAACAGCAGAATATGTTAAGAAACACCTTAGGAGAGGATGAAATCAGATAAGAAGGAACCTTAAAACGCAATTGCATGTAATTTGAGTTATAAACTTTGCTGGTGGGTGAGCGGGAATTCACTTGTCGAATTGGAACGTAATTGTTGAGTAACAGATGTGGTTTTCTATATGGGAAAAAAAGAATAAAATATTATTACAAAAAGGGGGGGGAAAGTGCAAGTTTCATTTTTAAAATATTTTTTTTAGCCAAAAAACTGCATTGTTAAGAGAGCTGTGAAAGCCAAATGAGATTTACATTATTCCTCTGCACGTACCGTATATTCTGGCGTATAAGACTACTTTTTAATCCAGGAAAATCTTCTCAAAAGTCGGGGGTCGTCTTATACGCCGGGTGGAGAATCTGCAGTCGAGTATATCTCAAACTCTATATTTTAACTGGAAAAGTTGGGGGTTGTCTTATACGCCCAGTCATACACAGGAATATACGGTATTTGTCTGAGAAGTGTGGGTCAGGCCAATTCGTATCTGGATTAGCACAGATTGAATTCCTCAAGCATCCTTACCTGCCATTCCATCTCCTCCCAGTCCCAGAAGCATGGGAGCTGCTTGCATTCATTCGACAATGATGGGAGGTATTCTGTACATGCTCAGGTAAGTGTTGCTTTGCAGCAGAGCTTTTCATGTTGGCGACATGCTTTTTAAACATGCATCATTTCGCGACACTGTCATTCAGTTTTACGAGCAAAACCGGAGGTTAAACTAATTCCTTTCCAGCCCCGGGAGGAGCACTGGGAGCGTTTGCACGACACAACTACACACTGCAGCCGACACACTGACGTATCGCGACACACAGTCCGGAAGCTCTGCGTTATAGAATCCAGGGTGGAGCTGAAAGATGTCACAGGGGCCGAAATGGAGCTGGAACTGTCGGCACTGCACTTTTCCAGGCACGTGTCCCAACTTCACTCCTCCCCCCAAAAAGCAGGTCCCTGTGCTTCTGCCTCCAATCAATCCCACAGACATACGGCTGGTTTATTTCACAGCTGTTTACAGGAGAGCAGAGACTGCGCAGTTGCCAAGTTTGATTGAGAAAATGTGTCTCGACAGCAGAGGATAATGGCTGAAAAGCTAAGCAACGGGAGAAACCCTCCCCCCCCCACAAAAAAAAACAAGAGCAGTGCACACTTCTATTTGGTCTCTATCAAGGAGGGAGCCAGGAGGCCACATCTTGTTCCAGAGAAAGAATGAAATATACAAACAGCCCTCGAGAAATTGAGAATTCCCCTGTGAGTGAGCATTCGTAGCAAACTCACTACCCTCTGCTAAGCAACTGTCTGGCCTCATCCAAGCTTGTCCGTTTCATTATCTCTGACGCAGAAGCATCGTTACTGACTATCAACTGCTAATAATAATAATAATAATAATAATAATAATAATAATTTATTATTTATACCCAGCCCATCTGGCTGGGTTTCCCCAGCCACTCTGGGCGGCTTCCAACAAAATATTAAAATACAATAGTCTGTTAAACATTAAAAGCTTCCCTAAACAGGGCTGCCTTCAGATGTCTTCTAAAAGTCTGGTAGTTGTTTTTCTCTTTGACATCTGGTGGGAGGGCGTTCCACAGGGCGGGTGCCACTACCGAGAAGGCCCTCTGCCTGGTTCCCTGTAACTTGGCTTCTCGCAGCGAGGGAACCACCAGAAGGCCCTCAGCACTGGACCTCAGTGTCACCCAGCATCTGAAAAACTATCTCCCAGCATCTCAAAAACTGCCAGAACGGGCATAGGTCAGTGACAGAGTACCAGAAACGCCCCACGTTCAATCCCTGGCATCTCCAGGTAGAATTGGGAAATACCCCTTCCCGAAATCCTGCAGAGTTGCCTCTGCTTCTGCCACCGATTCTGCACTTCTGTCTGCCACAGGCTCTCCCTGCTCACTAAGCCCTGCTACCTCTTCAGCTTCCAACACCTCCTCTTCCCAGTCATCTCCTCCTTCTCCCTCTGACCACACATGGTCGTCTTACCACCTAGCCCCAGGCTCTGAACCTTCTTCCTGGGGGGGGGGGGTGTTCCCCAGCTGATGCTTCCCATTGCTGCTTGCTGATTTCCCATAAGAAACTGGTTGATTGCTGTTGGAACAGGGTCCTAGACAAGATGGGCCGTTGGCCTGTTCCAGCAGACGCATCTCATGTTTTCATCATCATCATCATCATCATCCCTCCCCCATCTCTAGTGGGGTGGGTGGAAATTCTAGTGCTCTCAGGTCGTGCTGGCTAGCTTCCCTTTGGAGGTCTTTAAGCGGAGGCTTGACAGCCATCTGTCAGGAATGCTTTGATGGTGTTTCCTGCTTGGCAGGGGGTTGGACTGGATGGCCCTTGTGGTCTCTTCCAACTCTACGGTTCTATGATTCTAAGTATCTATTTGACCACCGTGAGAATAAGCTGGACTAGATGGCCCTTGGTCTATTCCAGCAGGACTCTACCTCTCCTTCTGCAATGTAAGTCTGTTCTCCTTGCGTTCTTCTGCTCACTTTCCTGGCCCCCAATTCCTCGCGTTCACCCCCCACCACCACCACCTCCCACCGCTTGCCAGAGCAGAAGTAAAGAGGAAACAGACCCTACAAATAGCTCTCACCCCTCAAAATGAGGGTGTAATTATGTCAAATTGGAGACTTATTTCAGGCTTAAGGAGGTTAGGGTGGGGGGGAAATAAACCACGAAAGCCTGAGCTTTTTCTTTTTTCTTTTTTCCTTCCTCCCTGCAAGCTGGATTTATTACACACGAGCGTGAAACGGGCTGTGTTTTATAGCAGAGGGGAGGAAGGAAGCAAGAGAGAAGGAAGGAAAGGAAAGGAGGAAGAAAAAAAGATCAGATACAAATAGTCTCGCAGGAGCCAGGTTGTCCCAAGGCCGTTCCCGCAGGGGGTGTTCTGCACAGAAAGAATCCGAATGAAGGATGAGCTCATTGTGTGTGTTTGTCTGGCCAGGCGTGAGCTGTTTTCTTAAGCCATGGAAATAACCTCACGCCACAAGCACTACAGAAATTGGCAAAGCGATAAAGGCGCACACTGTTTAGCCTGGGGGCCCGATAACCCGCCATGTAAACAAAACTGGCTGGCCCCTGCTTGTCGGGAGAAGGTCGGAAAGGACACAGAGGATGGACAGAAGGACTGATTTAGCTGAAAAATACCTCGAGAGAAGGAGAGAGAAAAGGCTAGTTAGGCCAAAACTTGTAACGGACAGCTCAAAGGGGATAGGGGTGCCCTGCCTGTGCTTTCTCCCCACAATAAAACAAAACAACAAGCCTTGTTTGGCCTAGCCCAGCAATACCATGCCAGTGTGGAGTAGCGGTTAGAGCGTGAGACTAGGACCTGGGAGCCCAGGGTTCAAATCTCCCCTCGGCCATGAAGTTCACTGGGCGACCTTAGGCCAGTCACTGCCTCTCAGCCTAACCCACCTGTTGTTGTGGGGATTAATTCAGGAAGGAAAGGAACCATGTATGCCACCTGAGGTCCTTGGGGCATCAAAGCAATGCAATGCAACCAATAAAAGGGCCAATAAGAAAGAGGGGTGTGTGTGCTGATGGCCTTGTAGTCTGCAGAGGACCTTGCTTTCGTGGGAGATTAGCGGCCAAACCTAACAAATGCATATTCTTGCTAGTTGGCATGAGAAGGGGCTAACACCACAGCGCTGTACCGCTGAAAGGCAGATACTCAGACCATAGAAATGTGACTGGTAGAGAGGGTTCTGTGCCATGTCATTTCCCCTCCTTTCCTGGAGAGAAAGGAGCATAGAGTACTTCCTGTTTCTCTCTCTCTTCCTTTGACCATCGTGGGCTGCAGACATGCCTCTGCTTGCTAAGCTGGTCATACTGTAAATATAACCAGGGCTTTTTTTTCCCAGCTGGAGCTCAGCTCCGGCACCTCTCAGGTGGGTGCCATTGCCAGTCTAAGAGAACAAGGGAGACGTTTGTGGTGAGCTCCACCACGTCTGTGGTGAGTATTTTGCCTGCATATCTTTTACTGCTACTGTTGCTGGCAACCAATGCATGGTTATAAAGTAAGTAAATCTTACCTTTAAACTTACTTTGCAAGTTGCTGCCTGATTCTTTGTTAAGTGGGGTATGAGGGGGAAAGCCAGCTTATTCCATTGCTCAAAAGGAGGCTTTGCAACCTAATTCCTATGCTTTAGATTTTGCTGCCAAGGACGGGTATTTTTGAAACTCTCTTCAACCATACGCATGGGCACTTGGAGGGATAAATTGCAATTAATAAACCCTCTCCTATCCGTTAAAACCTTCGACCGCCAGGGAAGGTTCCCTGCACACCTCTGCAGTGAGGTAGCAACTGACTCAGTGTACTGCGTGTCAGCAGGGCTAAGCATAAGTCTGTGGACAATCGTCTGTCACTTCCTGCCATGTGCTGAGGTCGCCACAGCTCAGTTGGTTAGAGCATGGTGCTGATAACGCCAAAGTTGCAGGTTCGATCCCCATATGGGAAAGCTGCATATCCCTGCACTGCAGGGAGTTGGAGCCTTTTCAGTCTTCCCTTCATATGCGCATGGATGTCACGTAGTGACATGAACACCATGTTTCTCTGGCCAAATTCACACCATACATTTAAAGCATGGCTCCCCCCCCCGCCCCAGTGCTTTTTTTTCTTAAAAAAACAAGTTTAGGGGTACTCTCATTTTCCTACTCATATTGAAATACTGCCCCTCAATGAGGCCAAACTTAGATTCACAATATGTTTAGGGGTATGCGTACCCCTGTGTCGTCCCCCCAGAAAAAAGGACTGCTTCCCCAAAAAAAATTCTGCTAGGAAGTGAGATCTATTGTTAAACCATTCTGTAATTGTAGCTCTATGAGAGGAATTGAGGTCTCCTAGCAGCTCACAGCACCCTTTAGAAACAACACTTCCCAGGATCCTTTGAGGGAAGTGCTTTACACTCCCTCTGGAGGAGCAGGTATGTAGCTTGGGGGTGCTCCTGGATCTGCTGCTGTCCATTGAGGCTCAGGTGGCCTGAGTGGCCTGGAGTGCCTTCCATCAGCTTCGGCTGGTGGCCCCGCTACTCCCCTATCTGGACAGGGATAGCCTAACTACTGTTGTCTATGCTCTGGTAACCTCCAGCTTACATTACTGCAATGCAATATATGTAGGGCTACCTCTGAATTCAGCATCCAGGTTGCTCACTGGGACAAGACAGTTTGAACATATTACACCAATCCTGGGCCGACTGCACTGGCTGCCAATTCAAAGTGCTGGTTTTGACCTACAAGGCCTTAAACAGCTCAGGGTACCTCAAGGACTGCCTCTCCCCATATAAAGCATCCCAGACTCTGTGTTCATCCTCTAAGGCCCTTCTACGTGTGCCTTCCTCAACGTGAGGTCCGGAGGGTGGCAACACAAGAACGGGCCTTTTCTGTGGTGGCTCCCCATTTGTAGAATGCTCTCCCTTGGAAGGCTCGCCTGACACCTTCATTACATATTTGTAGGCACCAGGTGAAAACGTTTCTCTTCAACCAGGCCTTTGGCAGATTAATATCTTACAGTCTTTTAAATGTGTCTGTGGGAATGGGTTTTTTTTTATTGTTTTGCTGTTTTGCTTTACTTATTTACTTGTTCTTTTATCCTGTATTTTATTCTATGAACTGCCCTGAGATCCTATGGTAAAGGGTGGCATATGAATCTAATAAATAAAAGGAAAATGATTAGGGTGTGGCTATAGCCCCAGGAAATGCCCCTTCTCAAACTTCCAGTCAGGAAGTGAGGTTTTGCTCTGTTTCCTCTTCCTTGGAAGTAAAATCACAGCTATAGGATGCTGCCTTATGCTGAGTCAGACCTTTGGTTTATCTAGTTCATTACTTTCCGTACTGACAGCTCTACAGGACGTGGGTGGTGCTGTGGTCTAAACCACTGAACCTCTTGGGCTTGCCGATCAGAAGGTCGGCGGTTTGAATCCCCTTGACGGGGTGAGCTCCCGTAGCTCTGTCCCAGCTCCTACCAACCTAGCAGTTCAAAGCACACCAGCGCAAGTAAATAGGTAGCGCTGTGATGGGAAGGTAAATGGTGTTTCCGTGCGCTCTAGTTTCCGTCACGGTGTTCCTTTGCGCCAGAAGCGGTTTAGTCATGCTGGCCACATGACCCGGAAAGCTGTCTGTGGACAAACGCCGGCTCCCTCGGCCTGAAAGCGAGATGAGCGCTGCAACCCCATAGTCGCCTTTGACTGGACTTAACCACCCAGGGGTCCTTTACCTTTTTACCTGTTACCTTACTGTCTGTACTGACAGCTCTCCAGGGTTTCAGACTGTGGTCCTACCTGGAGATATTGGGGAATGAATTTGTGGCCTTCTGCGTGCAGGGCAGGTGCTAATATTTTGCTGATATTTAATTTTACCATTTACTATTATATTCTGTTGAATACTGGATTATTGAATACTGCTTTATTTGATATAAGTTGACTGTTTTAAAGTTATTGTGACCTGGCTACAGTTAGAGTATATTAGAAATAGAAGAATAAGTTTAATAGTATTTCTTATTGTTTAGAATTATGAGGCTAGGGATTACTACAGATGGGATACAATGTACGTAGAAGGAGAGGGTGTGAGGAGGTCACCATGACAATGTAAAAAAAGATGTAATGGAACTTATGATAATGTTTTGATGTTGTTGGCTTTCTTTTATTATTGTTTGTATTGTGTTGTTGTTTTGTATTTTTTTGTATTGCTGTATTAGAAAATAAAAATATTATTAAAAAAAAAAGTTATTGTGACCTTTTTGTATTTTATCAGATTGTTATTATGTGTGTGATCTTCCCCGTCTATTTTGTTGCTTCTACAGCTTGTAAATCACTTTGGGTATAGTAATACAGAAAGGCGACATACAAATTAAAAGGGAAATGAATGAAAATATGCCTGCTTAGGCAGCAACTGGAGAGGTACTGACGGGACGGGGCAACCATCTGGTTTCCTCCAACTTTCCTATCCTGCAAACAGTGGTGTAGCATGGATTGCCAGTGCCCAGGGTGGGTGGGAAGGAAATGGATGAAGTACACATGTACATTGAATTGCCCAACAATGTCTACATCATCCAGGAGACAGCAGCTACAGAGATAAGAAAAGAAGAGTTGTTCCATTGTCTGGAGAGGTCATTTCCTGGTTCGCACAGCAGAATCCATTTTCAACGAATGCACACAACTGTATTAAGCCAGCATCGGGTGTTGGAATTTTGTGCCAATTTTGAGCCCAGGACAACTGTCCCCATGCCCCCTTCCCCCACTACACTATGGCCTGCAATATTTGCATTACGCCAACGAGGTGGGAGACCTCAGGCTCAGGTGCGAAAAACAAGTCCAATTTATCCAGCCCTCAGACTTCTCCCCAGGCCACACACTCTCTTGAGCCAAACACTCTCTTCCCAGGCTACACCCTACAAAAGTCTTACTTCATAGGCTACTTGTTTGTTTGTTTGTTTGTTTGTTTGTTTGTTTGTTTGTTTGTTTTGTTTTGTTTTGTTTTGCCTCTCTGGACGGTGTCCTTGTTAGGAACTGGCAGGCTTAGGAAGGGTGGTGGGAGCCACCTGCTCAAGAGCCCCCCAGGGAAGGCACAGAAGATGACGATTTAGATCCCGGATCCTGATGGTGGAATACCAGTCACACTTCAGAGGAGAGGACACGCTGGGAAGTACTAGTAGCAGGAAGTGCGAGGGATCACGGAGAAGCAGGTGGGCCCAGCACAGGACAGAGAGATGAGGTTTCCAGTTTGGATGCTGACTCCAACAGAGGGGAGCCAGACCTTGCAGCTTTTGGGAGGGAGAGGGGTTTTTAAGTGTGAGAGCAGCAGGTGTTGTTTTATGCTGCTATGTGCCTCAGAATAAGTTCTGCAAATATTAGCCAGCCTCGTATATGAATTCATGTAAATATGCTCCAGTATACCAAGTAAAGCAATGTGTTGTCTGACACTTTTAAACCGCGAATATTGTGCAGCCTTTTCTAGGAGGGGAAGAAGAGAACTGTTTTCAAAAGGGGTCAAACGACCCAGGGCAACTTCCGCAACGCTCTGTAAAGCATAATTGCCGCCGAGCTCTCCTGCGCCACCAACAGCACAGCCTCTGCAGCCCCACTGACTCCCGGGATGCGAAGGATGTTGCATGTTGCTGAGGAACAGGCCAGACAGGCACGGAAAGTAGGTTTCTGCCACAGCGGAAGATTATAGGGATGAAGACTTGACTCAGAGGGCTAGAGAGCAAAGGAGAGGCTGCAAGCCAGTTCTAGAAACTTATTCGTGAAGGGGTTTTTGTGTTTATAAGACTCCTTTCTTTAATAAAGCCTCATTTATGAGCTTTAATAAAGAAGCTAACTGCATGTTAACCTCGTATCTTCCTCTTTGGCCTGTGAGTGACCTGATCGTCCTGTCAGCCCCTTGGCAGTCCTTGAGCTCTGATAATGCCTCTTCGTTGTCTGGGCGGAGGATAGAGAGGGTGTAAAATTCATGTCTGTGGCTCCACCCACTTTTGCCTCTGACCCCGCCCACCACAGGTATGTAGCCCCCAGATGGCTGTCTAGATGGCCCCCAGGTTAACAACCCCTGCATTGCACATTTTAAAAAAAAAAACACCAGTCATCATTTTCCACGGACATGACTTTATTCATTTAATACTTTTTAGGAATATATCTGTATAACTCTGAAACGTCAAGCTAAATATCTCAGGAGCAGGATTGCCCGGTTGCTACATGATGAAGAACAAAGAAGAAAGAAAGCATAAATACTTTTTACAGCGAAATAATAAATATGCCATTTTAATCTTGGGAAATGCAGTTTTTCCGTTGCCAAGTCCACCAGTGGAAACAAATCCTAAAGGCCACACACACACACACACACACACACACCTTACAAGTTGATGAAGCAGGAACAACACCCAGGTACTGAATTTAATCTTGTTTAAAGCAGGTTTGGAGTCCAGCAACATCTGGAAGGGCTGCAGATTCTGTATGGGCTGTCCAGATGTTGGTGCCTGGGGGATGTTAAACGAATGGGAAGGGAGGACTAAACCAAGCGCAGCTGAGCTCATGCGCAGCACATGTTTCCCACTGCCGAATAACCGAGACTCGCACATCTGGATTTAGGGGGGGGAAGGTGTCCAAGTCGAGGGAATGAACTCCAAGGAGGCTTGAGGCCTGGGTGCTGCTCGTTTCAGAAATGGAAAATTACTTTAATTTCTGTTTCAGTGACGGCGGAATTGGCAGCACGTTCAAAGTTCTCTGGATCAGCCATGAGGCATCTAGAACTAGGTCTCCAGTCAGGGGTGTAGCAAGGGGGGGCATAGGGGGCAGTCCTCCCCAGGTTCCATAATGGAGGGAGTGACACATTATCAAGGAACAATTACTGCCCTACTAGGGCGGTTCATAAAAAACTCTTTTTTAAAAAAAATGCCTGCTCTGAAGGTCTTATCATACTTATACTAGGGATTATATACCTATATATGAAATTTCATGCATATCAGTTAATATCTTGATCCTCCTCCACCAAAATAGCTGTTTACTTGGCTGTTTTCCTATGTCGTGAAGGCTGAAATTTCAGTTCAGTGGAGCACTTACTGTTCCCAACCCTAACCCTGTGGAAAGCCATCTAATTAGACTTTAATTTGATTTTGAGATGTTTTTAGGAGGTAATTTAATTATTGTTTGATTTTATACCAATGTTATGTATCTGATGTTAGCCACCCTGAGCCCGACTTCCGGCCGGGGAGGACAAGATATAAATAAAAGTTTTTATTATTATTATTATTAGTAGTAGTAGTAGTTATTATTCCTTTGTAAGAAAATATGAAATAACGTAAAACCATTTTTTCAGGGGGAGGATCAATCGGGGGGGTGACAAGAAATTTTCCGCACCGGGTACCACCTCACCTTCCTACGCTTCTGCCGGTAGGGGGGTCACAAAATTTTTTTTTGCCCCCAGGTACCAATTTACCTTGCTACGCCCCTGTCTCCAGTGTATAGAATATTGGTCTTTGTTGGGCTTCAAATCCTAGCTTGGCCATAAGTCTATTGGGTGCCTTCTGGCAAGTCACAGTCTGTAAATATACTCACTTAATTAGGACTCAGGGATCATTTTTTAATCCCCCCCTTCTCTTTCCAGGCACAGGAAACTCTGATCTGAACGTGTGTGTGTGTGTGTGTGTGTGTGTGTGTGTGTTTGCCCTGGAGCTTCCCTTGCAAAAACCCGCTTTTTGGCGCTCAGTCGGAGCAAATGTCAATTTGGGTTTTCTGCAGATTGCCATTTGCGCCGATTCAGCTTTAAAGAGCGGGTTTTCATGGAAAACCTCTGGAGGAAGAAAAAAAAAGATGTTCAGACACAGAGCATTAAAGCATGGACCGCTCCTGGAAAGAGCAGAGGAAAGTTAAGTGTGGATAATCCCTAAGCCTTGCTGAAATCAGTGGGACTTACTTCTGAGAAGGCATGGATAGGATTGTAACGGATGCAAAACTAACGATATGGAGGAAGCCCCTTTTGACTGCAGTGGGACTTGCACCCATAGGCTCGGACTGCAAGCCTTGCTGGAGCAAAATGGGAATATCTATGACTGCCTGCACAAAAGGTTTTTATCGGGATGAACAACACTGGTGCTCAATACGAGTGCAATGGAAATTCTTTATCCTTTGGTTATTATTGTTGCTGCTGCTGCAGCAGAGAAGAGGTCTTCCTTGGTGTTTTAAAAGAAGGTTTCTAGCCCTCATTGTTGCAGAGAACAGCTTTTAAGCATCAGCATTGTAGAAACAACTTTCTAGTTCTAATCCAGATCGAAGGCTAGAGAGGGTGGGTGGGAGGAAGTGGCAAATGCCTAAACTGACAGGCCACATTATACTGAGCTGCACCAGTGGGTCCATATGTGCCGAGGTTGAGGCACCTGTTGATGAAAACATCCCAAATGAAAGGAGTAACTCCATGGTGCTGATTTCTAACTTCTGGCACAGCTAGCATATCTGGTTCACGTTTAGAAACCATGAATCTGGGTCCCCTCTGAATTGCCCTTGTGTTCCTAAAAATCGCCCCCAGCCCCAGAAGAAATATTTTTTCCTGCCACTTTGAGGACTAGAAACTTATTTTGCCTTTCCCTAAAAAAAAAAAAGGACTCCCAGAATACTAGTAAAAGGCTACTGCACGGTATATACTTTTTGACCCTAAAATAGCAAGCCCCATCTAGCCTTTGAGCACCCTATATTTATATACAAGTCAGGCTCTGTACAATATGGCATGGTTTAAAAATCTCCCCCCACCCCACCCCGTTCTTTCGGGTTCCCCGGTCCAACTTGCCCTTGCAAAGTGAGCTGTCTGCAAAGACGTGTGTGCATTTGGCACTGTACAATAAGGAGTGATTTCATTTTTTTTAAGCTCCCCGATTTCTCCTGGCGAATCGAAGGGCAACCCAACAGATCGCAGGACAGGAAGCAAATGCGCCCTGCTTGTCAAAGAGCTTAGCGCATAGTTGAGGCAATGCTGCGGCACAACAAGGAGCGACGCATAAATGTGCGACATGTAAAAAAGCAAGGATAGCAGAGAAGGCGTGCAGGTGAGCACGCACCTGGAGAGATGTCACCTGGTTCTAAATCGATGTTTGCTTTTGCAGAGAGGCGCCAGTCCTTTGTCAAACAGAGTCAGGGCAAGGAAATCCTGAGGGAGGCAGTGGAGCAAGTGGGGCCCTGCTCACCCGCTTTGGCCTTTCGAGTCACACCACCCCTTGCGGACCCTCTGAGCGACTCATCTGTCAGGCTTCCTCCAGCTCAGTTTCGCTCTGTCCATTCCCCCCACCCCACCCCACCCTTCACCTCTCTCGTCCGACCACCTAGAGGAGAGTCGGATAGCTTTTGGGCTGCATGAGCTCTGAACCTCCAACCGGGGCGGCGGCCATGGAGACCCCTCGACACCATCCCCCGCTCGCTCCATTCCATGTTTATCCAGTCGCCATCAACAACAACGAAAAGGGAGGGTGGGCCATGCAGAAAACAAAAATGTGGGCTGGGCCTCGCCAACGGCCCCTCCGCTTAGTAGGAGTTCTCCAGCTCCGGCTGGTTGGCCTTACTGCCCCTGGCCCTGGAGAGACGTGGCTTTTTGTTCTTCTGGGGCCGGGCGGCCTCTTTGCTGAAGTCCTTGAGCTGGGAGCGGTTGTGGTAGCGGGTGTAGCGCTTGCACTTGCAAGCGGTGACGGCTCTGATCTTGATAGTCCGCAGCTCCTCGTCGGGGCAGGCCAGCTGGATGCGCTGGGAGCGACTGTGCGCCGGGATGCAGCGGTAATCCAAAGCGTTCTGCCGCCACCATTTCCCCTTGCCAATGGAGTTGGGGAGGAGGTGGGAGGGGAGGCACTGGCCGGAACAGACCAGCTCCCTGAACGGCTTGACGCTGCGGCACAGACCGTCGGTGATGTAACGGGTCGAATATGTTTCCCGGCAGCTGAACTCGAGTGGTTCTAAGAGAGAAAGAAGGATGGGTTGTTTTTTGTGGAATAGCCAGCATGCTTAAGTCGAATTACTGCATGTAGGGGTTAATACCATAGAGTTAGCTGCCCTGTCAGGCTCAGCTAGGTCACTTCCCCTCACCTTGGGAGGAGGGTAATCAAGCCTATTGTTTCCCCTCAGTAGCCCCACCAACTACTAAGATCTTTGGGCCTGCACACTTTTGGATTTTGTCCCATCTACCACCAGTATGCAGGCAGCATCCACCATTTCCCCGAAAGGAAATGCAGGCTTCGATCTTGAAAATATTCCACACCTGCCCACATGGCACTAGATGCTCTGAATGAGCACGAAACCAGCCGTCAAAGTCTTCAATGGATTCTATTGACTTTTGGATCTAATTGCTATTTGGCAGGAGTCAAGTAGAGTTTTCTACGCACCACTAAAGTTCCTGCCAATCGTTGAGCTCACCTGACAGGGCATCTGTTTGTCTGTTCCAAATTCAGAAAAACAACAGCTGTACCACTGGGGTGTCCCACTTGAGACCAATGGAGGGCACTCACACGGTTGAATGTTCTTTCATTTAAAAAAAGCCTTAATACATAAAAAAAATTGTGGAGTAGGGGGAGTAGTGAGAGATTGCCTGGAACCCGCTACAGACTAACTGTAAACCACTTGGAGTTCCCCCCCCCTTGCAATTAGCAATATATACATTTTATTAAACCCACCTGCATACTGAAGTGGTACAACCCAGAAACAGGTTTGCCACCTCCTCACCTGCTATGGCAGAACTAGGCCTTAGGCAGATTCTACAGGACCTTGGAGAGCTCCTGGAGGGAGCAGGTGTTGCTCCAACAATGACCAGGTGTCAACAGGGAACTTTAGTAGCGGAATAATTTTGCTGGGTGTCTGTCCGCTCCCACTTCTTAGCTGGCAGGAATTGAAGCTGGCCACTTCTTGATCAGGAGATCACAGGGGAGTCACAGAGACCTTGGTGACTGTGAGTGAGGGGGTGTGGATTCCTATTCCTTGCTTGTAGAATATGAACCCCTGTTCTCCAGGGCAGAACAAAACATCGGAGTCATGTGGCCAGCATGACTAAGCCACTTCTGGCGAACCGGAGCAGCGCACGGAAACGCTGTTTACCTTCCCGCCGGAGCAGTCCCTATTTATCTACTTGCACTTCGTGCTTTTGAACTGCTAGGTTGGCAGGAGCTGGGGATTCGAACCACCGACCTTCTGATCGGCAAGCCCTAGGCTCTGTGGTTCAACCCACAGCGCAACCCGCGGAGTGAAACTTGGATGGCTGTAAATGTTTAGACAAATTCCTGGAGGATAAGGCTATAAATGGCAACTAGTAGGTATGATTCTCCAGCATCAGAGGTGGTGTGTTTCTGAAAACTAGTTACTGGGGAGAGTGCTGTCACACCCAGGACCTGCTTGTGGGCTTCCTATAATCATTTGGCTGGCCCCTGTGAGAACAGGATGCTGGACTAGAGTAATCTTTGGCCAGATCCAGTGGGGCTCCTCTTGCGTTCTTAGAGTCTCTTTGTCAAGAGGGCCCCATAGATTGTTCTCCCTTAGACTGGCTCTCAGCTAATTTGGAAACTGTGGGGTCTCAGGACGCAGTCTCTGGCTTGCATTTTTGCAGGCCTCTGAGTAATAGGACAGCACAATGCCTATCCAGAAATTGGACTCAGCAAAAACTTCGGTGTAACTCACAAAAAAAAGGGAAGGGGATCATTCAAGGAGAATGTGAAGCCGTTAGGGCTGCGAAAGATCCAAGCAACCCCCCACCAACCCCTTTAACAACAACAAAAATCAGCAAGGAGGAGTGATATGCAGATAGGCTACACAAAGGGTTAGTTTCTAAAAGAGGAGCTGTTCTGATAACAGAGAGGAACAGGTATGGTTATGACCCAGAGGAAGGACATTCTAGAATTGCTCGCTCAGCCTAATTTCAGGAAGGTGACTGTTTCCTAAGCAAAGTATGAGCTTCCTTCCCCCTTGCGACAGAAGCAGGAAGTGGGCTGATAATCCGAGACAGACCATGGGAAGGAGCCCGCGAGGGTGCCAACTTCCCATGCGGTTGTTGGTGACAAGATCCCACAGACAAACATTGTCAGAGGGCCTCGAAATACAGCCGCACGCTCCGGGCCAAGCGAGAAGTCACTTTCATTGCAAGAATAGCAACGGCACCTGCTTTTGTTTATTTATTTTTATTAATTTAGAACTTGGCATTGTGGGGAGGGGGGCATGATTTTCATCAGGACCACAGGGCGTGGGGAGGGGATGTTTGAGCCTTCCCTCCCCAGCTGCAGTGCTGACAGGGAACCCCCCCCCTCCTCTGCACACACAAGTGAAAAAGAGAACGGGGCTCCTGGACCTCCATGTAGCTACAAGCTTGTCATGGAAAGCCTAACCGAGTATATGGTTCTGTTCTAGGGTACAAGACAGCTCAGACCTTGATCCTCCAACTCTATGATTCTAACCCTTGTCCTCTGGTGATTGAGGTGAGGACAGGATCCTGTGGGTTGCCACCAATACTGGTCCTACTCAGAGTAATCCCATTAAAGGACACGGCTCACATATGAAAGTACCTGTGTGGTTAGTTTTTAATTAATGTAGCCTATGTAATAAGTTGCTGAAGGATTTTAAAATGATAATATGAACATTTCCTGTAGAAATACCCTTGGTAAGAAATGCTATCCCTTCATATATAGCCTACAGTGACTGTAGACAAGTGTTTTTCATAAGGATTTTAATGTAGATATTTTTAAACTATGTGGTATGAAGGAAGCTTTCTTTTGGTGGCACCTGTGGAACTCCCTCCAAAGGGACACACCGATGGGCCCCTCTTTGGCTATGTAATTATGCATATTTATGGGAAATAAATAACATAATAAAAAATGAAGGACACGACTCACATCGGTTCATTAATTGCAACGGGTTTGCTCTTAGTTGGATACAACCCTCTGCAGTAGGATTTTTTTGCAAGTATATCGAAGTTAGGATTTCCCCCCCCACACATACACACACTGACGTTTTTAGAAGGGGCTCGATCCCACCGCCCTGAGATTAAGAGTCTCGCGCTCTACGGGCTGAGCTATTCCAGATCCAGTCCCCATTTCCAGGTACATTTCTGGGTGCTTCTGTCCAGGTCGTGGAGAAAAGGGGAACTGTCATACACCAGCAACCTCAAAACGGAATGAGTTACATCTAGGGGTCCCCAAAGGCTTCATTTTCCACCAGCTCTCCCTCTCATATTTTATAATGGGACCAAAATAAAGGGGAAACAAACAGTAGATTTGTCTTCCTCATCTGCAAACTGTTGGAGTCAGAATTACTTTATGAGTAAGACCCCCCTTCTCTCACCCTATCATGGCACAGCACAGATCTCATGCACTCATCTGTTACTCATGCACAGATCTGTTTTTCAGGCAAAGTACTGGTAGCTCTGTCAGTCAGTCCTTCCCTCCCAGCCTGCCATTTCTAGCAAGTTTGTGGGGAGCAGCCTTCTAGTTTGGCACGGGACATTGCAAAGAGCACCACAATGTAGTTCTTAAGGATTGGGAAATAGGCTGTTTTTGGTTTTTCCAATCTCCAGATCTCCACATCGGTTTGCAATTTTTTTCTCATGAAAATCCACCAGCATTTTAGTGCAAATATCTCCCAATGTGTTTTTCTTTCTTTTTCTTTTCTTTTCTTTTCCTTTTCCTTTTTTTTTTTTTTTTGCAAAAAGAGTTTCCACTAATATAATGCATTTTCGTGTCTTATTTTCACCAACATATGACTTTCTATGCACATTTATCTTTTAAAAAATTATCTTTTTTTGCACTTACAAAAATGGGCCCTTTGTACACATTACTTAGCTGAAGAGCAATCTCGCAAAATTCAGAGCGGTGCAAATTTTAAAAACTTCCTATATTTCGCATCTTGTTTTAGAGAATGTGAATTAAGTAGGTTCACCTTTAAATGCAAATTGAATCCAATTTCTCCTCCACCCCTAGAGGTCAGAACACCATACTGTCTCATTGCAAAACCTGTAAATAGAGCCCTAATTGAAGATATCATCCCTCAATACTCAGTGTTCGCGGGTCATATTTCAGGACAAATTGCTACCTTCTTAAGAGCATTTCCACACATGTCCTTTGGCAAGTGTTCCTGTTACGATCTAATCATTGGTCGTGCAGGACAGGAAGCAGAGGAGACATGTTTGCAATGTCAACAAACATTCTGGCCGAATAGGTTTTGTGTTTAACAAAATCTGGTCAAAACGAAAGCCACTTTTAAGTCTCACGGATGAAAATGGCTACAGGGGGATCAAATGGCTGTAAAAAAAAAAATTGGCCGGTGAAGTGTGAAAGCTTTCATGTTACACAGAGCTCCATTGCTAGGGGACAGTTCTTGGCTGTATGTAACAATCAAGGCAGATTACAAGAGGCAGAAGGTGTGGTCTTGAAGGCACGTTTTGTTGCAGGGACCTTCCTGAAACAAGACGGGTCAGGATACAGTCCTCGGAGACCACGTAGGGCTATCCTAGTCCCAAGGAATGGTCTGAAGGCAGGTTGTGCTGCAGCCTTCATGAAGGCAAGCAGGTGGCTCAGTTGGTAGAGCATGAGACTCTTAATCTCAGGGTCCTGGGTTCAAGACTCACGTTGGGCGAAAGATTCTTGCATTGCAGGGGATTGGACTAGATGTTCCTCATGGTACCTTCCAACTCTTCTATGATTCTGTACGGATCTGTATCTGACCAGTGCCTGGGCGGGAGACCACCTGCGAAGACTGCACAGTGCTGCCTTTTGTAGGGTAAATTAATGTAATTCCTAAAAAGTCATTTCAGGAGCCGAGTCACTAAATCTTTAGCACTTGTGCTGGGGTGGGACCATAGCTCAGGGGAGAAAGCACATCCTCTGAATGCCAAGCCCTCCAGGTTCAGTTCCCAGCTCCTTCCTCCAGGGAAAGGATCTCAGGTTGCAGGGGAAAGGTCCATTGCTTAGAAGTAGAGTAATTGCTTTCCTCCCAAGTGCAATTCCCAGCATCCCTGGACAGCTGCTACTGGTCCATGCGAACAGTGCTGAGCTAAATAAGCCAACGGTCTGGCTCTGTAGAGGGCAACCTCTGCTGTTCCTTCAGCTAATGGGAGATACCTCTGCCTTCACCTAGAGACCCTGGAGAGCTCCTGCGAGGCGAAGCTCCCAGATAGCTCAGCTGGTAAGAGCACGAGACTCTTGATCTCAGGGTCGTGGGTTCGAGCCCCACATTGGGCAAAAGATTCCTGCATTGTAAGGGAGTGGAATTGGATAACCCTTGGAGGGGGGTCCCTTCCAACTGATGATTCTATAAAAACGAAAACCAGGGGTGATGGCACCTGTCGGCTTCCAGATCTTGATGGACTTCCAACTGCTATCATCCTGGACCACTAGGATTGATGGGAGTTGGAGTCCAACCACATCTGTGTGACCACAGGTTTTCCCTTATCCATGGAACAACATCAAATGTGTGCGCTAACCTGCAGCAAACGGTACCTGCTTGCTCAGCTACAACAGCCAGCTAGGGATGCCCACAAACCTGAGAACTAGAAGTGGTTGCTTTCTCTCTCTGTATATACATTTATTGTTTTCCTTACCTGTCCTGCCCAGGGCAACTTGCAGGTGCCTCTCTCCTTGTTGCGCCCGGTTGTTCATGGTGTCGTTGTCACTCTGGATGTACGGTTGCTCGGCCGGCGGCTCGGTATTCTCCGGGAAGTCGGGCACGATCTCCGTGGCATCGTTTTTAAGCACTTGCCAGCCTCGCCCAGAAGGGAGGAAGACTTGGAAGAAGATGCAGAAAGAGCACAGAGCCTGAGACGTCTGCATGTTCAGGCCAGGCAGCAGTGGGGAAGGCTGTGGGAGGGATGCCTTTCGGTCTTCTTGTCCTCTTGGAGCCTAAGCGATGCAAAACCAAGGCCTCCTTTTTAAATTCCTTCTTAGAAACCGGCTGACCAATGGTTGGGGAGTGGGAGGGGCCAGGGGTGTGTAGGGGTGTTGAGTGGGGTGTTTGAAGATTCATTCATGCCAATTTGTCTGTGCAGAGAGAGAGAGAGAGGGAGGAATTTGTGCGGAGCTGCGGTTGGAGCATCTACAAACTCTATTTATCCTCACCCAAGTTTTTCTTGCTTGCTTCTTTCAAGGAAAGAAAAAACTGGCAAGGCAAGGACCATGAGTGGGTTGGCATGGTCTGTATAGATCTGCCAGACATTTCTCCCACCACTTGGACAAAAAAAGTGAAATAAAATAAAATATAATTTATTTATTTTTTGGCTGCCGGGACTTCAGCGAGTTTTCTGAACAGTTCAGAGCTTAGATTGCAGAGTGTCCTGATCATAATCCTGGAACTGAGAAGTATGAAGGGATGGGGGGACTGTGTTAGGAAAACTGCACACAAACCCAGACTGGGAAATTGATACACCTAGGATACCATGTGCTCGACATAGCTCTCTGGAGACAATCCAGCCCAAACTTAATCCTCTTGGGCCAATCTGACAGACAATTCTCCTATTTAACAAAAGTCTCCTTCTGACCAGAGGGTCCTGATCGATGATGATTTTTAGCAGAAATTCCACCTGGTGTCAGAGGAGAGAAATTGCCAAGGGGTTAAGAATATAAAACAACTGTAAGAATACTGGAAGCGGCCTGATATTCATAGAATCATAGAATCATATGCATTGTAGAGTTGGAAGGGACCCCCGAGGGTCATCTAGTCCAACCCCCTGCAATGCAAGAATCTCAGCTAAAGCATCCATAACAGATGGCCACCCAACCTCCACTTTAAAAACCCTCCAAGGAAGGAGAGCCCGCCACTTCTCTGTTCTGCTCTGCTCTTACTGTCAGAAAGTTCTTCCCGGTGTTTAGTCAGAATCGACTTTCTTGTAATTTGAAGTGATGGGTTCGAGTCCTGCCCATATCGAGTCAGAGCTTTGGTCTATCTGGCTCAGTACTGTCTGCACTGATTGGTAGCAGTTCTCCAGGGTTCCAGAAAAGGACTCTTTCCCAACCCTACTGAGAGCCACCAGGGAAGCAGGTGTTCTATCACTGAGCAATGGCCCCCTTCTCCAAAAAGGAGTTGTGCTGGGCCAGACCCATGGTCCAGCTCCTGTTTCTAGTTTCCTATTTCTCACAATGACCAACCGGACGTGCTTCTGGGAATCCACTCTAAATTTAAAAAATCTTTAATCGTCTTCATTTCTTATTCCTCCAGCGAGTTTCGCCATTTCTGCATATTCCAATAGTTTTTGCTTTCCACTCTACAATGGCTCCCAGTACAATTCCAAGCACAATTCAAAGTGTTGGTGCTGACCTTTAAAGCCCTAAACGGCCCAGTATACCTGAAGGAGCGTCTCCACCCCCATCGTTCAGCCCAGACACTGAGGTCCAGCTCTGAGGGCCTTCTGGCGGTTCCCTCACTGCGAGAAGTGAGGTTACAGGGAACCAGGCAGAGGGCCTTCTCGGTAGTGGCACCCGCCCTGTGGAACCCTCCCATCAGATGTCAAAGAAATAAACAACTATCTGACTTTTAGAAGACACCTGAAGGCAGCCCTGTTTAGGGAAGTTTTTAATGTTTGAAGTTTTATTCTGTTTTTAATGTTCTGTTGAAAGCCACCCAGAGTGGCTGGGGAAACCCAGCCAGGATGGACGGGGATATTATTATTATTATTATTATTATTATTATTATTATTAATTATTGCTGCTGCTGCTGCTGCTGCTATTACTACTACTACTACTATTTGGTCAGGACGTTGTTTTCTTCCCATTTTGGAGGGCAAATATGCGAGCTGCTACGGTCGCACACGTAAATGTTTTTATATTTTTTAGAGATCTCTAATCCCAATATCCCAAAAAAGAAAAGCCTCTGGTTTCTTAGAAAAGGTTACGAGCTTTGCGGGGGTTTTATGTATTTCCCCCCCCTCCCCCGCTGTTTCTCAGTAGGCGCAGAGCTTGCAAAATGGCACCCATGCTCAGTCCGGTGAGTAGATTCATACACGAGGGAGATCTTAAAATGATACTGTCACCGGAAGAAATTAGACAACTGGGGAATGTCTGCCACAAATGCGAGAGCGGAGAAGGATTTGATCAGGATAATTGGGGGGGGGGTCGAATCTAAGTCCAGAATTTCAGATCCGCCTCGTAAAACCTTCTGCCTCTTTAAGGGATGCCGAGCCTTTTTGGGGAGGAGGACACCCCAAGCGGTGAACAATGGGCCAAACTAAATGTTATGTTAATTTTGTGGTTTGTGCTTTTTTTTCTTTCAAAGGCTGTGGGAGGAAGGCTAATCCAGATCTGGACTCTGGCATGGGGCTGGGAGGAGGAGGAGGGGGAGAGAGACTTTCTGAAATGAAGTTTTGGGAGATAATTGGCGGGGGGGGGCAAACTATCCATGCTTTACATGTGAATTGGCTCTGTTGCGTCCTGATGCTTCTTTCATACTTCGACAGCTACACGACTGACAGTTCAGGAGTCAGATTTTCTCCGTGACCACGCGGGAATATCTATATTGTCTTTCCCCACAGTTTGTTGTTGTTCAGTCGTTCAGTCGTGTCCGACTCTTTGTGACCCCATGGACCAGAGCACGCCAGGCACGCCTATCCTTCACTGCCTCCCGCAGTTTGGCCAAACTCATGTTAGTAGCTTCGAGAACACTGTCCAACCATCTCATCCTCTGTCGTCCCCTTCTCCTTGTGCCCTCCATCTTTCCCAACATCAGGGTCTTTCCAGGGAGTCTTCTCTTCTCATGAGGTGGCCAAAGTACTGGAGCCTCAACTTCAGGATCTGTCCTTCTAGTGCAGTGTTTTTCAACCTTTTTTGGGCAAAGGCACACTTGTTTCATGAAAAAAATCACGAGGCACACCACCATTAGAAAATGTTAAAAAATTTAACTCTGTGCCTATATTGACTATATATAAAGTAATTCTCTTAATTTTTCAATTTTTCCCACGGCACACCAGGCAACATCTCGCGGCACACTAGTGTGCCACGGAACAGTGGTTGAAAAACACTGGTCTAGTGAGCACTCAGGGCTGATTTCCTTGAGAATGGATAGGTTTGATCTTCTTGCAGTCCATGGGACTCTCAAGAGTCTCCTCCAGCACCATAATTCAAAAGCATCAATTCTTCGGCGATCAGCCTTCTTGATGGTCCAGCTCTCACTTCCGTACATTACTACTGGGAAAACCATAGCTTTAACTATACGGACCTTTGTCGGCAAGGTGATGTCTTTGCTTTTTAAGATGCTGTCTAGGTTTGTCATTGCTTTTCTCCCAAGAAGCAGGCGTCTTCTAATTTCGTGACTGCTGTCACCATCTGCAGTGATCATGGAACCCAAGAAAGTAAAATCTCTCACTGCCTCCATTTCTTCCCCTTCTATTTGCCAGGAGGTGATGGGACCAGTGGCCATGATCTTAGTTTTTTTGATGTTGAGCTTCAGACCATATTTTGCGCTCTCCTCTTTCACCCTCATTAAAAGGTTCTTTAATTCCTCCTCACTTTCTGCCATCAAGGTTGTATCATCAGCATATCTGAGGTTGTTGATATTTTTTCCGGCAATCTTAATTCCGGTTTGGGATTCATCCAGCCCAGACTTTCGCATGATGAATTCTGCACATAAGTTAAATAAGCAGGGAGACAATATACAGCCTTGTCGTAGCTTTTTTCCCCCCGTCTGCGCTGCGTGCGAATCATCAGGATCAAGCAAAGGAATGTGAAAGCTTTTTCAGTCACACGGAACGCTTCATCGGAAGACCCCACAGAGAGGCTATGTTGTTAGTGAAAGGAAACAGCAATCCCAGCTATGGACAGGCAATTATGTTCCAGCTACCTCCTCCTACCCAGCCTGTTCTCACCTCCGCCTTTGGGTAGCTTCAGGCAAACCACTAATCCCTAAAGTTATAACCATCCCATCTGTAATACGGGGGCAATATTAGCCTACCTTATAGGTTGGTTGTAAGGCTTACCGACACTCAAGAACATACTGTACTACATTATTATAATTATTGTTTTTACTGCTAACAGGAAGAAAAGGAGCATAAGCCAAGTTTTTTCATCCTCAAGGAATCATAGAATAAGGGCCGGATTTAGGTTTGATGAGGCCCTAAGCTACTGAAGGTAATGGGGCCCTTTATATGTCCAGCTGTCCTTTGTCAACAACAAATTGTCGCTGTTTTTTTCTGTTGAATATATGCTATATGGTAATTTATGGACCTAATAGGTATCTAAAGCCATTTGCACATAACAAATAGGAGCCTACACAACACAAACTGTTGCTGTATGTAGGTTTTATTTTATTTGTTTTTTTGCTATATTTTGGAAATGTAATAGGTTTTATCCCCCTTTATTAGTTTTTTTATCCTATATTTTGGAAATGTACATCCAGTTTTTCCCCCCTTTAAATCTTTTTCGGAGCCCCAAGAGAGTGGGGCCCTAAGCTATAGCTTGTTTAGCTTATACATAAATCCTGCACTGGTTGGAAGGGACCACAAGGGTCATCTAGTCATACCCGCTTCAATGCAAGAATATTTAACCCAACATGGGGCTTGAACCCATGACCCTGAGATTAAGAGCCTGGGTAGCTCAGTTGGTTAGAGTGTGTGCTGATAATGCCAAAGTTGCGGGTTCGATTCCTGCATTGCATGGGGTTGGACTAGATGATCCTCAGGGTCCCTTCCCGCTCTACAATTCTATGCTTCTAAGAGGTTCATACTCCACCCATGGAGCTCATCTAGAGTTTCAACAACTAACTTGATTTCATTGTCCATTTGCAAAGTTGAAACCTGCTTTAGATAATCTAGTGCACTTGCTGTGAAAGATTCATGATGTGTCTGGTTACAGCACAAAACTCTTAAATGTACAGAGAAAGAGTTAAAAATAACTTGGTTTTTTTTAAAAAAAAAAAACAAAAACAAAAACCTGAAGCTTTTCTTTTGGGAATTATAGGGACAGAGCTACCTAAATTGTATGAACATTTATTTACGGTACGTATGCTACTACAGCAGCAAGAATGCTACTTGCCCCAAAGTGAAATGAAACAGAGGTCCCAGCAAAGGAAGAATGGATACAAAAACTTGCAGAATATGCAGAAATGGCGAAACTTACCGGAAGAATAAGAAATCAAGATAACAAACTTTTTATAAAAGAATGGAAATGGTTTATTGAATATTTACAGATAAATTGTAAACAGATAAAAACATTGGCAGGATTATTGTAATAACCTGCAGTTTCATAAGAGTATATATTTAAAGTAGATAATTAAATGAGCAAATCAAATGAATTTGGATATGTAGAAGATATTAAAAAATACATTTAAAGACCCACGGAAAGAGGGGAAAGGAAGTCAAACTTTGAAATGTTTGTAAAACTAATGAAATGTATAAACTTGAAAAGCATAAACAAAAACTTAAAAAAAAAAGAGAGAGAGCAGCTTTACCTTCCAAATGCAATGCAATGAAATAAAAAGAAAAAACCCAGGTAAGCACAGGCTGTCATCTTCGAAACCCTCACAGCTACAGATTGTGAGAGCACTGGCTTCAGCATGTGGACCAGAGCTCTCCCTAAGCATTGGCTTAGCGGCCAATTGAGACATCTTGGAATGTTTGCAAACATCTCAACTGCTCCTGCATTTAAAGGTAAAGGTAAAGGGACCCCTGACCATTAGGTCCAGTCGTGGACGACTCTGGGGTTGCGGCGCTCATCTCGCTTTATTGGCTGAGGGAGCCGGCGTACAGCTTCCGGGTCATGTGGCCAGCATGACTAAGCCGCTTCTGGCGAACCAGAGCAGCACACGGAAACACGCTGCTTACCTTCCCGCCTATTTATCTACTTGCACTTTGACGTGCTTTCGAACTGCTAGGTTGGCAGGAGCTGGGACTGAGCAACGGGAGCTCACCCCTCCGCGGGGATTCGAACCGCCAACCTTCTGATTGGCAAGCCCTAGGGCGGCTCTGTGGTTTAGACCACAGCGCCACCCGCGTCCCTTCCTGCATTTAAAAGGCCAGCACAAAAGCTCCCGGGGGCAAATAGGATTGTGGAGAAATGGCAGGAAAGGGTTAATCAGAGATGCGCATGAGCACAGCATGCGAATGACATGTGCGTTTGCATTAACATTGCATGTGACTGTCGGAGGGCAGGGAGACAGGAATGGAAGATATCACACTTGAAGCAATATTACTATAGACTCAATAATTCACCGGTCAGGTGGAGTGAAGATTTACTATGCTCGGCAAAGGACTGGTGCATATTTTATTTTTCCCTGATCAGAGCTTGAAAAGTCATTGAAAAACAAACTACCGTATTTTCCGGCGTATAAGACGACTGGGCATATAAGACGACCCCCAACTTTTCCAGTTAAAATATAGAGTTTGAGATATACTCGACCGCAGATTCTCCACCGGGCGTATAAGACGACCCCAGACTTTTGAGAAGATTTTCCGGGATTAAAAAATAGTCTTATACACCAGAATATACAGTAGTTATGTCTTACCAGTCTCTGCAGCCACAGCAGGTGCCGTGATTCTCCAGCAGTTTGGTTTCACCCCCCGGAAAGGCATATTTCATTGTCTCTCAAAACAATACGCCAGAATATACAGTATGTTAGACAGCTGTCCAGAATCACATCTACACCATACCTGTCAGGAGCGAGCCAGCAGTAAATCACACCATGCAAATTGGAGTTCACCCTTTATTAGCAGGAACACGATTTGCACAGGAGTGTCAGACTTAGTGAGCATAACAGCTCATCCCCAGTGGTCTTCCTCCATGAAAATACTCGGTTGGTAGAGCATGAGACTTAACCTCAGGGTTGTGGGTTCAAGCCCCAGGGGGGGTTAGACTCGATGACCCTCATGGTCCCTTCCAACTCTACAGTTCTAGGATTCTATGTGACTCGAGGGTGATGAGCACCTCTGAACATGTGCAGAGAGCTTTCATTGAATAAACTCGCCTTCACTCATTTTCCGATGGCTGATCTTTAGGTAGCTCCACAAACAAACACCTCCACAAACAAGAGCACGATATCGTTTCATCTGCAGATGTCCAATTCTATCATTCATTCATCTGGGGGTGAAAGAAGAGTTTCCCACTCAGGATATGGTTTTAAGTCTAGGGAACCAGTGTTCCTCCAGGTGGTGTGGGACTCCTGAACCCCCACCAGCCACAGCTAAGCTGGTTAATGGTCAGGGATGGAAGCTAGTCCTAAAGCACTAAAAGGCCCATCAAATCAAAGAATTGTAGAGTTGAAAGGGACCCCAAGGGTCATCTAGTCCAACCCATTGCAATGCAGGAATGCATAGGTCTCTAATAAATAATAATAATAATAATAATAATAATAATAATAATAATAATAATATATTTATACCCCACCCATCTGGCTGGGTTTCCCCAACCACTCTGGGCAGCTTCCAACAGAATATTAAAAACAGATAAAACATCAAACATTAAAAACTTCCCTAAACAGGGCTGCCTTCAGGTGTCTTCTAAAAGTCAGATAGTTGTTTATTTCCTTGACATCTGATAGGAGGGTGTTCCACAGGGAGGGAGCCACTACCGAGAAGGCCCTCTGCCTGGTTCCCTGTAACTTTGCTTCTCGCAGGGAGGGAACCGCCAGAAGGCCCTCGGAGCTGGACCTCAGTGTCCGGGCTGGACGATGGGGGTGGAGATGCTCCTTCAGGTATACTGAGCCAAGGCTGTTTAGGGCTTTAGGTCAGCAGCAACACTTTGAATTGTGCTCAGAAACAGAATCCCCTGCATTAGACCTAAAACCACATCTGGAGAACTCAAAAGTCTTGTTTACCATCTCTTGTCCTTCTCTCAAGCCAGGAATTGCAGGGCAGAAGTCCAGGTCAACAATCAGCAGAATGGCCGAAGTGGTCCTCAAACGCAACGAGGTTGGCTTACCACATTGTGGAGGCAAATAAAACAGCCTGCATTACCATCTAAAGCAGCGTTGGGGAACCAGTGGCCCTACAGAGGTTGTAGGACTCCCAACTTCTCGCATGGCCGATGGGCAGGATTAACAGGAATAATTATTATTCAGTGACATCTGAAAGACACCCCACCCCACCCGGTTTCAGTAAACACATTTGTGTGCAATATATAGTACTAGCTTAGCCCTTGGTAGCAGTTGCTTAGGACTTCCTCCTTTCAAAATATAGGCTCTTTCTCCCTCCTCCATCTTTTGCTGGAACCTGTCCTGATGTTTTGCATTATAGCTGCACAATATTCCCAGCTGAGATCCTAAAAGCAGATGTTTAATTTGTTCCGTTTCCCCCTTGCTGTCTCCTCTGTCCACCTTGCCCCAGACAGCTTCCCTTGCCGTTTATTTATCTGGGATTGTTCTCTCTACCTTCCCCGCTCCCAATGTGTGCCCCACACCCCCGTTTCCTGTTTTCTTCATGAATGGGGCTCCCTGTTTGTGCAACACTTCTCCGGAAACCGTCTCCTGATAGGACGCATTGCGGTGGCCAGCTTTGCCTGGACATTTAAGCAAGCATTCCATCCCCATTGTTTCTTTCCCCCTATAGGACTCTGATCTGCGAAGCTCTGACTATAAGAACATAACTGCAGAAATCTAGAGTGTCCCTTTACCTTTAAGGGACACGGGTGGCACTGTGGTCTAAACCACAGAGCCTAGGGCTTGCCTATCAGAAGGTTGGCGGATCAAATCCCCACGACGGGGTGAATCTCCCGACGGGGTGAGCTCCCGTTGCTCGGTCCCTGCTCCTGCCAACCTAGCAGTTCGAAAGCACGTCAAAGTGCAAGTAGATAAATAGGTACCACTCTGGCGGGAAGGTAAAGGGCATTTCCGTGCGGGCTGCTCTGGTTTCGCCAGAAGCGGCTTAGTCATGCTGGCCACATGACCCAGAAACTGCGGACAAACGCCGACTCCCTCGGCTAGTAAAGCGAGATGAGCACCACAACCTCAGAGTCGTCCACAACTGGGCTTAAAGGTCAGGGGTCCCTTTCTCTTTACCTTTAGAGTGGGGGTCTGAGTGGAGCCACACGCGTCACCAAACAGGTGTCTCATTTCGCACACACAAACCCTTAAGGAAGTTTAACGTTCCCCATGGGTCTTTTATTAACTGTACCTCCTGAGCGGGGAGTACTTATAACGCCACCGACACCACCCAGAGACAGAATCAGAGGCACTTGGTTCTTTCCTTAATATTATACCACATCTTCTAAGGTTGAGTATTAAAAGGGCCAAACCTCACCTTTAAAAATACAACCTGTTCCTTCACCCTGAGGCATGCCTAGGCAGCTTCACATTTCCTTGTAATTTAGCGTGGAGTCTGTTTTCCTTTCTCCAGGGCATTTGCAAGGGGAAAGTTAGCTACATTCCAAAATCCACCCGTGAAGCATGTTTTTTTAAAAAAGCAAATGGGAATGTGCAGTGCAGCACCCTTTAGCGTCGTTCAATTAACTCTACTGCAGTGCAAAAGCATTTTAAATGGATGCCAATTTAAATGGAATTCCTGCGGCAACCCAGTCAGATGGGTGGGGTATTATTATTATTATTATCATTATTCAGGACATCCCTATTTTCATCGGAGGAATGTTTGACAGTATGAAATACAGTAGTACATAAAAAAATATAACAGGATATAATAAATATAATTGTGCAACAGCCTAGAATCTCCCCTGGAAACCTGATCCTGTGAAGGTGTGAGCGACAGGTAGCGACAGGTAATCTGAAGGCCTGTTTGCACCCATGAGAAGCAGTGCCCCTAGATCGGCATCGGGGGTGAGGGGGGCTTGCTCTCTGGTCCTTTGAGAAGCTCCCTGGGACCTGCCAGCCTTCTTCATAGCAGCTCTTCAGTTTTGAAATCCCCCCCTGAAATCCCAGGTAGGCCACTCAAGCTGCTTCTCTCAGCCACTCCAAAGTGTACCCATTTTACAGAAGCCACCCCGGTTTCTGATTTGATCCCAGAATGCCGCGCTTTTCCTTAGAATGCCCCTGTTTTGATCCGAGACACATTGGGAGGGTATAGAGTTATCCGGCCCCTGAGTCATCTGAAGGCAGCCCTGTAACGGGATGTTCTTAAAATGTTTAATGTTTTGTTATGTTTTAATATATGTTGGAAGCTGCCTAGAGTGGCCAGGGAAAGCCAGTCAAAAGGGTGGGGTACAAATAGTAAAATTGTTGTTGTTGAATAGGATGTCTCAATTTTAATCAGAGGAATGTTGCACTGGATGTTCTCTGCCTCCTCTTCTTCCATCAGAAACTTTTGTATTCTGCAATGCTTTTTACAACTGATTCTGCGCTGGCTCTTAAGTGCGCTGCAGAAATACCCGTTGGGTTGTGTTTTTCCTGTCTTCCATCCAATTTTAAAATTTGAGCCATATTTACTTTTGCAGTTTGGCTACGGTCTGTGTGTTTGAGGCAGCCCTTGTGCATGCACAGCCCATGCGTAGACGACGGCCTCATGAATAGGAGTGGGAGGGGGGTATATTAGTTATTCGATTTCTACCCCAGCTTCACTCCACGGGGCTCAAGGCGGCAGCATGCATGGTTTTCTGCCTCTCCCCCATTTTAACCTCACAACAAGCCTGTGAGGTAGGTTGGGCAGTGTAGCACATCAGTAGTTTTCGATAGAGGCAGATCGTTGGCACAACTAAGGACCGATCTGCACACCTCTGCTTGTCCTGCCACCTTCCCCCAGGGAAAACCCGCTTCTTACCGTTGAATCGGAGCAAACACCAACCAGGTTTTCTGCAAATTGATGTTTGCTCTGATGCAACTGTAAAGAGCAGGTCTCCCCGGGTTGAATCAGCAGGCCCATGGGAAATTGCTTGTAGCCGTGCCTAGAAAACGGGACAAACGGGAAACTGCTCACAGCTGTGTTTTCTAGGCACATATACTGACCAGCATCAGTCTTCTAGACTCAGGCAGGGTTCTTTCCCAGTCGTAGTTGGAGGTGCCAGGGACTGAAGCTTCCCGCTTGCAGCACATGTGCTTTTCTGCCACAGAGCTACAGCCCAGTCCCCTCGAGCTAGGAGACGCAAGCACCGTGCCGGATGGGAATGACGTCTCCCGAGAAAGCAAAGGATTGTAGCAAAGACGCTGAACACATGTGCCACGCACACACCCAACAGGGAATGAAACTGCTATGCCTGATTGGCTTTTTGTGGGCCCAACACACCTTATGGGTTTGATGCTGAGAGCAGCATGCTCCATCCCTGTAAGCTGGAAAGGGAGCATAGGAATGCCATCGAGTGGCACGGCTGAAGGTGGAAGTTGCAGCGCCTCCTGCCCGGAACAAAGGCGTCAGGGCACCACCTGGTGTCAACAAATGGTAAGTGCAAAACAAAATAATAATAAAAAAATTCCTTCCAGTAGCACCTTAGAGACCAGCTAAGTTTGCTCTTGGTATGAGCTTTCGTGTGCATGCACACTTCTTCAGATAAATGGTATGTGCGAAAGAGAGCACACATTCCATCCAACGAGCATTGATGAAGTGCTACCGTGTTTTTCCACAGGGTAAATGGAACCCGTTCCCAAAATCCCTTTAGATTTCAGGAAGAGCTGCTCAACAGTGGAACGGGCTCCCTTGAGAGGTGGCGGACTCTCCTTCCTTGGAGGTTTTTAAGCAGAGGTTGGATGGCCATCTGTCATGGATGCTTTAGCTGAGATCCCTGCATTGTGGGGGGTCGGACTAGAAGACCCTTGGCATTTCTTCCAATCCTACAATTTTATGATTCTATGAAGCAGTGTGCACGCAGCAGGGTCAACCAACATTGCCATGCATTTGCTGGCATATTCAGGCAGAGAGCGATCCTGCCATTTTCATCTCTCCATCTCTGGAGGAAGAGTGGGCTACAATCTCTAGACAATGCTAATCATCGTCTGCCGGGCCTGGACGTCACCCATAGCATTCGCCGTTGCCTCATGGACCGCAAATCCCTGGACATTTGAGAAATAAGGAGAGCTTAAACCGACCTCAGAGGCTAAAGTTATTACAGCATCCTTCCTGGAGTCGGCGGATGAAGAGAAACCCTCCCAGTGTCCTGATTTACCAGGGACAGTCCCAGAATTACAGAAGCTGTCCTGGTTTCCGATTTGATCCCAGATTTTCCCGCTTGCCCTTTCTGAAGGATGTCCTTATTTATGGCTGAGAAATGTTGGAGGGGATGCAATAGGGTGTCCCTCTTTTCACACACCCCTTTTTGGGGGGAGAGGGGGTCCCGGACAAACCCCACATTCCCCCTAATGGTAAAGGGACCCCTTGACCATTAGGTTCAGTCATGGACAACTCTGGGTCGCAGTGCTCATCTCGCTTTATTGGCCAAGGGAGCCGGCATACAGCTTCCGGGTCATGTGGCCAGCATGACTAAGCTGCTTCTGGCAAACCAGAGCAGCGCACGGAAACGCCGTTTACCTTCCTGCCAGAGCAGTACCTATTTATCTACTTGCACTTTGACATGCTTTCGAACTGCTAGGTTGGCAGGAGCTGGGACCGAGCAACGGGAGCTCACCCCGTCATGGGGATTCGAACCGCCGACCTTCTGATTGGCAAGCCCTAGGCTCTGTGCTTTAGATCACAGCGCCACCCGCGTCCCTTCACATTCCCCCTACACACCCACAAAAGACACACATCAGAGGAGTGTAATGCCACACAAATTTTATTGGACACTGGTGGGTCATCTCTCCTCCCACAAGAGACAACAATCACATCAAACTTATACAAGATGGAAACACACATCCTTCTGGTAACTTATTCCCCCCCCCCTTCCATCACCCGAGGTGGGCACTGCCCACTGGCCACTCAGCCCCTTCCACTTTTTCTCACTGAAGTAGCCCCATCCCCAAATACATTAATTCCGAACTGCTCATTCCCGGCAAATGCTATACCCTCCAACATCCAGGCATTTGGAGCTTCGGGAGACAGGAGTCAACACAGTCTGCAGGGAAGCCATCGCCAAGCCCCAGCATGCAGTGTGCCGCAGAACCGGGCTTGCTCAGAGCATGTCCCATGGATTTCAAAACGGGACTTGCTTGTACATAAAACGGCCTCAGCTGCACAGCCTGATCTGCGTTTGCTACAGATTTCACTTGGTTCGGGCAACCAGGCTGACTCCTGAATAAAAAAAAAGCATGTATACTGTAGAATGGCAGCCCTCCATCCTAACTCGACGTAGGCAAGTTCACAAGCGATCCAGAGACAGCACCCCACACGTACAAGCGCTTGAAACTACCTTACACCAAACTGAAGATCCACCTTGCCCAGTGCTGTCTGTTCTGACTGGCAGCAGCTCTCCGCAGACGGAGACTTTTAAGTGGAGATGCTGGGGGGGGGGAGGAGTGTCGAACCTGAGAATTTTGGCATGCAAAGCATGTGCTCTGTCACCAACCCAAGGCTCCTCTTCCTCCTCCCAGGCTGAAAGGGGAAAGACTTGACCCCTTGGCTAAAAAGGGTGGCAAGAAACAAGGCAGTGAGAGTGGGCAAACTGATTGGCAGTGGGGCGTTTTTTGTTGTTGCTTAAGTGTGCAGGGCTCCAGACTACCGGGAAGATGCGCTTTCGAAACCAGCAGCTCCGACTTCTAACAAATCACATGGACCCCCAAGGTCAGGTGTCCAGAAACGCATGCTGCACATGCTTCCGAGGGTCTTCCCGCATTCCAGGCCTCCGGGTGAAATCTTGAAGGCAAGGGTGTCACAACAGGATTTTCGGGGTGTGTGTGTGTGTGCACTGTATATAGATGGGGCCCGACCGCCCCACTTGCAGCGAAAACAAACCAATAAATAAATAAAGTGAGGCCACACATTCTCATAAAAGTTGCATGGAATCAAACCTGAGTTCAAAAGAGAGCGTGAACTTCTCTCTTTGCCCACAAACTATTGCTTTGGAGTGGGTGCGCCGCTACAGCCCAGTTGCAGCTACAAGGGCAAAACAAAAAACCCCGGGTTACTCAGATATCCATTCGGAGTGACGAATCGCTTCTCTACCAAGGAGGGTAAAAAGTCCCTTCGCAACTCAGTCTGGGCCCAGAGAGAAAATCTAGAGCAACACACATACCAAGTGAAAACCCAAAACCAGCTTAAAAATGAACCAGAGAGTCCCTTCTCCACTGACTTCCTGTGCCAGCTTGAAGTTGGTTTTGGGCCTCCCTTTAGTCTCGTGCAACTTGAAAACTTACCCCTAAGCACTCATAACAGCTAGGGCTTCACTTGTTGGCCAAAAACATGCGCCGAAAGGTACTGTTTTGGAATTGGCTGTTTTGAGAACATTCCTCCCTAGACCCAGACAACCAGGTTTGTTTCCTACTTTCAGCCTAAAGCTGCACTGGGCCCTAAGGCAGCCTTTCTCGAGCTTGGGTCCCCAGATGTTGTTGGACTACAACTCCCATCATCGCTAGCTAACAGGACCAGCGGTCAGGGATGATGGGAGTTGTAGTCCAACAACACCTGGGGGCCCAAGCTCGAGAAAGGCTGCCCTAAGGTGAAGAACGGGTACTACAAATACTCACGAGTGCAAAGGAGGCTCGGGGGAAGCCACACAGGAGGAAAGGGTGTTTCATTAGATTGAGCTTCTTGGAGGAAATAAAGAATAGCAAAGCAGGCACTCCCATTTTTTTAACCGTCACAATAGCCCTGCGAGGTAGGCCGGATTGAGCAATAGCGACTTTGCTTCAATGGGGGTGGCGAATGGCGGTTTGCGCCTGGGTATCCGGAGTCCAAATTTCCAGCGCTCTGAACCTCGGGGGGAGGGGGGTACTGGCTACACCTGCCGTAAGCACGAGGCCACATTGGCTCGACAGAAGCTAAGGGTTGCCTTGAAAATGAAGCAATCCCTGCAGTTCAAATCATCCCCAGCCAGCATGGTCAGTGGTCACAGATGATGGGAATTATAGTACAATAGGACTCCCGGGCCGCATCGTGGAGCTGATTTCAGCTTAGTAACCCACGCAAGTCAAAGAGTGGCGAGATCAAGGATTTGAAGTCACGCTTCAAATTCCCAAATTGACTTTCTGTCCTGTTTGCTGACCTAACCTACTGGCCCCTGGGAAAAACTAGGTCTAGACCTCCTACAATGCTGGACCCTAAAGCAGGATCTCTTTTTCTTACCCTCTGCTGCCCCTTCGCCCTGCTTCCTGCTCTTTAAGGTGGTCTTCAGATGCCTACAAGGTGACAACAGGGGAGTCCGGCTATGGTCATTTCATTGCAAAGCTATCTGAGTCGCATTGCCACCCCCCGCAAAAAAAACCCCCAATATGCAGCAGCTATCCTTCAAAAAATCTGCACCTATCTGGATTTCTGCAGTGCCGTTCTCTGGCTGAAAAATGCATACAGGAATATATGCATTACAGGTTAAAATAACACCCATACAAACGTATATTATATTAGCGTTGCGGGGCGGGGGCGGGTAGGGGGGAAATGCACACCAAAACACTGGTGAAAATTGGCAAGGGTTTTTGGTGTGGTGAACTGAATGGAGGAATGGGGAAATGAGAAACTGAAATGCACGAATTCATCCAACCTCGCTACAGCAAGAGGTCAAAGCCCAACCCTTCGACCTCCCTCTACCCTGTTCCGACACCCGAACGGAAGAGAAATGAACTGGGGAAAGCGATCGCAATAGAGCTGGTTAGGAACACTGGAAGCCGTCTTAAACATGGACAAACCTCTGGCCCACCCAGCTCAGTACTGGCCACACTGACTGGCAGCAGCTCTTTCAAAAGGGGAGGTCCTTTTCAGCTCTACCTGGAGATGCTGGGGATTGAACTGGGGGCCTTTTTTAGACATAGGTCACATGCTCTGCTGCTGAAGGGGTTCCAATCCTGTTCCCAACACCCCAAACACAGTTGCGGTCTGCCTTTCTGTATCCTACACAATGTCCCTGACCTAGTGGTGATCTGGGGTATTGTAGTTGTAGGAGGGAAGAACACTCACTGATAGACACCTACAAAAGGAAGCACCCCCTGTTTCTAAGGCAGGGAAGGAAAAAAGTAGCTCAGAAAATATCAGCTCAGCTCTGCGACATGGAGCAAATACCATATATTTCCCATGTATAAGAAGACTCCTGTTTTTCTGAACCCAAAATTAAGAAATCGATCTTTTTGGGTTGCCAAAGCTCTTGAGCTTTTGGGGGGCAATCGCCCTCCAAGTTGTTGATCGCCACGCTGAAAACAGTGCATAAGACAGCCCCCCCCCGTGTAAAAGGCACACACACACCCATTTTTTACTCAAAAAATTAAGGAAAGAAAACATTGTCTTCTACACGAGAAAATACGGTGCGCAGCCAAAATCAAACAGAAACAAGGAGAATTCCTACACTCAAAACAAGGTTGTGCGTACTTGAGGCCAAGAGAGAGTGTGAGAGAGCACATCTTTACAGATCAGCTTATTTGACCTCATTCGTTTCACTTCCACAATTGAGGATTTCAAAATTGCCATCACTGGAGGAGGCCAGGCAAAAAAAGAAAAAGAAAAAAAAAGCCGATTGCCAATATCCCCGATTGCAGGGGTGACCCTCTAGATCAGGCATGCCCAAACTTCAGCCCTCCAGATGTTTTGGACTACAATTCCCATCATCCCTGACCACTGGTCCTGTTAGCTAAGGATCATGGGAGTTGTAGGCCAAAACATCTGGAGGGCCACAGTTTGGGCATGCCTGCTCTAGATGTTGTCGGGACTACAATTCCCATCTTCCCTTCTCACTGGCCCTGCTGGATCACATGATTCCCCATCACTGCCTTATTGGACCAGCAGACGCCATCTTTTGAGTGTAGCTAAGCACTGACACTCCCCCCCCCCTTCACGCCAAACACATTTAGGCAGAGGCAACAACCTGGTGACTTTGTCCTACGACTCCCCGAGACGTCAGTGGCCACATGCGGCTGGTGTGCCACCCGACGCATTCCTGGGCACAGGATCCCAAACCGCTACCACATTGGCCTTTAAATAATAATCATAGTATATCTGCTTTGGACACACAAAAAAACGTGAGTACAGCTATTATCAACGACGTATGTACAAAAGGCTACTTGCCTCGATAGCGTGTTCTCAAATGGCTTTTCTTCGTTGCTTGTGTGCATATTTTATATATATTATATTTAGTGTATTATATATATATATATATATATATATATATATATATATATATATATATATATATATTTTCTACATATCCAGATACTCATATGAAACACAGCGAATATACAAAAAGATTACATGGTTAGCAGAGAGTGTGTTTCTATCTATTTACAGTAATGCGACTTCCCCATCTCGTAATGCTCTGAGAGGTCAGACCAAGCGTGAGCCGGGGGGCGGGGTATGGGGCAGCCGGTGCTTCTCTAAAAGAAAAAGGTGGGGAGTGTGTGTGTGGAGGCAACCGGCTCTGCACTCCTGCCTGTTTCCCATCCGCTCCAGGCTTGCACCGGTTAGAGAAACACAACCCAAGTGTGAGAACGCATAGCATCGCAGCTAAGCAGTGGAACATGGGTGGAAGCCGAGTGGGGTCAAACAGCAAGCTGGGCTCCACCGGGTGGGACTCCTGGCTCCGAAAAACCTTGCAAGGTCCAAGCGTTTGAGCCAAGAGCCCAACACCTAACCAGCCCAAGGTCGGCAGCTTTGAACGGGGCTTCTCAAAACAGCCCAGGTGGACCCTGCACAGAGACCATATGGACTAGGAACCTGACTCTGTTAAGTTACCACCCTTTGGCACATGCTGTTAGCAAGGTATGAAAGTGGTAGGTGTGGGCCAGGGGGTGGGATAGCCCTTGGCCCCTTAACATGTAAATGAAAAAAGCCCCCCCCCATATTTAACCCCCAGAGGAGGAGGAGGAGGAGGAGGAGGAGGAGGAAGGGCACCGGTCTGCAAGGTGGCACAGCAAACGAGAGGGCGGCAAGAGAGGACCATCTGCGCCGGCAGTGATCCTGCAACGTGAACACTCGACTTTATCAAAGGCCTTCACAGCTGTGGTGCAAAAAGGGACTCCAAACAAAATCACACACAAAATCACACACGTTATATTGGGCGGATTCCAAACTAAAGAAAAAAAGAAAAGAGACAAGAGACAAGCCAGCGCCTTGGCGCCGGGTGTTTCAATATTGCAGCAGCGCCATCTGGCGCCACCCAGGGCAGCAGGAGAAACTAGAAGGGGACCCCTGCCTCCCTCGCGCGGCCTGGCAGTTGGAGCTGGCAACTAACGGGAGTTCCGGCAAGAGAGGGCAAGCAGCAGCGGCCGTTACGGCTTCTTCAGCTTGCCTTCCTTCACCAATCGGTCATTGAGCTGGCACAGCTGCCTGAGGAAGCCATCGTTGGGGCCGATCTCCCGCTTCTGCCGGACGATGCTGACGGCGCTCTTGACATCCATGTTCTGCCGCAGCATGAGGTAAGCGATGACCAGCGTCGGTGAGCGGCTGTAGCCTTCGCGGCAGTGGACAAACACCCGGCCTAAGAGGGGAAGAAGAAAAGGGAAAAGCCGATATTATGTGACAACTGGGGAAGCTTACATGCAAGAGTGTGTGTGTGTGTGTGTGAGAGAGAGAGAGAGAGAGAGAGAGAGAGAGAGAGAGAGAGTATGTGTAAAATGGAGTCCTGATGCCAAGGGAGAACACACAGAATCACAGATTTGTAGAGTTGGAACGGGCCACAAGGATCATCTAGTCCCACCTGCTGCAATGCAGGAATCTTTTGGCCCAATGTGGGGCTCGAACCCAAGACCCTGAGATTAGCAAGATACAAAAGAAAATGGGATGAGGAGAGACAGAAGAGAGATTCTGAAGGGAGAAGGTGACAATCTGCCACCCACCATTCTGAGAGGAAGCTGTCTTACACAGAGTTCTACCACTGGTCCATCGAGTCCAGTGCTGTCTGTCTACATTGGCTGTTGTGGGCAGGTTGGACACAGAGGAAAGGTGGGCGCAACCAACTGAGGAACCCCCAAGGGAAAAAGGCTCAGAGCCCGGGGAGTGCTGGTGGGATGACCATGAGTGGTGAGAGGGAGCAGGTTGGGAGGAGGAGGTATCAGAAGCTGGAGAGGTAACAGGGCTTAGTGAGAAGGGAGAGTCTGTGGCAGAGAGAAGTCTAGAAGCAGGAGAAGAGTGGAATGAGGGAGGCCAAGAGGCAGAGATGAGTCAGGCTGGTGAGGAGTCATGAGCGCCTCCCCTTCCTGCTGCAACAAGCTCCCTCACTCTCGCAGAACCAGAAGAGGCATGAAGAGGGCAGTCTCAGAGGGGAGAATGTTAGCCGCTTTGAGACTCCTTCAGGTAGTGAAAAGCGGGATATCAAATCCAAACTTTTCTCTTCTTCTTCTTCTTCTTCTTCTTCTTCTTCTATGGCCCTTCCGCCCACTTCCTCAAATGCACCTTGGGAACTTTGCAGCGGGGTGTGGGAAAGAGAGGGAGAAGAGATGGCAGGCCAATGGTGACCAGAACAGCCAGAAAAGAAATAAGGTGAAGGGTGTCCCAGTTTACATCCCTATCTGTTCAAACATTGGACTTTTCCAGATCAGATCCAAGCAGGCTTCAACCCAACCCCTCGCTTTTCATTAATTCTGACAGGATTTAGGCCTTCTTAAACGGGGACATTCATAAATGATGTGAAACCTCCAGGACAGGAATACGTCCCTATAAGACTTGATGATGAAGAAGATTTTGGATTTGATATCCCACTTTATCACTACCCTAAGGAGTCTCAAAGCGGCTAACAATCTCCTTTTCCCTTCCTCCCCCACATCTGTGAGGTGAGTGGGGCTGAGAGACTTCAGAGAAGTGTGACTAGCCCAAGGTCACCCAGCAGCTGCATGTGGAGGAGCGGGGAAGCAAACCCGGTTCACCAGATTACGAGTCCACTGCTCTTAACCACTACACCACACTGAACTGAGATTGGGATAGGTTTTCCTCACTACAAGAATGTGTGTTAGGACTGTTTAGCTTTGGGAAAAGAAAGAGAAAAACAGCAGCACTCAGCCACGTTCGTGAATTTACATATTAACGTTTCTATTTGTACTTTTCCTTTTCTTTTTTTTGCAAGCTGCTCTGAGTTCTCGCTGCGGATGAGCGGAAAAGCAACGCTTAAATAGCAAGAACAAATGACAAGAATTCCAACACTCCAGGGAATTCTCACTCGCCCACAGGGTCCAACTGGCTTTCTTTGTTCAGAAAACAAAATCTCCTTTGAGGTGCGGGGAAAAGACAAACTGTCCAGGCTGTTGCTATTTTTGGGTGGGAATCAGTTATGAAATTGCCCAAAAATGAGGGCTTGAGAAGCTTTGCCTTTGCCTTCGGGGGAACAAGAGCAAAGGCACATGTGGGCTGCGTAGGGACACGTTAAGCCACAAGAAGGGGGTTGGACTAGATGACCATTGGTGTCCCTTCCAACTCTACAATTATGAGATACTGTGAGTCTTGTGTCCCCTTGAAGACTATGGTGGCATAAATCTTTCGTGGAAACTGGCTAACAAAAGCTTATGCCACAAGCCAGCCCCCGCCCCCCCCCCGGCAATATCCTGGTTCCCTCCAGATTCTCACATTGTTTCAGAAGGCAAAAAGGTTGTTAGTTTCGCTTTAAAATGCGAACACAATCAAATTTCTAACCCAAACCTAACTGGGAGAAAGGAATGCCGAAGGTTAGCAGATGCCAATGCCAGTTTGGATGAACTCTGTTTGTAGCGGAGGCGCCCACTAAGCTGCCCGGGGACTTGAAAACAGCTGCGCCGCGGATTCAAAATATGAATGAATCAGCAACAGCCAATTTAAACAGGCTGTCAAACCAAAAGCAGCTGAAAGCCAGGGCCCGACCCTTCACTTCGTAAGAACCTAAGAGGGCCTTCTCGGTAGTGGCGCCCGCCCTGTTGAACACCCTCCCATCAGATGTCAAAGAAATAAGCAATTATCTGACTTTTAGAAGACATCTGAAGGCAACCCTGTTTAGGGAAGATTTTAATGTTTGATGTTTTAAATATTCTGTTGGGAGCTGGCCAGGGTGGCTGGGGAAACCCAGCCAGATGGGCAGGATATAAATAATAAATTATTTATTATTATTATTATTATTATTATTATTATTATTATTATTATGAAGCAGCCAATGGCCCATCGAGTCCAGCGTTGTGTTCCTACAGTGGCCAGCCAGATGCTTATATGGGAAGCATTGAAGCAGGATTTGAGCAGAAGAGTTGTCTCCCCTCCTGTGGTTTCCAGCAATTGGCATTCAGAAGCAGCATTGCTGCTCCCTCCCGCACAACCCAGCTCAAATATATAAAAAAAGCACAGAATCCACCATCAATCTGAAAGCGATCCTCAGCCAGCAGACAAAAGCTGTACTCTCGGCGAGAATAATGGGGTGTACTTTACATGTTTCTCCTGCTGATCCTCCCACGCTGCCTCCGATTCCCTTAAATTCATGTCCCTTAAATTCCACACACACACACACACTACACACACACACACGTCCTGGAGATGAGAAGGATCACAAAAATCCCAATTGACAAGGGACTAAGAGGCCACTGATCCAGACCAGCCATTCCCAAACTGATGTCCTCCTGCTGTTTTTAGAATTAAAACAGCAGCAAGCAGGGCAGCAGATTGGAAAAGCCGGTTCAGACTCTCCAGCCTGCCCTTCTTTGCACTCAAAGGCAAAGAGCAACCAAATGCATCTTGTAAGCAGAGGACAGGGAAATAGCAAGGGAGGGCCATGGTGCAGCTTGGCCCGCAGAACGCAGCAGAATGCAGTTCAGCAGGACAAGCAGTCCATTCGCACAGCGGAGGAACAGGTTCTTGCAGCTGTGGCAGGTGCCTCTCACCATCTTTCTGCGCCAATGCCTTCTCGATGAAATCGGCGGCCTCCTCAAAGTAGCGGCTGAGGTTGAACTCCTGGGTGTCGTTGGCCTTGATGCCATGGTAAGCGATGCCTGTGCCTTCGTAGAACTCGGCATTGGTGTTCACGTGCATAAAAGACTTGCCTTCTGCTGCGTTCAGGATGTGGGTGATGCCCAGGCGTTGCAGCCGCATAACATTCTTGGCTATGAACCTGTAACGGGAAAATTGAGTCATGTCATTTGTGTGTGTGTGTGTGTGTGTGTAATTTTTATTACATTTTCTGTTTTACATTTTAGAATATTCACTTAAAGAACTTTAAAATATCAATGACTTCCCTTCCTCCCTTTCCATGCTTCATTTCGCACAACATAAATACCTGCGTACTTTATACAAACTATACCATTCAGCATTCCATTGTTACATCCATCAAAACTTATTTACACTGTTCAATTTATCTTAATGCTGCCGGCATTTTCAAACAAACACAACTGTCCTCCATATAATCAAATAAACATTTTCCAATCTTCTTTAAACGTACGCTATTCTTGTTCTCTTCTCTATATATGTTAGGTCCGCAAGCTGCACATGTTCCATCAGTTTAAGTTGCCAACATTCTTTAGTCGGGACTTCGTTCGTTTTTCATTTTTGGGCTAACGAAACATGAGCCGCAGTAGTGGCATACATAAATAACCTTTTCTGACACCTGGGAATTTCCATCTGAGTTATCCCCAACAAAAAGGACTCTGGGTTTTTGGGGGTTGTTTTTTGTAAAAAGTTTTTTTTTGTAAAATATGCAGGGATTTATGATATGTAAAATGAACTATGGAAAGAGAATTAGGCAAGTCATTGATATTTTAAGGATGTGAAATGAGTGTCTTAACTTGTGAAACACAAAACTTAATACAAATTATATACCCCAAAAAAGGAAGTTGTTTCAGGGACTGGCCAACTGCCGGATAGGGTGTCAATAACTCTTTTACCCCAGGCAAGAATAAAGTGGTACTTGTTCACACACACTGTGTGTGGTTCGATTTTATTTTCCTCTCCCATCATTTTGAGCAGGGCACCATATGCCCAGTTGTGGCATTTAAGCAAAGGAAGCTGCCTTATGCAGAGTCAGAACATTGGTCCATCCAGCTCAAGTGTTGTCCAGAGGCTCTCCAGGATTTGGGACCAGGATCTTTCCCCGCCCTACTTGGAGATGCCGGGGATTGAACCTGGGACCTTCTGAACGCAAAGCAGATGCTCTGCCACTGAGCTACGTCCCTTCCCCCAAGGTATTTAGTGAGCTTCTTCAGATATAACGCTACACCAGGGATGGGGAACCCAAATTGTGCCCGATCGCAGGGCTGAATGAACCAGGTGGTCTTTCGATCCATTGGTCCTCCAGCATCTTAACCTCTCTGCAGGGAGGGTGCTCCCTATTCCTCAAATCCCTTCCCCACAAATGAATAAAACCTCTGAACAGCGACACCAAGCGACGAAACTGCCAGTGCCAACAGGAGAGCAAAATCTGGAACACGGCAACAAAAACTGCTGCGTTGATGGGAACAATTTGCTTTAAAAGTGATGAGGCAGAGTTATAGATTGGGGGGTGAGCAACTTGTCTTTTGGGGAGGGAGGAGGGGGCGGAACAGAAGAATGTGATGATCAGCACAACCTTGAAGGCACACGCTAGTCTACCCCGACCTGCCACACAGAGAGATGCATTCAGATGACCAAGTTAAGAAGCTGAGAGGCGCGCTAGCTTTTTACTCGTAAGCAGACCCGCTATGCTCTCCCTTTGCGAGACCTGCACCTGAAGCGGGAATTCGCCGCTGCTCCTTGTTTTGTTCCAAACTGGTAAACCACGGTTGCCGGCTTCTGAACAACCCGATTTATGAAACCCAGTTCAAACAAGGATTTAATGCTCTCCGTTGTCCGAAAGCCGCTAACCATTGTTTCTCAGTTCAGATGAAAACAGGAAACTATGGTTAACCTCTTGCGGGCATGTATTCTGGAACCCAGAACAATCCACAGATCATACAGTTGCCTGTACCCACATGCAGCCCCTTCCTCTGTATATGGCAATGCTGGGGGGGGGGAGAGGATAGTTGGCACAACCCCCCTGATGTAGCCTCCAGAACTTACTTTTAATAATGCCTGAAGGCCAACCGTTTGAACTGAGCCATTGGCCTGCCTAAAAGGTCTTGATCCACAAACCCCATAGAGGACAACACACACTTTTTGTGCTGAAAGCAACAGTTCTGGAGAAGGGGGGGGGGGAGAGAAGAGACATTTCTTGCAGCCCATCCCCAAAGAGGGCCATAAACTCCTGCCTGCTCTAAATCTGGAGCTCCTCCTAGCAAGTCTTGTAACATTACTCCAGCCGCAGGATCAACATGACCCTCTGCAGAATATTACACTAGCAAAGAGAGAGACTGCTTGTCACCAGTGAGAGAAATGTCAGAAACCTCCTGGTATAAAAAGACTGGCTTAAGGGACAGAAGATTTGCCACAGAGTAGAAAATTCAGTTATGTGGCTGAGGAGAATATGTTCCTCAACCAATACATTGTGAACACACACAAAAAGCCAAGGTAGCCCATGAATTATAGAAATCTATTACATAAAAAAAACCTTTGAAATGATTTTTTTAAAAAAATATTGATCAGAGCCCAGTGGCCAATAGATTCATCTTCATATGCAAAGGCCCTGAACAAACTGGATGTAAAAATCAATTAAAATAAAATAACATGTGCAGTTGCATGAAACAAATATTTTCCCAAAGCCAATTATCTGCAGCCAGATGAGTTTCAACTAATCCATCTTCTTTAGTGGCAGATAAAGAATGCCAAACACCAGCGCGGGCAGGAACCCAGAAGGTATAATCATATTTAGGATAGGCCATGATGGCAACGACAAAATTCCAAAGAAAAAGATGTAGACCAGGGGTCAGCAAACTTTTTCAGTAGGGGGCCAGTCCACTGTCCCTCAGACCTTGTGGGGGGCGGGGCTATTTGGGGGGGGGGAATGAACGAATTCCTATGCCCCACAAATAACCCAGAGATGCATTTTAAATAAAAGCACACATTCTACTCATGTAAAAACACCAGGCAGACCCCACAAAAAACCCAGAGATGCATTTTTAATAAAAGGGCACATTCTACTCATGTAAAAACACACAGATTCCTGGACTGTCCGCAGGCTGAATTTAGAAGGCGACTGGGCCGAATCCAGCCCCCAGGCCTTAGTTTGCCTACCCATGATGTAGACCTTGTAGTCTTCAAAAATAAGCATTGGTCAACCCCCCGCCCCACGAAAAGCTTGCTTTCACATAGAATTCGTAGAGTTGGAAGGGACCATGAGGGTCGTGTAATCCACCCCCCTGCAATGCAGGGATCTTTTGGCCAACGTGGGGCTCGAACCCACAACCCTGAGATTAAGAGCCTCATGCTCTACTGACTGTGCTATCTCCCAAGTGTAAAACACCACTGTGTGGTTTACAGCAGCCCTGCAATGTACTGTGGTATTAAACCTCTACTGCAGGACTCGGCTACATTGGTATTTTTTTAATGCATTATAACGCTGTGACATCAGATGGGGCTGCAGAGTTTGATCCTTCGGCAACATGAATTCCTATTATGAGCTTTACAACATGTTTCCCTGAAATGTGATTGGTTTTTTTTATGTGTCTAGATCCAGACACAGGCTCAGCCGAAGCTGAGAGAATGCATTAACGCTGCAATGTTGTCCCTTGAGCTTATCTCTCAACATTGTAGGTTGGGTTGAGAGTCTACTTTACAACAATCCTGCAATGCAGTGAACTGCTGCAAGTTTTTGGAGCGTTTGTGACGAAAGAGCATCTTACCGAAGCTCCACAATATCATCCCGTTGTTAATATTGCAGGTCAGAGACGTGGCTTAGGCGTGTCTGAATTCCCACCGGAAAATCCCCCCGGAGTTCTCAGGTTGCGGCAAAGGTCAATCTACTTAGACTGCCTTCTCTGACTTCCTCTCAGGTCGAGCCAAGCACCCCACTGAATTTGCAAGTCTCATTCTTTGCTGGCTTCCAGGAAGCGTTCTTGCTCTTTTCAAAGATCAAAAAACTAAAGAAATCCACATTGTACATGAGGACGTACCCAGGTTTCAACAGGCACTCCTGCCTTTGATGTTAACTTTTGCTTTTTCACACACACACACACTCACACACACCACTTTCATCCACACCTACACACCAGGGATACACTACCCCCATAGTTGTGTTCCATTCCGTTTTTCTTTTCTTTTTTGGGGAATATACTAGCTCAGCTCAGGGAATATGCAAGAAATTCAAAAGAAAGCTGGGCTTATGGATAAAATCAAATAAAACAGCGCTGCTATAGAACTATGCCACTTTGTTACTTACAACAACCAGAAAAAACAAGGAAGCATAAACAAGACTCAGTTAATAAATAAAAAAAACCCACAATGATTTGAATGCACCATAAACATGCAACACCAGATGGCGCCAGAGAACAGAAAAATTCCTACGCGGTTTTCCATAGGGTTTTTTCCCCTTTTGTTATACCAATCGTAATTTCTGACTTATTTATAGCGTTTTTGCTTCCTTTGTGTAGATTCGCCCACAGTTTGTACATCATTATTATTTTAACGCAGGGACAGATGGGGCTCATCAACCTGGGAAGGTAGCCCATCTAGGAGGAAAACTCTGATCCTAAACCTCTGCTGCCTTGTGGGATGTTTTCGGGAATGGAAAAGGCTAAGGTGTAAACCCTACACAAATCTGGAGTAGAGTTTCCAAGACGGTTGGATGGCGCCTTTTACGCCTCATTCCAGCAACTCCTGCAGCCAAGCTGGTGCCAAACATATTGCTCTGCTTTCCTTTGGACCACATCAGCGAGGCAGAGGGGGGGGGTCTTGTTGTCTGGGCAGCCTAGGACCTCCCTACACACTGACTAGGCTTATGCTCCAGAGGCACACCCCATTGTCTCTCAAGACAGATGGATGCCAACAATTTTAAGGGGGAGTTCCACAACAGAGGTGGGGATCCTGAAGTTTTCGGAAAATGCTCCCCGCCCCAATCTACACAGGGGGAAACTGCTGGAGGAGGTGGTCCTCTTTACAAACACGATTCGCAAATGGTCCTGTGAACGAGTTAATACTTTTCAACAGCTCACGACATGGCATGCGAGGAGGGAGACGAAGAGGAGGGGGTTGTGTTGCTCAAGGATAATGACATCTCAGGTCCATGGCATCCTCACCACACCCCACGAAGCAATGGGCGTGCTACCAGCAGCAGGAGAAGGGAAACAGTGCTGCATTCTCCAAGCATGCTGGGAAATTGCAGTACCCCTGCAAAAGAAAACTTGGGTACTGCAGGAACAAGGATCAGAATCAGGAGAACGTTTATTTGCATCAGCCACTAGCCATAGCAATAAAAGAAAATAAAACGTACTGAAGATAGAGGTAGAAACTTAACTATACAAAATACATTTGGGAGGTTTACGTCAATAATCAAATAATAATGCACGGACAAGTGTGTGGCAGCAGTGCATCTACTGCACAAAAACAAAAGGGCCTGAGAAGACCTTTTGGGCTGTTCCTTAGGACCATACGCAGGAGCAAAAGTGTTGAGGCATCCTCAATTACACCTTCATCTAACCTTCATATTTTAATTAACACTCCTTGCTCCTGTCTTCCCTGGACCGTTTACCTATTTTTTCTTTCCTTTTTTCTTTTTGCAGACGCTGCAATTCTGCATCCTGAATTTCTAGTTCAGAGCAGTCTGACCTTTTACTTCAACTTGTATTAAAATGCACAGAGTTCATTGGTGCCCTGCTTAGTTAGCACTCCTGTATCAATGACCTTGTCAGCATTTGTACCAATCAATGTCTTCTTCAAACATCTTCTTCAATGACTTAAAAAACAACAAACATTTCTTCCTGATTTTAAATACATAAAGATAGAGGAAACTGGATCTGCACTACTGAGAATTGCCAATGTATTTCATCAAATTCTCTCTTTTCTTAACTGAGAGGCAGTGGTCCACCACTGTGCTGAAAGGCCTGGGTTCAAGTTCCCTTCTCTGCCAATTACTCACTGTGTGACTCATTGTGTGAGCTACAGAAAATCAACACGGTCACCTCAAATGTAAATCTAACTCACATACATCATGCCAAAGAATAGTTAACCATAGTTTGGAGCAATGTTTGTCTTGACAAACCATGGTTTTCAACCTACCAGCAAACCATAATCAGAAACCATGGTCTGGAGTGAGTTTGCAAACCACAGCATGTGTGTTGTTGGTGTTATCATCATTATTTTTATTAATAAAATTTCTATACAGTGGTTACCTTGGAAGTCGAACAGAATCCGTTCTGGAAGTCCGTTCAACTTCCAAAATGTTCAGAAAGCTGCTGCAGCCAATCGGAAGCCGTGGAAATCATGTCAGATGTTCAGGTTCCAAAAAACATTCGAAAACTGGAACAATCATTTCCGGTTTTCGGTCGTTTGGGAGCCGAAACGTACATGTACCAAGGCGTACGAGTTCCGAGGTATGACTGTACTGCCCTTCATCTAAGGATCACATAGCAGTTTACAATATAAAAACACAAAAATGCAACATAACAAACAAAAACAATACCTCCCTCCAGTTTAAAATGCCATAGATTGCTTAATTAGCCAAAGGCCTGGAAGATGAGGAACAAAGATGCCAATCGTGTTTTGCATGTTGTCAGACTCAACAAACCAAAGGGCTGTTGATCTGCCTCGAGGCTGATGCAACGAGAAACTAGAATACTGATCAAGATGATCATGGAAAACAGGCAAGTAGTCTAAAAATGGTTTGCCTGTACATTTCCATGCTCAAACTAGGGTTTAGGTTATTAACTACAGCTAGCGGTATGCAAACCGCGGTTGGGCATGGTGTCGGGTTGTTGTTGGAAAGACACGAAACATTTCAAAGTGCTTTGGAAATTAAAAGCGCCATGTAAAATTATAAGCGGCGGTTGTGTCCTGAGGATACCAGGATTTAAGAGCACAGGAACTTAAAAGCATTTGCCTACCTATGGCTTCCAACACTGCACACATAAGACCCAGCACAGCCATTATGACCTCTGGGTCTTCGCCAGGGGTGGGGAGCCTGTGACCCCAAAATATTGTTTGACTCCAGTTCCCATGAACCCCAATCTGGAGGGCCTCACACCCAATTTGCTCACAGACAGGGATTAATATCCTGATTCGCATAAAGGTACACAGCGCCAGCAGAGGAAGACATTCCTTCTTTTACAGCCACAACCGCCAATGCCTCAAGGTAATTACAGGATCTTAAGGGAATCCCTATTCAAGTATAAGCTTGGCAAGTATAAGCCTGAAGGGGGCAAGCTGGTGCCAAGGGCAATTTCCCAAATTGGGCACCTAGTGACATTAATCATTCCCCCTTGGACACTGCATGGGCTTGCGCTGCCAGAGTTAAGTGGCCCAAAGCCCATTGACATCAATGGGCTTAGAAATGCCAACTCTGCAAAAGAGAGGTATGCTGTCTCACAATAGGGACAGGTCTTTCATCTGGTCAATTACAGTTATGCTTTCTACAGCTGGCATAAATGGTAATGGCCGCAGTGTTAGAAACTCATATATAAGCTAATTGCAAAATGACGCCTTAAACCTAGGTTACGGTCACCGCAACAGAATATCTGGGCAACATTTCCTGCCCCAATGGAGTTTATTGTTACTATTAATTTCATTTCTATACCACTTTATATGGCCAAGGACACTATATACTGATATATTACGATGGCTGGATCTAGGCACATCCAAGAAGCGTTTCAGCTAATCGCTTTGCAAACGTATGAGAAATCAGGTTGGCAAAAATGGAACTCCACAGCGCCATCCGGTGTCACAGTGTTATAATGCATATATGATGCATATAAAGTGCTTTTTCTTTGATGATGTAATAATAATAATAATAATAATAATAATAATAATAATAAAATTTATTATTTGTACCCCGCCCATCTGGCTGGGTCTCCCCAGCCACTCTGGGCGGCTTCCACCAAACATTAAAATACATTTAAAATATCACAGTTTAAAAACTTCCCTAAACATGTAAGCTGAATCCGATGTCTGAAATAAGGATGGAGCTGTGTAGAGGCATTGCCTGGCTTCATAGTTTTTCCCACATTGTGATTTTTGCACAGCACACACACACAAACACCTATCATGATTTGCGACATATTGCCAGTTCAAAAATTATGAAACCCGTATCGCAATATGGACCTCAAACCGGTTTTGGACAATATATTGATATATATTCCAGCCCAAAACGTATAAATCCATACATACAAATCCTGTTTTCATATAAATATTGCCAGAAATTTCTGGATGGCAGATCTAGGGCTAGGTTAGATTTGATCTGTGGCCAAACCTGCGGCCTACGAGCTTCAGCAACTCAATTCAAAAGGCCCGCTTAATGTTTGGTGGTTCTTTAGTTGAGATTCCTGCATTGCAGGGAGCTGGGTGACCCTCAGGGTCCCTTCCAACTCCACAAATCTACGATTCTACGACGTTTGCCTCTGGTTGAACTGGAATAGGGCTACACATGGCCTTTTCACAAAGGTGATCCAGACGCCATTCACAGGGGACCCCAGCAAGAACTAAAAATGGAGGGCTAAACTGAGGCCTACGCCCGCAGCGGAACGAGGCGGGAAAGCTCTGAGGTGACGGAATGAGCAGGGGGGGCAGCCATTTTGAAATGCAACCCCCTGCAATGTAAAAAGTTCCCTGACAACAGAAGGATGGCCAAGCAAAGCAAAGTTCTAGTCAGCCTCTTATCTCCTCTGATTTTCTTCTTGTAATAAATTTTTGTTTGGTTTAAAATAAAATAAAAATTGTTTGGTTTAAAATAAAATAAAAATGTAGGCGAGCATTTTGCGATCTGAAGAAGTACATTCCATCTTGTCACTTCAGGATTTTTCATCCCGCCGTATGGATGGATCCAGGCCTTAACTCATACCCTCCAACATTTCTCCAATGGAAATAGGGACATCCCATTCAATAATAATAGTATTAATCGAAACAAAATAAAAAATTCTTTCCAGTAGCACCTTAGAGACCAACTGAGTTTGTTCTTGGTATGAGCTTTCGTGTGCATGCACACTTCTTCAGATACACACGAAAGCTCATACCAAGAACAAACTTAGTTGGTCTCTAAGGTGCTACTGGAAGGAATTTTTTATTTTGTTTCAACTATGGCAGACCAACACGGCTACCCACCTGTAATAGTATTAATAATGATGATTTATGCCCCAGCCACTCTGGGCGGCTTCCAACCTATATAAAAATGAAATTTAAAAATGAAACATTAAAAAAAACCTTCCTTATACAAGGCTGCCTTCTTGGTGGGGGGTGGCATAACTCCATACCCTCTTTCAGGTGGGTAGCCGTGTTGGTCAGCCATAGTCAAAACAATAAAATAAAAAATTCTTTCCAGTAGCACCTTAGAGACCAACTAAGTTTGTTCTTGGTATGAGCTTTCGTGTGCATGCACACTTCTTCAGATACCAATACCCTCTGACATTTATCCGACGGACATAGGGATGTCCTAAGGAAAATGGGGACATTCTGGGATCAAATCAGAAACCGGGGTGGCTTTTGTTAATCTGGGGCTATCCCTGGAAAATAGGGACACCTGGAGGGTCTGCTAAACTTACAACAAGGGAAACCATGAGTTGTTTTCAGACTCCGGATTGCAAATATATAAAACCTGCCTTCTTGCTACAGTAAGCCAGCTGGCCTAGAAAATGCCACGATGCTGTTTTGGTATTTACAGGTGACTTTATGGGAAAAGGCCAAAACTCAGCACTTAGAGCGCACAAATGCAGCAGGTTACGAAGACCATCCCAAATTTTTAAAATCCCAAGAAGGAAAAATGAACAGCGAGAGGTTTCTCTTCCTGTAGCCACTGCCGGAGCACTTTCAGAGGATCACTGTTTTGGAGCGGGATTCAATCAGATGCCAGCAAATTTGGGCTGTGCAATTATGGCAGATCGGGAGGCCCTTGCACAGCAAACCCACTTTCCCAAAGGATTGGACCTTTTGCAAATAATGAGAGGGGAAACGTACTTGCTGGATGCAACGCCAGCTAACCTTCCCACAAATAAATCAGAGGTCATTTGGAAGTGGCCCCAGTCAGTGAGAGAGAAAAAAAAATACTGAGCTCGGCAGCCTAATGTTATGGCTGTGCCTTGCATATATACTCATATGTTTCTAAATACGTAAGAAGGTGACACACCCAAACCTACTTGCTTTCTGGAAAAACCAGGCCGCAAGGAAGGAAGATAGTGCTGGAAGAAGGTAAAAAGGAGGCTTATTTTAGGGCAGAAACAAACAAAACCAACTCCCATCAGCTCCAGTCATCATTGGCAATGGTTAGGGATGATGTAAATTGAAGTCCGATTACAGCTGAGTTATTGACTTGACAGGTTGGGAGTGAGCATAGCTCAGTTGGTTACAGCATGGTGCTGATAACACCAAGGTTGCAGGTTCGATTCCTGTATGGGACAGCTGCGTTTTCCTACATTGCAGGGGGCTGAACTAGATGATCCTCAGGGTCCCTCCCAACTCTACGATTCTGTAATACCGTATTTTCCGCCGTAGAAGATGACTGGGTGTATAAGACGACCCCCAACTTTTCCAGTTAAAATATAGAGTTTGAGATATACTCGACTGCAGATTCTCCACCCGGCGTATAAGACAACCCCCAACTTTTGAGAAGATTTTCCGGGATTAAAAAGTAGTCTTATACGCCAGAATATACAGTAGTTATGTCTTACCGGTCTCTGCAGCCACAGCAGGTGCTGTGATTCTCCAGCAATTTGGTTTCACCCCCCGGAAAGGCATATTTCATTGTCTCTCAAAACAAACAGATGCCCTAAAGTTTCCTCTCCAGATATGCACACAGAAAGACTGGGGCCAGTTCCTACCCTATTAAAAGTGTTTAATAGGACCTGCAAATCTTTACCATCTTCCAAAAGTTAAGAGCAAAGAGCAGTTTGCAAAGCCCTGACGGAAGCCAAGGTACATACACGCCAGCCAACAAAGCTTTCTCATACAATTTACAGAAACGAGGAAGGCAAAAGTCGGGGTTTTTGAAACATCACTTGTAGAAACATCCCAGTGCTAAGTCCTAAGGACATGTGGAGGCAGCCGCTAGTGCAACAAACAGAGTTTAGCATCCTAGAACAAGATGTCAAAATTGTTAACCAGCTGCCAAAACTATCACTGAAGTTTGGTTACTTGCACTCAACCTGTTCCAAAGATCTCTCCCTCCCTCTTCTCGCACGGAAACGGAAGTATACCTGTTTTTATTTGGCAGATTGTGGACTTGGTTTTATCCACCACTTAAAGTACAGGGCTTCCCCCAAATAAAACTGGGAATTATTGTTTCTTAAGAGTCCCATGGACTGTAAGAAGATCAAACCTATCCATTCTGAAAGAAATCAACCCTGAGTGCTCACTAGAAGGACAGATCCTGAAGTTGAGGCTCCAGTACTTTGGCCACCTCATGAGAAGAGAAGACTCCCTGGAAAAGACCCTGATGTTGGGAAAGATGGAGGGCACAAGGAGAAGGGGACGACAGAGGATGAGATGGTTGGACAGTGTTCTCGAAGCTACTAACATGAGTTTGGCCAAACTGCGAGAGGCAGTGGAGGATAGGGGTGCCTGGCGTGCTCTGGTCCATGGGGTCACGAAGAGTCGGACACGACTGAACAACAACAACAAAGGATACTGGGAATTATGGCTCTGTGAGGGAGGAGCTACAGTTCCCAGGATTCTTGGCAGGGGTGCTTTAAATGTATGGTGTGTACACAGCGACAGAATGCATTTCTCTCAACATGACATGACCAAATCTCAGGGTTGAACACATTGGCATAGCCAGGATTTATGTCAGGGGTTCAGGATCTATGTTGGGGGGGGGACGACGTGGACAAGCCATAGCCAAGCAATCTGTGACGCGATGGGTCAGTTAGTTCAGTACAGTATTTTTATTTATTTACTTGATGGCAGGGGGGAGCTGCCCCCTTGGGTTGAACAGAAGGTCCAATCTTCGACCCCTGGCATTTCGAGTATCTGAAGGGTTGAGGGAGTTGGTAAAAGCTGAACCTGAGACCCTGGAGAGCTGCTGCCAGTCAGAGTAAACAATATGGGTGCAGATAAGACCAAGAGCATATAAAATCAGCTTCATATATTTGTACGAAGAAAATTTAGCGTCCCAGAGTCTCTCGCCTTTCCTTTGCCCTCCATCGGTTTGGCAGGGGCCTGGGTTCCAATCACCTGCAGGCATTTGGACAAGCGGCAATCACTTGCCTTCAGCCCCCCAAACTTTAACATGGGAGCAGCAGCAGTTCCAACCCAGAGGGCAATGAATACTTAGCTGCCCCACAGCCCTAAGAAGAGGTTCAACTATACGCACGATGACGGTAACAAAACCTGTCAACTGTAATAAATACCACGCGGGGGAGGGGGGGTGGAGGTCCCTTGCCCTGTTACTGGAATTAGGGACCTTCCCCTCCCCGCAGTGGTAGAAGGACTTATTATCTGCCCCCCCCCTGCATCCCACCCCCACCACCAGCGTCCTCCCCGTTTTCCAGCCCACCCCCCATCTTTCGCTCTTTCCCAGGCCTACAGACAGCCTCATGGATTGGGGTGGTGTGTTCTTGCTTCCCCCACCCCCACCCCAACCGAGGAGGGGAGGGCGCTGACGGGGTGGGGGTTGAGGTTTGGGGGAGAAACTCACGCGTTGCCCACGTGGATCCGGGGCGCCACCTCGTTGCTGTGCGCGCTGGGGAGGCTGTAACAGCCGCTGCCGTTGGCCAGCAGGTCGTTGAGCTCTTCCACCGAAATCTGGAACTCTGACATGGCTCGCTCGCCCCGCCGCTATGGGCAGGGCTGCCTCCCCGCTCCTTTCCCCGGGCCCGGCCTAATAGGAGGGGCCGCGATCAGCTGGTGCACGCCGGGCAACTCCCAGCGCCAGGCCGGGAGGAAGCGGACGAGTTCGTGCGCCCTGGGCGCACCGCCAGGAAAGCTCGGCGGCCCCGAGGACCCGTTTCCACCCGCCACCTCCCTTCCTCCCTTAGGCCATCGATAGCGCACCCAGTTGCTCCATTCGGGAGTCACCCATCCCGATTTGCACCGCAATCACACACACGGGCCAAATAGCTTTCCTTCCGTTTTTGTTTTTTACTACGGATCCGTTAAATCTTGGTGTTTATGGTTTAAAGCTACAGGTGCCCTCCTGAATTCGAGGTGTGCAGGAAAGGGATGGGTTCTCTCTCTCTCAACGGGAGCGAAAAAACCCCAACTGTTCCGCCTTGAGACAGTTTCTCATGCTCCGGGTGCGACTTGGGCCTCCTACTGGCCCGGCTCCGAATCAAAGCTTAGCTATATGACGACCTTCACCTGCTCCGGATCTCTTTTGTACGGGTAAGGTGGGGGAAATCCCGCTTTTGAGCCCCTTCTCTGTGCCAATGCGTGGCTGTTAGTCCCAAGAGGAGAACCCTTTCAAAGTGGACCTTGACTTCTCGATTTCTACAGGAGCAATCAATACGAAATTCGGTCTGGTTTTTTACCCGCCGTGGAAGCCAGGCAAAGGTGGTTTAAAATACGTTTAGGATCTCAGCCTAAAGATGGGATCCTGTGCATTCATAAATGGGTGCAAATCCTGTAGGAATCAGTGCTATTTCTGCAAAAACTCCTTCTGGTGCATAAAAAAAATCAGGCCAGCACTTCTTAGATCCCCCTATAGCCATAGCTGTCAAGTTTCGGATTTGAAAATAAGGGATCAGCACCCTCACCTGTCCCGGGGACAGTCTACGGTTCTCAGGGACAGTCCACGCCGTGGTAATCCCCCCAGGCTACAAATTAATTTACACCAGGCTACACACCATCATCTTTCCCCACATTCATATGTGGGATTTGACTGGAGTAACACATGACTGGAAAGGTTTGCAGTTCCACAAACATAGGTGTGCACTGCCTCGAAATAAAAAGAAGTGAACAAAAGAAGGCTCACTAGGGGGGCATTGCTAAAAAAATGTCAACTTTGTAACCAGAGGTTCAACTGAATAGAATCTGAATCACATGCACCACAAGGCCTATGCAGCCTCAACTTAAGGTGGCTCCCGGCCTGGCTTTTTACAGGCCCCAGCTGACTGCACAACCTGGCCTTTGGAAAGGCCATATAGACAGATACCTTTAGCTTCTGCACCCCTCCTTTGCACACCTGTCAACACAACCACATAGGCATTTTCCACAACAGCTCCGCAGCACAAATCCCTTCTGCAGGCAGGCACCCGTGCGCAAGAAATGCGCTCCGCTCCCCACAGCGGACCCATGCTCCCTCGCCCTCTCGAATTTCCCCTCTGCAAGCTGCATCCATGGATAGAACATCGCACCTAAATATTTCCATTCTGCACAACGCGCAGCATTTGCACGACCCCCTCCTGACAGCACCACACACGGAGGGATAATTCCCACACACAGCTTGATGGGCACATGTGCAAACCCACCCCACCCCCAATATATATATATATATCAGATCTGCATCAGAGGGAATGGCACATGCCTCTTTGTTAATTTGAGCATAATTGCGTTCCGTGGGCGACAACGCACGGGAATAGAAAGAGATGGGTTTGGCCTGGGCAGGCTTGGTCGTCCTCTTATATACCTGCTGGGATTGACAAGTCATCTGATCCTCACCCTCACCTGAATCTCATAGCTCTCCGGTAGCTGCCTCTGATCAGTTATCATTTAACTCTTGGGGGAAATAATTAGCATCACACATCATGTGCCTGGAAGTTGCCAAACCAATTAACCAACCAGAAGGATTACTGTTAATAGCACCAGTTTTCCTATAACTTGATATTGCTGGATAGTTTTGATCAACTGCAAAAGCATTTTTAGTTTGCTTTCTGTTGCCACACTGGAACGTTTCTTTATTAGTGCCACTTTGTTTTGTATGATTCCTTGCAAATGAAGGAAAACAACTTTTCTGCTTGTATACGTTGATAATATAATTTTGGTTACTGAGGACAAACAAGATTGTACAAAAACAACATTGGGTGCAGGCCATGCTGTAGTGTAGTGCTTATGCGACTGTGAATAAAAGGTGGCTGGGCTCATTGTCTCAGGGTTTGGGGGGAAGAGGTGACAAAACTGATTTCCAATAAGTGCCCCCCTTTATTTCCATAACAAGTCCTTGAGTCTGTACTCTGAATGGTGACATCAGGGACCTAGAAGGTGCAGGGCTTGTCAGTCCAACCCCTACACAGTCTCATCAGGGCTGACCTTAAGGCAATTGGAGCAATTGGGCCAACTTGGGCCCCGCGGCCGTCTCCTCCTGTCTTTGCCTGCTTTGCCCCCCCCCTTTCCCTGGATGAGCCACGCGGCTCTTGCTGTCCCTGCGAAGATGATGGGGGGCGATGGAGCGAGTCAAAGGTCCAGGCAGCTTCACGGGCAACCCACAGAGCCCACCTCTCGGTGTTTTTCTCCTGCACTGCACGATAGCTCGCTTTCAGATCCAGGAGAACTTTTAAGGGTCTCTGACGCGGCTCTCTCCTCGCTCCTCACACTTGGCGCGCGCTCGGCAGCTGGATGTTGAGGAACGTGGGGCAGGAAGTTTGGGAAGCGTGGCCTCTTTCCCTAGCATGGTCCTCCAGCTGCGTGGGCAGGGAGGTGGGTGGGTGGTGGACTCTCCTCCTCCTCCGGCTCCTCCTCCTCCCTCAGCGGCGCTCTAGGATTACAGAGGGGGAGAAGCTCTGCTCTCCCCGGACTCCAACTCTCATTCCTGGACACTCAGAGGAATATTCCCTTTGAAATAAGGGAAATTTAAGGGATTTAAAAAATCAGGGATAGCAGCGGGAAACGGCTTGGAATAAGGGAGTTTCCCGCAAAAAAGGGAGACTCGACAGCTATGCCTATAGCGGGCCTGGGGAACCTGTGGCCTGACCGCTGCTGTTGGACTCCAACTCCCATCAGTCTCCACCAGCAACGTGGCCAGTTGTCAGAGGATGATAGGAGTTGGAGTCCAGCAATATCTAGAGGTCCACAGGTCTGGCTACACTGCGCTATACGTAGCAGGGCAGACTTCACAGATACAGTATATAGTTCTGTATTTGCAGGTTAAACTGTGATGCTGAAAGTGGGCTTGGGGACTGAGTCTAGTATCCGCCTTCAAGCAGAAGAAGGAGAACATTGCCAAATTGTTGTTCCACCGTTTTGCAAGTACGGGTTTGCTGAAGCTCGTAGAATTGTAGAGTTGGAAAGGACCCTGTGGATCATCTACTCCTGCAATGCAGGAATATGCAGGTGTCCCATATGGGGATCGAACCTGCAACTTCGGCATTATCAGCACCACACTCTAACCAACTGAGCTACCCTGTCTGTGAAGCCTGAGTGTTGTGCCTTTCCCTTACCACTGATCAAGCAGAGCCCAGTTTTCAGTTTTGGAGGCAAGACTTGAGACACCTATTTTTAGAAACTAGTCGCTGCCACAAACTAACCTCATGCAGCTCTCTAGTGCATAATGTGCACCTTGCCTAAGGAAGGGGTGGTGGTGGTGACCTATATTTATTCTGACTCCTCCTCTCTCCTTCCAGTGTTTCTGGCTCAGATGTTGGGCGGGCCGCCCTTGTTTTGCTTCTGCCAAATTCCACGCTCTGTCTGGCAACAGAGCTCGCCATGGCGCGAGAAGACGCTGGGTCACTGCCCATCCTGAAGCTACTGTTGGTCGGAGACAGCGGAGTAGGAAAATCCAGGTGCATGGGAAGTGGGGGAGGGGAGGCTCACTGAGGGGCTGGTGAGAAATTGCCCCAGTTGGAGAGAGAGAGAGAGAGGGAGGGAGGGAGGGAGAGAAGGAAGTCCCAGGGTGTCTCTGCAGCTCACCTCTTTCTCCTTGTCTTCTCCCACAGCCTTCTGCTGAGATTCACTGAGGATCAGTTTGAGCCCTACTTGAACCCAACCATTGGTGAGCATCAGCTGGCTGCCCTTGTTCTCTGGAAAGAGAGAGGGGAACTTGCCCTTTATGTTGTGGGTATTTGGGTTCCCCTCCATTCCTCCTTCTTGGGACGCAGGTGGCGCTGTGGGTTAAACCACAGAGCCTAGGGCTTGCCGATCAGAAGGTCGGCGGTTCAAATCCCCGCGACGGGGTGAGCTCCCGTTGTTCGTTCCCTGCTTCTCCTGCCAACCTAGCTGTTCGAAAGCACGAAGTGCAAGTAGATAAATGGGTACCGCTGTGGCGGGAAGGTAAATGGCATGTCTGTGCACTGCTCTGGTTTCGCCAGAAGCGGCTTAGTCATGCTGGCCACATGACCCGGAAGCTGTACGCTGGCTCCCTCGGCCAGTAAAGCGAGATGAGCGCCGCAACCCCAGAGTCGTTCGCAACTGGACCTAACAGTCAGGGGTCCCTTTACTTTTACCTTTACCATTCCTCCTTGGAAGCCCGGGATTCAAATGTCACCATCTCTTAACACAGGTACTGCCCGCAGCTCCTGGCTTCCCTGCCCCCAAAGAACCCTGGGAACTGTAGTTTCCCCCACACACACACACACACACAAGAGTTGCAATTCTCAGCACCCTTAACAAACTAGCATTCCCAGGAATTTCCCTGGGTGCAGCTGTGCTTGACAGTCTCAATGAGCGACCTCCAGCCTTCTATCTTCTGTATATAATCATAGAGTTGGAAGGGACCCCCAGGGTCATTTAGTCCAACCCCCGCAATGCAGGAATCCTGCCCCTAGCTGTCCCTGGGTGTAGGTGTAAAAATAGTGCTCTGCTTTAACAGAGATATTGCAGGTTATTCATTCATTCATAATATTTATTCATAATATTTGTAATTTTTCAAAGGGTTGTGGCTCAGTTGCCAGAGCATCTGTGTGCAGAAAGGTCTCCAGGTTAAATTTCTGGCACCTCCCGGTAGGGCAGGAAGAAACTCCTGTCTGAAATCCTGGAGAGCTGCTGCCAGCCAGTGTAGACATTACTGAGCTAGACGAACCAAGTCTGTGACTCGATATAAGGCAGCTTCCTATGTTTAAGTGTATATTTGTTATGTTTCTGTTCTTCCCTTCCTCCAAGGAGTTCAAGCGGCCTACGTTGAGCTCCCCACGCACAAAGCACACCTCCTTTTATCCTCACAACAACCCTGCGAGGTTGGGAGCAAGTGGCCCAGAGGCACCCGGCAACAGCTTCCAGGGGCTGGGAGGGGATTTGAACCCTGGGCTCCCCAAATCACATCCCGCAACTTCAGTTGCTGCAACATGCTTGGCAAATGTAGGAAGGCCAGGTGAAAATCAAGAAAATCTAGCCTATGCACGCTGCAACACTAAACGTAAAGGCAAACTGTTTAGAAACAGAGATTATTGGGACAACCGCTGTTTTGGAAGCTCCTCTTTCTTTCATTTTTCTATATTATTTTATTATTTTTTCCATATAGAAAGTTACATTTGCTCCTCAACAAATAACTTTTTATACAGGCTAGAAATGGTTTCCAGTCTTCTTTAAAACACTCTGAATTTGTATCTTATCAGTGCCGTCTGTTCTGCTCTGCCATCTCTATATTCACCATATTCCAAGACTTTCACCAACTGTTCTTCCTTGGAAGGGTGTTCTCTCCTCCTTCCATTTCTGCGCATAGAGAAAGGCATATTACATAAATATCATTGAAGCATCTCTTTCTGAAAGCAAAGCCTGGTTTACTAATCTGGCATGCACAGAGTTTGAATGCGGCCGTACAGCATTGGGGCCACTTTGTGCGTGCTCAGAGGCACTTTTCCGATCTGTTGCTGCATACTTCGTTCCAGGGCTTACGCCAGCCCTGTCCCAGGATCAGCTGGATCCATTTTGCTCTTCAGTGATGGCAAAGGGCACTCTGGGATTGTACGCTGCCTTACTGGCGCTCCAAATGCTCTCTTGCCCCAGGCTACCACCTGACTTGCAAGTCCAGGCAGGGAGACACAAATGGAGCTGTGCCTACCAGTATTAACCAGCCTCTCTGTATGGATAATGCAAGGACAGGGAACCTCCTCCTGTGGACCGCTTTCCTTCATTGGCCTTCTTCCAGGGGCCGCATATCAGCGGGGCAGGGGCGGGGTGTTGGAAAAGTGGGTGTGAAGAGAAACACACCACTTCTGCGCCCAAACAAGCAAGAGGCACCCTCACCTTTATCTGTTTGAACATTTTATTTCGATCCCATCTTTCCTCCTGTTGGAATTGTTATTCCTGCCATGCAGCATCAAATAGAGGTAAAGGTAAAGGGACCCCTGACCATTAGGTCCAGTTGCGGACGACTCTGGGGTTGTGACGCTCATCTCGCTTTATTGGCTGAGGGAGCCGGCATACAGCTTCCGGGTCATGTGGCCAGCATGACTAAGCCGCTTCTGGCAAACCAGAGCAGCGCATGGAAATGCCGTTTACCTTCCCGCCAGAGCGGTACCTATTTATCTACTTGCACTTTGACGTGCTTTTGAACTGCTAGGTGGGCAGGAGCTGGGGCCGAACAACGGGAGCTCACCCCCGGCGTTGCGGGGATTCAAACCGATGACCTTCTGATCGGCAAGCCCTAGGCTCTGTGGTTTAGACCACAGCACCACCTGTGTCCCTAGCATCAAATAAGCCCTCTCCAAAAGCAGGTGGGCCTGCTCTGACTCCTCTCTTTCTTTCCTCTTTCTCTCCCCAGGTGTTGATTTCAAAGTGAAGAAGATGGTGCTTGGCGACTTTCCCGTGCAACTCGCAATATGGGTAAATAGTGCCTTTTCTCTCCATTGCAAACCAGGCTGCTGGTGCTTTTTTCTTCTTCATCATCTGGTGCTGAAGTGACTTCAAAACAATCCATTACAATCTATTGCAGCCTCACGGGATGGCCCCTCTGGAATTTGTCACACGCACAGACATACACATGAATTTGTAAATCTGTCTGTGCTTGGCTACCCAGAGCTCAAATACATGGCCTTTCGCACACCCTTTCAAACACGTGCTTCGGAGAGGATCCCTAACTTGGCAGAGAGAGAGAGAGAGAGAGAAGACTTGAAATACAGGACAAGCTTTATCAATACAGGACATGACAGCCATTTTATTTTCTGCACACATGGGGCATTCTTTTTTGCTAGTGAAAAATAAAAAAGGCTTGGGTTTGTTTGTTTGTTTGATTGGTTGATTTAAAAATGGCTTTGAGAAAAAGTGAGACGTCGTTTTGTGAGTGCAGTTCTAGCTTCTAAGAAAGCAGAGCAGCAGCCATAGCCTGACTAGGGTGCTAAAACTATTCGTGTTTGTACAAATACCCCAGTATAAGACTGCTGGGTCTGCTCTCAAGCAGAGTGTTTGTGTTTCAGAGCTGTGACACCTCAAAGCACTGAGCAGAAGCACTTTCGTGACAAGGAAAAAACAGGGGGGTCTGTATTTTGTGGGAGGGATTCAGCTGCATACCAGAACTTTGGGGTTGTGCATTTTAAGTGGATTAAAGGGTTCTGTCACCCCAGGGCAACAGATCCACATTTTAATTTTTTTAAAATACTTTTTATGTTTTGTAAAGTGATGAAGGACTGAAAGTCCTCGCCTCCCCACAGCCATCTAAGTAAGTTCCCTTCTCTCCAAGCAGCGGCACAGCAACTAGTGGAGCTTTTTTTCAGAGATCCCCCGAAGTTCTTGAGCTTTTTTTAAGCTGACTTTCTGAGGAACAGGCAGTGTCTCCTCCGCCTTGCAGCGCACATATTACATATTGCCCAGCAACCCCTGTACCACCCTGCAGACCCTCATGATGCCCAGTGCGCCCTGCCCCTTCCTCCCTCTGGTACTGTCTCCAGAACTTTCCCCAAGCAATCAGAGACTATGCCTGTGTGGAGCCAAACTCTCCTCTGCCCTTTTCATGCCTCTTCTGGTTTTGGGAGACCAGAGAGGAGGTGCGCTTGTCACAGCAAGAGGGGGAGACACTTGTGACTCTTCACTGGCCTGACTCACCCCTGCTTCTTGGCCTCCCTCACCCCACTCTTCTGTTTCAGCTTCTGCCTCTGATTCTGGACTTCTCCCTGCCACAGATTCTTCCCGCTCACTAAACCCTGTTACCTCTTCAGCTTCCGACATCTCCTCTTCCCAGCCTTCTCCCTCCTTGTGGTCCCACCACCACTCCTCGGGCTCTGAGCCCTCTTCCCTTGGGGGTTCCCCGGATAGTTCCCCCCACCATTCCTCTGCTTCCAACCAGTCTCATGACATCTCCCCAGGTCCTGTTTTCCTGGGGTGTCCCTATGGAAGGCAATTGGGTCCTAGGGCTGGCAGTGGCGGGTGTGTGTATGGAGCTATTAGTTTATTGTTGTATTTATGCTGGTGCTACAGAGCTTTAAATGGTCTCTTTGTTCTAAACGCCTTTGTTCCCCTTTCCGTAGGACACGGCAGGGCAGGAGCGATTCCGGACTTTGACTCCAAGCTATTACCGAGGTGCTCAAGGTATCATTTTAGGTACGTGGCAGGCATAGCAGGGTTGTAATTAGCACAACTCTGAAGCGAAACACATTAAGACAGAGGTAGATGGAAGTATTATGCTTAAAATTCTACAAGGCAGGCTTAAGCAGTATGTGGACCGAGAACTCCCAGAAGTGCAAGCTGGATTTCGAAGGGGCAGAGGAACCAGAGACCAAATTGCAAACATGCGCTGGATTATGGAGAAAGCTAGAGAGTTCCAGAAAAACATCTACTTCTGCTTCATTGACTATGCAAAAGCATTTGACTGTGTCGACCACAGCAAACTATGGCAAGTTCTTAAAGAAATGGGAGTGCCGGATCACCTCATTTGTCTCCTGAGAAATCTCTATGTGGGACAAGAAGCTACAGTTAGAACTGGATATGGAACAACTGATTGGTTCAAAATTGGGAAAGGAGTACGACAAGGCTGTATATTGTCTCCCTGCTTATTTAACTTATATGCAGAATTCATCATGCGAAAGGCTGGACTGGATGAATCCCAACCGGAATTAAGATTGCCGGAAAAAATATCAACAACCTCAGATATGCTGATGATACTACCTTGATGGCAGAAAGTGAGGAAGGAATTAAAGAACCTTTTAATGAGGGTGAAAGAGAGAGCGCAAAATATGGTCTGAAGCTCAACATCAAAAAAACTAAGATCATGGCCACTGGTCCCATCACCTCCTGGCAAATAGAAGGGGAAGAAATGGAGGCAGTGAGAGATTTCACTTTCTTGGGTTCCATGATCACTGCAGATGGTGACAGCAGTCACGAAATTAGAAGACGCCTGCTTCTTGGGAGAAAAGCAATGACAAACCTAGACAGCATCTTAAAAAGCAAGAGACATCACCTTGCCGACAAAGGTCCGTATAGTTAAAGCTATGGTTTTCCCAGTAGTAATGTACGGAAGTGAGAGCTGGACCATAAAGAAGGCTGATCGCCGAAGAATTGATGCTTTTGAATTATGGTGCTGGAGGAGACTCTTGAGAGTCCCATGGACTGCAAGAAGATCAAACCTATCCATTCTCAAAGAAATCAGCCCTGAGTGCTCACTAGAAGGACAGATCCTGAAGTTGAGGCTCCAGTACTTTGGCCACCTCATGAGAAGAGAAGACTCCCTAGAAAAGACCCTGATGTTGGGAAAGATGGAGGGCACAAGGAGAAGGGGACGACAGAGGATGAGATGGTTGGACAGTGTTCTTGAAGCTACTAACATGAGTTTGGCCAAACTGCGAGAGGCAGTGAAGGATAGGCGTGCCTGGCGTGCTCTGGTCCATGGGGTCACGAAGGGTCGGACACGACTGAACGACTGAACAACAACAACAAGATGGAAGTACACACTTTCCTCTATGGGCTGAGCTGGCAATGGCAGATGTAGAACAGCAAGTAATGCTGCTTCGCATCCATGCCACTAAGTCCAAGGGTTGGCAATGGTTGTTCCCTTGGCAGATAGCCTCTACTTCTTGAAAAGGTTTCAGCAGACATCAAGGCTGAAGGCGCTTCATCTTGGCTTCCAAGACATTTCCATTTGATACTGGTTTTAGGCCATAGAGTAAATACCCTTTCCAGCCTTTTCCCAAAGAAAATGGACATACACTCACACACACACACACACAAACCATAGCTGTCAACCTTCCCCTTTTTTGCAGGAAATTCCCCTATCAGTACTATACTACTGATAGGGGAATTTCCCACAAAAAAGGGAAGGTTGACAACTATGACACACACCCCGGTTGCATTTTCACCTTGCTGCAATATTTTCACAGGTTCCTTTTAAAGTGTGTGTCAGGGGGAGTTTAAAAGTTCCGAAAAGCAATTCAGTCATGCAAGGTTAAAGCTGTTATCACTAACTGCAGCAATAGGTGTGCCCGTGACATTCACAAAACCGCACTCCTTACAGTTTTGTTTATTTAAAGCATTTTTGATCTTCCTTTCAGCCAAAAATACTCCCCAGAGTGGCTTGCAGATCAATAATAATAATAAAAAAACCAAGGCAGTCCATGCCCTAGGGCTTACAATCTAAAGGGCATGGCACAAAAGGAAAAAGGGATGTGGAGGGAGGAATTGGATCGTAAGCTAACTCAGAGAAGCCAAAGATGTCACAAAGAGATGAATGGAAACAGGAGAGGCAAAGGTTTTCAGGAGGGCAAAGGTTATTAAGATTGGTGACCCAGTACTCAGAAAGCCCACATTCACATCATTCACTATGGTACCGCTCTGAACAGTCATGGCTTCCCCCAATGAATTCTGGGAGCTGTAGTTTGATAAGGGCACTGAGAGGTGTTAGGAAGGCCCCCTGTTCCCCTCACAGAGCTGTTATTACTAGAGTGGTTTAACAGCCAATCCCTGTTCACAGGGAACTTGGAGAATTGCAGCTTTGATGTCACCAGCTTGTTGGAATGACGTCAGCTGACTGACAGGCGAGCGTAATGGGGGGGGGGGGTTGGACAGCCTCACAGGACCCCCTGATAGGCCAAGGCTGTGGGAAACAGCAGCTGCTTCTCCTTCCCGTTTTGCTCTTTTCATGTGAACACAAAATGCATCTGAGTGAGGAAAGACTTGTTTGTTTTTGTGCCTCCCGACCAGTTTATGATGTCACTAAGAGGGAAACTTTTGCGGGACTGGAATGCTGGCTGCAAGAGCTGGATGTTTTCACGAAGAAAAGCGTCGTGAAGATGCTGGTGGGCAACAAAATCGACGAGGTCAGTTGGGAGCTGGGAGCCTGCTCGTTTTATTTAGTTGAAAGCATTTATCTTAAAAAAAAAAAAAAAATCCCTAAGCAGTGTACAGCCTGAAAGACAAGCAAGGTATCATTAGGACATTAAAACTATCCGCCATAGGGTTAAGTGCAAAGCCATGGGGAATTTGTGTATGGCATTTTTCTTAGAATGGTGTTGTTGTTGTTGTTCTGGCCGGCCCCCTGTGATGAGGCATTGCAAAAAAAGATCACATTCACCTTTATTTTTTATTATTCCCACATGGTCCAGCCACAACATCCTAAGCCAGGGATGAGGAACATGTAGCCTTGCAGATGTTGCTGGACTGCAACAATCCATCACCCCCTGGCAGTTTGCTCTGTGGACTGAGACTGAGTCCACCAACATCTGCAGGGCTGCAGGTTCCCCAACGAATGGCCCCCGAGAGTCACGCTTGATCTTGCAGTTCCTGTTTTATTTGTGACGTGAATGCTAAAGAAGATGGTGGGCATAAAGAGCGAGTGTTGCTTCTCCTGTGGCTGTAGATTACAATTGCCCATCATTGAATTGTCGAGTTGGATGGGACTCCAAGGGCCATCTAGCCCACCCCCCTGCAATGCAGGAATCTCAACCAGATCATACATGACAGGTGGCCACACAACCTCTGCTTTAAAATCTCCCAAGGAAAGAGAGCCCACCACCTCCTGAGGGAGACCATTCCACTGTCGAACAGCTCTTGCCATCAGAAATTTCTTCCTGGTGTTTAGTCAGAATCTCCTTTCTTGTAACTTGAAGCCCTTGGTTCGGGTCCTGCTCTCTGGAGCAGGAGAAAACAAGCTTGCTGCATCCTCCGTGAAGCAGCCCTTGAGCTATTTGAAGATGGCTATCATATCTCCTCTCAGTCTCTTCTCCAGGCTAAACATGCCCAGCTCCTTCGACCGTTCCTCATAAGGCTCGGTTTCCAGACCCTTGATCATCTTGGTTGCCCTCCTCTCTGCACGTTCCAGCGTGTCAATATCCTCCTTAAATTGTGGTGCCCAGAATGTATGAAATCAGGGCTCTGTGCGCAGCAACTAACAAATACTGGAAGAGCTAGAATACAAGAAGCCGCTGGGGACGTTTGGTACCCTGCTGCTTCTCGTTTGCTCACCTTGTCATTGCTGACCAAGAACACCTGTCCTAGGACTGCAGCCTGATGGGGCTTTTCCGCTTCCGGGTCCACAAAAGGGGCAGGGGAGAAAATATCAAAGAGATGCAAATGTGCATTGGAGAGATGGAGGAAAGCAGGTGCAGAGAGACCTGTGGTGGCGCAAGGAGGAAAAAATATGGGGTTGTTTGAGAAATGGGGGTGCAGGAAGGAAGAAACCAGAGGAAGTGCCTGAGAGTCGGAGGCGCACAGAGGACTGTGGTTGTGCAGAGAGGATGACGTCGAGTGGAAAAAAAGAGGGAGGGTTTTGAGGGGGGTGGCATTTGCTCTGGGCTGCAGAGGGAACACGAGGAGGCTGTTGGAGAATGGATAGGTTTGAACGGAGAGCTGGCAGGCACCGTTGAATAGTTGAATTGTGCGCCTCTAATTTAAAAGAGGCTACCCGCATTCCACGTCTGCTGATGGTTAATGCATGCGGGCTGCCTGCAGGCCCTGGTATAGCTGAAGTGCAAGGGCCCGTTAAAAAGGATTCATGAGGCTGACAGCAATGGTTTCCACTTCCCCGCCTCTGCATCCTTCCAGAGCCTTGTCCCAGCCTGCAGGAGTCGGTCTCTTTGCTCCTGCTATTGTTGCCTGCCTGTGCCTCCTACGCTTTGCCAGAGGCACCAAGCAGACTCCATATCTCATCTTCCTGGGAGAGACCTCTCCCTCTGCCTTAATGGGCAATCTGTTTAGTCATTTGAGAGCCTCTTGTGTTCCGTTGCTGCTTTTCATGTGTGTGTGTGTGTGTGTGTGTGTGTGTGTGTAAAAATCGCTGGATTTTTTTCTGTGGTTTCGGGGCTCCCACCCCCACAACAAGAAAAAACAGCTCACAGAGCAGAGAGACATCCACGTCACTGCTCTTGCTGATACCAGCTGTCTTTTTCTGGCTCTTTCTTCCCTCTTGCCTCGTTGTGCATCTCTGAAGCGAATTGTTCCGTGAACAAAATGTGGGCACTAAAAAAAAATAAACCGTGATTGATTCGTGGTGCGCAGCGCCTCGCCTCTCAAAGTTGTTATAAAGGCAGAGGGAAGCAAACACACAAGCAAAAGCCCCTGGGGTTGTTCGACATCCATCAGATCTTTGCTATATCTGCGCAGGAAGCATACATAATTGCAGCAGGATCAAATGCAAAGGGGAAGCAGCTCGTAATAACATGGCGGTGATTGGCTCAAGGACCAGCCATTCAAGAAGCACTTCTCCTCGTTTGACAACGCTGATTGGCTAGCCCTCGTGTTAATCACAAAGCCAGCTGGCCATTCCCCGAGCAATTCCACAAGTGTAAAGGGGGCGGAGAGGGGCCTTTAACAAATTACTCTGCCTAAAATTCCTTCTTGATCCCACACAATTGCAGTTGGCTAGACGTTCCGTTCAAAACAAATTTCACCCCGAACATTCATTAAACACATGTCAGTTCCAGAGGTTATCAGTGCAGAAAGCCAGAGGTACTTGTGAGATGTCCAGAACTGGCTTCAGAGGGCAGTAAGCAGCGAAGGGAGTACAAGCTGTCTCTCTGGATTTGAGTCCTTAATTGATGCAATTAAGATCCAGAGCCATCTCTGGGTAGCTTTGTGCATGCAAAAAAGGGAATCCCAGGCTGGCGTTGACTCTCTTGGCTCGGTCGCAGATCGTTGTGTTTTTAAATCTGCATCAGCCTCAGAAATAGCAGCCCTGCTATTGTTTTATCCAGGGATGGGGAAAGGGCAATTCAAGAGCCCTTGTTCTCCTCTCCCTTTCAATCACCAACAAAACAGAGGCAGAAATGCATTCATGAGCATCAGTTATCCTAATCAGGATGTTGTTGTTCAGTCGTTCAGTCGTGTCCGACTCTTCGTGACCCCATGGACCAGAGCACGCCAGGCACCCCTATCCTCCACTGCCTCCCGCAGTTTGGCCAAACTCATGCTAGTCGCTTCGAGAACACTGCCCAACCATCTCATCTCATCCTAATCAGGATAAGGCTTATTAAATGCAATGTTTGTATCATTTGGAGAACAATTAGGAAAAATGCCTTGGGGTTGGACCGGGGGGTGGGGGTGTGGCAGTGGCAACCTAATTGCTGCTGTGAATTCCATTGCCCTGCCCCTCTTGTTCCAGCATTTGACAATGTGGAATTTAGCAGCTAAAACCTTCAAATGCTGTCAAAACTGAGAGTTGGCAGCGGAGCTGTTAAGATAATCTAGCTGGACATTTGCTGATTCAATAGGCATGCAATAGCCTCATGGGGGGGGGCTGTTTGTGTGTTTATACAACCCACCACTTGGGTCCAGTGTCTGATAACATTCTCTCCCTGTCTATAGACGGATCGTGAGGTAGACAGAAAGGAAGGCTTGCAATTTGCTCAGAAACACTCCATGCTCTTCATAGGTATGTGAGGAGAACCTGCAGAAGGGGATGGCTGGTTTACCAAGGTTGAAACGGGAATAATAATAATAATAATAATAATAATAATAATAATAATAATATTTATACCCCAGCCACTCTGGGCAGCTTCCAGCAAAATATAGAAACATAATAAAATGTCAAGCATAAAAAAACCTTCCAATACAGGCTGCCTTCAGCATATATTGGACCGGTCACCTTTCTAATGGTCCCATCCACGTGTCTTAAAGAGCAATCTTGCATGCAGAAAATGAGCAGGTAAATCCATGTTCCTCTCCAAGCAAGGAAAGGGTTCACCTGCTCCGTGTCTGCTTGCAAGACTGCTGTTCAAGACACAGAGATGGCAGCAGTAAAAGGAAGGAAAGATGTCTTAGACTCAGACCCATTGCTCCATCTAGCTCGGTATTGTCTACACTGAGTGGCATTGACTGTCTGGGGGTTCAGGCCAGGAACATTCCCAGTTCTTCTTGTAGATGCAGGGTATCCTAGTTGGGAACATCTGGATGCAAAGCAGCTGCTCAGCTCTTCTTCTTTGTGTGTCTGTTTAGGCGATCCTATTGGCTGTGGCAACAGATTTCTCAAAATTAGCAGAACCCACAAGCAAGTTTCCATCAGCTCCTCCCATAAACCCCCTTGATTAATGGCACTGTGGATACAATTCCCTTTCACAATATTTCGACTGCGCAGAAATAAACCAAAGCATCGATTTACCTTGTACAAAGAGAGGCCTGCTCTTTAAGGGAAATCTCTCTGCTGTTTCGTAGTTAATATTCCTTTGTACAAACGTGGGTGCATGCATTTAACAAAGAAGAACCACTACAGATTTTTAAAAGATCCATGATTGCTCCTTGCTTTTGCCACATGAGGGCATTAGGAATAACTACCGGTAACTAGCTGCACAACAGCTACTATTAGAAACCCCTTTAGGGAAATGGTCTAAACCACTGAGTCTCTTGGGCTTGCCAATCAGAAGGTCAGTGATTCGAATCCCCACAACAAGTTGAGCTCCCGTTGCTCTGTCCCAGCTCCTGCCAACCTAGCAGTTCGAAAGCACGCCAGTGCAATTAGATAAATAGATACCACCGTGGCGGGAAGGTAAACGGTTTTCCGTGCGCTCTTGTATCCGTAACGGTGTCCCATTGCGCCATAAGTGGTTTAGTCATGCTGGCCACGTGACCTGGAAAGCTGTCTGTGGACAAACCCTGGCTCCCTCAGCCTGAAAGTGAAATGAGTGCCGCAACCCCATTGTCGCCTTTGACTGGACTTAACCGTACGGGGGTCCTTTAATTTTTTACCTTTCTAGAAACCCGTTTAGAAAATGAATGTTAAAAAAGTCTTTACCCCTGCTTCAACTGTCCAGACTTTTCTTCTCTACTATTTCTGTACGCTGTTTCAGAATAAATTCATACAGAAAAGATCAACTGAATACAAAGCCTGATTTAATTTACAGTAAGGCAATTGATGGGCCCTGCATTCCTATAGCTCCTGGGAAGCTGCCCCAGGTGGGAGTCATAGGAGCCCCAGTTCACTGTTCTTTATAACTTCTGGGTTGATTTGCTGCCTGATTTGCTGCCTATTGCATCCATCCCCAGTTAAGTTTAAATACAGAAATGAGACCATTGAGTTGAGAGGGGATCTTCCCCTTGCATTGGGGACTGCTGCGGTTTAGCAGCTCGTATTTAGTATTTTTTCGTGCCTGCTAACGCCACTCTGAATGCAAACTGGAACTCTGGAAAGCCTAGGTCTTCACATTTCAAGCAGTGCCTTGCTGTTTGTTTCTGCCTAGAGACCAGTGCTAAAATGAAGGATGGCGTGGAAACTGCCTTTGAGGAAGTCGTGATAAAGATCCTGCAAACACCAGAACTTTGGAACATCAGAAACGAAGGCATTGTGCTGGCGCCTGAGAGCAGAGCCCCTAGTACAGCCGATGCCTGCAGTGGGCATTGTTCTGTTGCTTAAAACCAGCCGCCTACAAATAAAAGAGCTCAGGTCAAACATACTTAAGAAATGGACTCCTACCTGCTATCACAAGAAAATGGGCCATGTTAGGATATAAGGAGAAATGCTGGGGCCACCGCCGCCGGGTTGGGTTGGGTTTTCTTTTGACGAGAGTGTGTCAGAGGCTTACGGTGCATATGCAATATCTGGGGATTTACAAATAATACAGGTAGAGGATTTGGGGAACAGGTACCTCAAGCAAGCAGTGCAGCGGCTAATACAAAGGGAACCCCACGTGCAAAGGCGCTTTTGCCTGTTTGTGTCTCTTGCAAGCACTGCACACCTCAGCTGCTGCTTCCTGCCAGCACTAAAATGGGCTCCACCTTTTTGCAAGCGGTGATGGAAACCTCATTCGAAACGACAAAGAGATTCAAAGCTACAGAGGAAACCCCCCCCCCACCTACCCAGTGACCATCTCGTAACCTCATTAGCTCATTGTAGTATACCTGAAGGAGTGTCTCCACCTCCATTGTTCAGCCCGGACACTGAGGTTCAGCTCTGAGGGCCTTCTGGCGGTTCCTTCCCTGCAAGAAATGAGGTTGCAGGGAACCAGGCAGAGGGCCTTCTCGGTAGTGGCGCCCGCCCTGTGGAACGCCCTCCCATCAGATGTCAAGGAAATAAACAACTATCTGACTTTTAGAAGACATCTGAAGGCAGCCCTGTTTAGGGAAGTTTTTAATGTTTGATGTTTTATCGTGTTTTTAATATTCTGTTGGGAGCCGCCCAGAGTGGCTGGGGAAACCCAGCCAGATGGGCGGGGTATAAATAATAATAATAATAATAATAATAATAATAATAATAATAATATATATTATTATTATTATTATTATTATTATTATTAATAATAATAAACAGCAATTCTGGGATTTAGCAGACAGTCTGGGGACAAAGGAAAATGCCTTATACCATCGCTGGATTGGGTGGTTCCCCAGCACAGGGCGCCAAGCCGAGGGAACACAGAATAATAATAAATAGGAAAGGAATTGTTGGGGAAATAAGAAATGGGGGGGGGTAGGGTGCCCAATTTTATCCTCGCTGAAGGTGCTGTATTACCAGAGTGTGCCCTTGATTACATGGAGTGAGATCCTTGGTCTACCTGGTTCAGTGGTGTCCGCATTGAGAGGCTGTAGGCTTTCCAGGGTTTCCGATATCAAGGATTGAACCTGGAACATTCTGCGTGCAATGCATGTGCTGCAACGATGACGTATGGCCTGCTGTAATCTTGCTAAGAAAAAGAATGCTCACTCGGAAGTAACAATGCCATCATTGTTCCAGGTTTGCAAAATGGAGGCATGCAGATACAGATCTCTGGGCTCAAAGCCTGGGATGTTTACCACCCATTCAGGGCCTTCTGTAAAAGCCTTTTTTGCTCCAAAGGTTGGTGGGTTAGAGGGCTAGTTGCTCTGTTTATTATTGGGGTTTTCCCGGTTTTTCCACTGTTGTGGGTTGATTTTATTGTATCTGGTTGTTTAATGTATCTTTTAATCCTTCTTCTCCCCCCTTCCATTGTTAGCCCCCTTGGATGTTCTGTTTTGAACAGGAAATGGGGGTATAAGGTATTAATTAATAAAAAAAAAATAAGCAAACAAACATCATTTATTGCTAAGATTCATATGCCACGCTTCAGAGTCGATTGCCATTTCCAGGCTGCCTAGCAAAAGAATGAAACTCAAAGCAGCAGCATAGCATCAAACTCCAATCAAGGAGAAGAATAGAATCATAGAATTGTAGGGCTGGAAGGGGTCACGAGAGTCATGTAGACCAGCCCCCTGCAAAGCAAGAATCTTTTTGCCCAATGTGGGGCTTGAACTCACAACCCTGAGATTTAGAGTCTCATGCTCTACCGATTGAGCTATCCAGGTGTTATTATATCCAGTGCTATTTTTCTATAATAAGAGGTGCTGGAACTTGCCACGAATGCCTCCCTTGTTCTCATATAATGGCAATGGTACCCACCTGAAAGGTTCTGGAACTGAGTTCTGACAAGTTCCGGCTTTGGGGGGGGGGCTGATTATAGCTTATAATATCACATATCTCAATACTCCTATTCTCCACTAGGAAAGGGCATATCCCTGGCAGAAGATAACATGGGGGCATGAACCTTTCAACTGCTGGGACTCAAAACTGGGGGGTAAAGGGGAAACGGTCTTTGACATATTTCCTCTGCGGAGTTTGCTCCAGGGCTGGAGGAAGGGGGCTCAGCCACTGTGCCTCAGATGGTTGAATGGGAACTGAGCTCGGATGAAGCATGTCTTTTGTATGCCACTGAACTCCAGGAAGGGACACAGCAGCTGGTTCTGCTGAAAAAACACACTTTCACCTTTTATCTCAGTTAGTTGCTGGTGCAAGAGCTCTGAGTCAGCCCCTCACCAAGATTTGCTAACCTAGCTCTGGATTTTGTTGGACAGTTCCTCCTCTGGTTCAGGCCTCCTGCCAAAGCCCTGGTTGCCACCACCCGGTATCTCTGTTGGACAGCTCCCAGCTGGTCCTACTCCAGCCACCAGTGTCGAAGCAATGATTCCTCAACATCAACTTCATTGGACTGGTCGTGTTGTGCGGATGCCTGATTATCGTCTTCCAAAGCAACTACTCTATTTCAAACTTAAAAATGGAAAGTGTAACGCGGGTGGTCAACAAAAGAGGTTTAAAGACAGGGAAAATCTTAAAATATGTAGTATAAACACTGACAACTGGGAAACACTGGCCTGCAAGTGCTCCAGTTGGAGAACAGCCTTTACCAAAGGTGTCATGGGCTTTGAAGATGCTCGAACTCAGGACAAAAGAGAGAAACATGGTAAGGGGAAGGCTGTGGTCTAAACCACTGAGCTTCTTAGCCTTGCCGATCAGGTCAGCGGTTTGAATCCCCGTGATGGGGTGAGCTCCCATTGCTCTGTCCCAGCTCCTGCCAACCTAGCAGTTCAAAAGCACACCAGTGCAAGTAGATAAATAGGTACCACTGTGGCGGGAAGATAAACGGTGTTCCATTGCTCCAGAAGCGGTTTAGTCATGCTGGCCACATGACCCGGAAAGCTGTCTGTGGACAAACGCCAGCTCCCTCGGCCTGAAAGCGAGATGAGCGCTGCAACCCCATAGTCACCTTTGACTGGACTTAACCGTCCAGGGGTCCTTTACATTTTACCTTTACCTTACATGCAAATATGTGTAACTGAGCCCCAGTGCCATATTTTATACAAAAAGCAGCTACAGAAAATCATGAATAAAATCATGCTTGGAGCAAATAGTTGACTTTCTTTTGTTATTGCTCATTTCATCGTGTTTTTAGTCAGCACTGCCTGTGTACTGTCCTGACACTTGATTGAGTTTTATTTGCTCTTTTTCTCTTGCTGTTATTTATTTGTTTCACTTTTTTAAAAAAAAAAACGGAGCGGGGGCGTTGCACAGTCAAAAGTTCTCTTCCTCCAAAGTTGGTTTCTCCAACTTTGCGGCAATGCATCTTCATGTTAATCGCTTCAAGTGTTATAGGCAGAAAAAATGGGCTATAACTTGAAAAAAAATAAAACAAACGAATCAAGCGAGGAGGAAAAAAAATAATAATTCAGTTGTCCCTAAAGCTGACTGAAGGCAAAATAAATTATTTTCTTAGCACAGAATTAACGTGGGGAACCCAAGACTACGCAATACTGTGACAGGCAGTATTATAAACAGCTCCAGAACGTGTCCAGAGATGATTGTATTTATAATCTAAACACATTTCCCCCCAGTGTATGTTGATTATTTAGTTTTTCTGCCGAAACAACCCATTTCTAATATATATATACATAAAATGTAGGCAAAAGACCTCCAAGTCTATGGTAGTTAGTAAATGCAACTGGATGCTAGCTAGATGCTCTCCAGATAAAACTCAAATCAACAGGAGGAGTCTGGGTTCAATGTTGGTGTTCAGATGTTTCTCCCACTATCTGCTATGATTTATGGAGTCAAAAGCGGCAAATAAATCAATGAATGCAGCAGAAACAACTTGTTCTTCTTGTTGCCGGTATACTTCCTGCTAATTCAATTTAGCGTGGAGAATTGGTCGATAGTGCTGAATCCCTTGTTCTCCACACAGAATTTTCTTTGTATGTAGCCAGTCTGTTAGTTTTCCTAATAAATGCTAGGCATATAGCTCTGTTTTGTGTTCTGCTTTTCAATTTATCGCGGCCTTTGGCTAGCACAACAATAAAGCTCTTTATTTGTTACCATATATTAAACAACACAAGGGGGCAAATGGATGCTTATTTATTTAGAAATTTATCCTCAGGTGTTTGGAGCACTGCTTTAAATCCAGGCTATTGTACTCTTCTGATTCCGTTCATGACAGACAAGTTATCCCCCTGTGTCTGTTCTCTGTCCTTTAAAGCCTTTTCCTTCCATGAGCAGAATGCTGAGCAAGCTGGACCCATGTCAGGCTTCAGGAAATTGGATTCCTCCCCGCCCCCGGCCCCCCGGTGGCAGTAGATAAGCAGAACAAAGGAAAAGGAGTCTTCTTACCAGTTGGAAACTTTAGTAATCACAGCGAGAGAACAAAGAACCCATCTCCTAGAAATGGCGGTGCTCCCAATTAAGGATCCCACCCTCTTCCGTTCCTATTAATCCATGTCACTCCTACGTCTTGCAATCTGAGCTTGTACCCTCTGTGCTTCCTGTTCTGACACTTTCTGAGCTCTTCTTGACCTTGGGGAGAGCGGAGGAATGCTTTCCAGAGACAGTGAATCTGTTAACCCTCTCTCCCAGTGTTTCTTCTCCTAGCTGTTCCCCATCCAGTATTTCCCAGCTTCTGCCTTCTGAACTATGCCCCTCTGCAAACCACTGTTCCAAATCTATACTGTCCTCCTGCTCCTGGGAAGATTCAGGATCTGGATCAGGGGGAGGGGGAGGCTCCCACCATTCCTCCTCAGTGCAGCCCTCCTCAGCACGGTCCCTGACAACCTACCGGTATTTCTTTGACCCAGCACTGCAATTCTCACGAGCCAGCCTTCTCACCTGGCAGCATCCAAAGGCTCTTGGGAGTTTGTGTTGCCATCCTTCCCGCTTATGGCATTTCACAGCCAATGATGTCACAGCTGTGGCATCTATGACAACAAGTGGGAGGTGGTCTTCAGAAGCTAAGCCCCCAAGCTTTGCCTTTTTGACTTGGGACCTGGCAGTGGTGGGCTTGTACCAAGATGAGCGGCTTTGATGTCTTGACATTCCCTGTGGTGGTTGCCAATTCTAGGCAAAGAATCACCTGTGCAAGGAATCAGTCCCGTACTGGTGAATATGTGTTTCGTGGCAAAACAGAACTGGGTAGGCTTAACTTCTTGCAATCCTAAACCTGCTGAGTACAATAACTGTGCTGGGTGATCCTATAAATGCTTGCTTAGAAAGTTGTAAGCCCCACTCTGTTCAATCGGGGGTTCTCCAGCGTGCATAGGAATGTAGATTTAAAAGCTGGAAGAGATGCAAGATTCAAGCGATCCGCCCACCTGCTGAAAGTCAGGACCATCAATATAAAGCCAGCCCTTGACAGCTCAACGGGCACTATCCAGACACCATACTGTTGCAAGCATGTGCTTGCCAGAAAAGAGCCTACTGGCTGGAGCCTGCTGGATATTTACATCTCACAGAGCTGTGATAGAAGTTTGATTTATTGTGGTGGTTTGGTTTTCCAGATTGCTTTGTTTCATTCTGTGTTATATGAATTGTAGAGTTGGAAGATACCACAAGAGTCACCTAGTTCAACCCCCTGCAAGGCTGGATTTTTTTGCCCAGCGTTGGGCTCGAATCCACCACCCTGAGATTAAGTGACTCATGCTATATATAATTTAGAGCATTTGCACCCTGCTCTTCATCCAGTCGCTCCTTGCAGGCTTACAATCTAAACCAAGAAAAAGGACACACAAGGTAAAAGGAAAAGGGAAGGCAGAGAAAATTTAAAATAAAAAGGCACACCAGTTTTCAGTTTTCCTATAATGACCAGACAGCACAGTTCAGGGGTAGGAGGCGCTTGATGGAGCTGCGCCTCCAACAAAGCTGATGAAATGAACCCTGCTTCGACTGAGGCAGTCTGATTGAATAGCTGCCCCAGAGAGAATGAGACAGTGAGTTGTATCTTACACTGCGATTGATAACAAAGAGCTCCAGATGACTCGAGTAAGCGAGCCAGGCCACTTGTAGACATATTTATTAATTTAAAACCATTTGCATGCTTCCCCTTGTTTTACTAAAGATTCCAGGGCAGCTCACAGCAAGTGTAAACACCCCGTCAAACACAAACTCAAAAAGCTCAGCCGAAAACACTTAAAGCAGGATAGAGTAATAGAAGCAAATGACACCAGTAGGTGACCAGTGGCGGAGCTTCATGCTCCGGGGGCGGGGCTGGCACGCATCCCGGGGGCGGGGCACGCCGCCCGGAGGGGCGGAGTGCGCATTCTGGTGGCGGGGCACCCAGCATGGGCAGGGGTGCAATTGTGATGGAACCCCACCAGGATCGCGCTGCCCGGGGCGGTACGCTCCCATCGCCCCCCCCCTTCCTCTGCCCCTGTAGGTGACATAGCTAAGCCTGGCAAGACAGCTCACTCTGTGGTATTAACCCCTTCATGCATTAATTAGAATTAAACACGTTGGCTTTATGAGGCTGGTTATCCAACAATCTGGGTGTTTAGTTCTCATTTTTGACCTCTCACAAGTTATTGAAACACAGATCACCCATAATATCCTATTGCCCCTTGCAACATTTTATTCTTTCTGACACGAACTGAATTACTGCAACAGCACCATGTGTTATTTAGATGGTTGGATTTATTGTTACACACTCCCAGGTTCCCCAAGCGATGAGAATGCCCACATGTTTCAGAAGGGTATTGTAGAAGTTAATAATTAGTTAGATTCAAAAGATGCCTTTTGCACCCCTAACAGTTGTTACTCCTGGGTTGTACCGAAGAATGCATCCTTAAGAAAAACATATACTTAATGGCAAATTCTGTTGAACAGATTTAAATTGCCAAATACCGGAAACAAAATCCATATTCTTGAGAAATGGTCGCCTAAAGCTTGGCATTCCATGCTTATGAGCAAATTAACAACACGTAGGAAGCCTGTGGAAGGAGAACCTCAATGCAGTTTGTCAGCTTCAGAAACAATGTTCTATATTTATTTAGCCCTGGAACAAAAGGAAGCCCAATTAAAATATTGGGGCTGGAGCTTTACAGCTGGTGTAATTCAATTTTCTGTTCTATACTTTTCATTATACTTACTGATGGCAAATGGGTTGTCCTTTTGTCTGCTTTGCCCCATATTTATGGGCTTTACAGGTAAGTGAGTTTTTAAGGGCGCCTAGGTTTGCTTCCTTTTGAACGAGAGGGAGGCTGGAAGCACAGGCTGCTGCAGTTCCGAGGAAGGAGAGCAAAATCCAAAGGCTATTGAACTGCCTTATCGAAAGCCCTATCAGGCTCTCACCATCAAGGCAGGAGTGAAGGTTGAGGAGCAACAAGGGTGTTTGCCCAGGAAAGTATAAAGACAAGAGAACATTTCTTGAAGTCCTTTTTTTATTTCAGTCTTTACAGAGAGAGGCTATAGAACCCAGCCTCTTGGATAATGGCCGTGTCCCTAATAAATCTCCACTCCCCCATCTCTCTCACTCATTCTCATTGTCTCCTCTGCGGGTGCTGCTATGCGCCCTCTGTCTTCAAGCTCTTTGCTCCCCTACTTTCAAGACTCGCTGTTACCGTGTACATAAACAGTTCCCCCCCCCCTGGTCCTTTGGAATCTCAGTACCTGGAAGAGCAGCGTAGACTAGATCGGGATATTTGAAGGTAATACAGGTGAAACTCAAAAAATTAGAATATCGCGGATAAGTCCATTTATGTAAGCAATTGTTTTCATTAGCTACTGGAGTTTAATATATGAGATAGACTCATGACATGCAAAGCGAGATATGTCAAGCCTTTGTTTGTTATAATTGTGATGATTATGGCGTACAGCTGATGAAAACCCCAAAGTTGAAATTGTTAATTTGGGGTTCTCATCAGCTGTACGCCATAATCATCACAATTATAACAAATAAAGGCTTGACATATCTCGCTTTGCATGTCATGAGTCTATCTCATATATTAGTTTCACCTTTTAAGTTGAATTACTGAAAGAAATGAACCTTTCCACGATATTCTAATTTTTTGAGTTTCACCTGTATGTATGGGGGCAGAGATCTGTTTCTACCCTTTCGAAAACAATTGTTTTCTTTTCTCCTGGCAGCTAGAAGTCACGTGGATAGTAAACCTCCGGAAGCCAAGACTCACCTCTACTTCAAGGTTTCCAAGATACAGGTACATTAGCTTTCCTTTTGCAATTGGTGCTGGTGCTGGGCATAAAGTTAGACTGTTTAGGTGTAAGCAAATGCAACTAAAAACCCAGATCCTTTCAAAAGGCAGGGCACAGAGCTTGCGCTTTGCCCATGAATTTTCTGCTTCTGATCAAACCCTATGCAGCTTTTCATGCTATTTGGTTCCAGACATCTCTTTGGCCTCCTAAAGCACATGTCTAAAACCCTGCAGGAAGGAAAACAGGTGCAATTTGGAGTGGGGAATCAACAGGATGGGAAAGGTTAACTTCTGTTCTCCATGATTCTCCTCCTGAAGCCTTTTTTTAGCTGAAAAATGAGGTGGGAACATTTAGGGAGAATGGGATGTGCTTATTTTTAAAAAAATATTCAGGGCCCCTCCAGACTCCAGCTTTTATCTGGGAACAATCTATGGAATTAGGCTGTTTTGCGGTTGCATATGTAATAAAACTACACTAAGTTTATGGGTGTTTTTAAAAGTATGAGCGGAATTGTTTCGTTGTGTATTTAAATCATGTGTAATTGGTTTTTTATATGTACCGTATTTTTCTGTGTATAAGACGATGGTTTTTTTTATTCAAAAATGTTAAAAATTGGTGGTTGTGTTATACACGGATAGTGCTGTGGCGGGATGGGCGATTGGTGGCAGCGTGAGCAGGAGATTGTCTGCGGTGATTGGACAGGTGATTGGCGGCTTCTGGTGATGATCAGTGGCTTTGGCGAGGCATGCGATTGGCAACGGCGGTCAGGTGTGTGAGCGTTTAGTGGCAATCCCCCCCCACAAAAAAGTTCAACAATTGTGTGCAATTCCCCCCCAAAAAAGGTTGACAACTCTGGGCAAGCTCCCCCCATTTCCTTAATTTGGGGTCCCCAAAATAGGGGCCATCTTATACATGGGGGGGTATTATACAAGGAAAAAGACGGTAATTGGTTTTACATTTGTAAACCGCTTAGAAACTCATTTGGGCAAGGAAGCAGTATATAAATCAATAACACATAACATAATACATGTGACTAAGCACAGAAATAAAAGAACCAGGGTAATAAACAAGAAATCCAAAGGGTGGAATAGAAACACAAATGATCTGGTTCCCCTGAATACCAGGAAAAACGTGAATTCTAAAGGGAACATCTGAAACGCATTGCATTCGGCAATTTGATAAGCAAAGTTCCTTTTAAAAAAGGAGAAAAGTAGGTGAGTCATTTTAACATACCATCTGAATAGTTTTGCGGTTTGTTTTTGTTTTTTAAAAGTACAGTGGTACCTTGGTCCTCAAACGCCTTGGAACTCAAAACAACTTGGAACCCAAACACTGCAAAGTGTTCCAGTTTGCGAACTGCTTTTGGAAGCCAAACATGCTCCGTTTTGAGTGTTACACTTCCGATTTGAGTGCCAAAACTTCAGTTTTGAGTGCCACAATTCCGTTTTGAGTGTTATGCTGAGCTCTGTCTGTTTTTGCTATTTATTTTGCGTTTTTGTTTTCGCGGCTGTTTTGTGTGTGTTACTGTGTGGAACCCGGTTCAGCTACTGATTGATTGACTGTGTGACCACAGTACATTGTTTATTGCTTACATGTTATGGGTCGATGGTCTCGTTAGATAGTAAAATCCATGTTAAATTGCTGTTTTAGGGGTTGTTTTTGAATGTCTGGAACGGATTAATCCATTTTGAATTACTCTCTATGGGAAAGCGCACCTTGGTTTTGGAACGCTTTGGTTTTGGAACGGATTAAGTTTGAGAACCAAGGTACCACTGTATTGTACTGTGGCTTCAAAAGAGCTAATGAAGAAGCTGTAGAACATATTAGTTAGAGCTTTCCTCTACTAGCAAATCTAATCAAGTCTCCATACTCTCTTTTCTTCAGAAGCTAACACTCCCCAAGATTGTGGAGCCAGATAATACGGAGACGCACAATGCACCTGTGGCAGTAGATGTGAGGGTAAATGTCACCATATTTTGAAGGTCACTCCCCTTAGTTCAGGCCCGAGCACGAGGTAGGGCTAAAAGCAAGACAGTAGCTGCAGGAGAAAATCATGTCCTTTGCATAGCTCTTGCATAAAACTATTTGTTGTTCAGCTCCTCGGAGCTGCTCATCATTGAACAAGAGACTACAAGGTATTTCTGGCAGTGCTGGCCAAAATGCCAGATGTCATTGTGCAATGTAAGATTTGGATTTGTCAGTAGACCCCCAAATATTTTTTTATATATCTACAGTTGTACCTTGGTTTTTGAACAGCTTAGTTCTCAAACGTTTTGGTTCCCGAATGCCGCAAACCTGGAAGTGAGTGTTCCAGTTTGCGAACTGTTTCTGGAACCCGAACGTCCGACGAGGCTTCCGCGGCTTCCAATTAGCTGCAGGAGTTTTAACAGTGGTTTCGTAAATGGCTGTGGAGGCCAATTCTGGATCCACATGTCCTTCCACAGTGGGAACATAGGTTTCTGGGCGGGAGTTGATCATGGTGAGGGTTTGCCAAGCGTGCCTTCCTCTTAGCGCGTTTCTCCCTTTCGTCCTGAGTTCGAGTGTCTTCAAAGCCCATGACACCTTTGGTAAAGGCTGTTCTCCAATTGCTGTTAAGTAGAATCCAGGAAACTAAAATATTACCTAGAATAATATCAGATCACAACCAGATTTCACTACATCTAAATTCAGAATGGAAGTCAGGTATTAAAAGAGGAGATAGAGAAATTGATCGCACAGTTAAAGAACAACAAGGCCCCTGGCATAGACTACATCGCTGCAGAACTTTTGAAGGTCAACATCGGGTGGTGGGCACCTTTGCTGGCGAAACTATTCTCCTTCATTGATTCAACAGGCCTCTTCCCCAAAGGGTGGGCTGAGGCGATAATTGTCCCAATATATAAAAAGGGCCCTACATCGAACCGGGCGAGCTACAGACCCATTAGTCTTCTATCCATCCCCAGCAAATCATATGCAAAACATCTTTACATCAAATTAACAAGCTGGATGGATGAGGAGGCCATTTTGGCAGAGGAGCAAGCTGGATTCAGGCAGGGCAGATCTACTGTAGACCACTGCTTTGCTCTTGCTCACCTCATTGATAAATATGCCAAGAAACCCCGTGGGGTCTTATACAAAGCCTTCATAGATCTGAAGCCCGCCTTCGATTCTATCTCTCGAGTTAGACTCTGGACCAAACTAAATACATCCAGCATGGACAAACGACTATTATTCTTGATCAATGGCCTATACAAAGAAACTGTGCTGTATGTAAGATCCTCCACAAATGGCCAACTTACGGGGCCTATATCAGCTTCTAGGGGGGTCAAACAAGGCTGCATTCTAGCCCCAGCTTTATTTAATCTATACATCAATGACATGGTCAAATTTTTAACATCTTCGGAGTTCCATGCCCCCAAGCTGGCTATCAAACCAATCTCAGTGCTCCTCTACGCAGATGATGCAGTTTTACTGTCCAGAACCAAAATAGGCCTAAAAAGGCTGCTGGGAAAATTCTCGGACTATTGTAAGAAAGAGCAGCTGGTGGTAAACCATGAGAAAACCAAAGTCTTGGTTTTCGCAAGGAAACATAGATTACACAGCTGGAGCATGGATAACCACCGGATCGAGCAAGTCAAAGCCTTCAAATACCTGGGCATAGTTTTCCAATCTTCAGGGCTTTGGGATGTACATCAAAGATGGGTCAAAGAAAAAGCTGCCCAAAGTGCAAAGATGTTATCCCGCTTTTTCTATACAAAGGGCCATAAATATATACCAGCAGCCCTCAAAGTCTTCCAAGCCAAATCGCTGGCTCAGTTACTCTACGGGGCCCAAATCTGGACAGGCAATCACTGTAGCATTCTTGAAACTGCTCAGTCTAAATTCCTAAGGCAGATTTTCGCAGTACCACTGTGCGTCCCAAATGCTGCACTGCGCCTGGAGGCAAGCTTTCCCTCCATAGAAACTCGATCCTGGCTAAGAACCTTCAACTACTGGCTCCATATAAACCTAAACCCTTCCGGCATTCTACCCTTAGTGTTACAAGAAATGAAAAATTGATAAACAGAATAAAAATAGGGGAAACAACTATTGATAAACCACAAACAATAATGGAAAAAATTGTCCAATATTATGAAGAATTATGTAATAAAAAAGACGAAAATAGAGAGGAGATAAGGCAATATTTGGAAAAATCCAAAATTGAAACTAATATAAAAGAAGAAATTAAAGAATTAGATACCCCTATAACAATACAAGAAATAAAAAACTTAATTAAAAGGAGTAAATCAGGGAAAACTCCAGGGCCAGATGGTCTCCCAATAGAATACTACAAAAAATTAGAGGATATTTTGCAGCCCCCCTACTTGAGATGATGAATCACACATTGGAAAAGGCAGAAATTCCGGATTCCTGGAAAGAAGCATATGTCACACTTCTGCAAAAATCTGATACAGATAATGAAAAAATGTCAAATTACAGACCAATTTCCTTGTTAAACAGCGATTATAAAATCTTTGCTGGAATAATAGCAAATAGATTAAAAGAATTGGCAAAAAAATTAATACACCCTAGCCAAGTGGGTTTTATACCAGGGAGACAACTGTACAATAATACAAGGAATATTGTGAATATAATAGAATACTTGGAATTTAAAATAGATAAAAAGGCAGCCTTATTATTGTTAGACGCGGAGAAAGCATTCGATAATGTCTCATGGGAATTCATGAAAAAACAAGTTGAAATAATTGGTATAGAGGGAAGAATGCAAAAATCCACCGAAGCAATATATAATTACCAAATGGGAATTTAACAGAAAGTTTTTCTCTTTCCAAAGGAACAAGGCAGGGATGCCCTCTCTCGCCTCTATTATTCGTTTTGACAATAGAAATTCTTTTACAAAACATCAGAAATAATAAGAAAATAAAAGGAGTAATAATTGGTAAGAACTCTTACAAAGTGCGGGCTTTTGCAGACGATATCATAATAACCACCCAAGACCCGATAGAAAGTATACCAGTAGCTCTAGAGACAATTAAAGAATATGGGAAACTAGCAGGATTGAAAATAAACTATCAAAAAACATCATTATTAACTAAAAATTTAGAGTTATAAGAGAAAAAAAGAACTACAACAAACAACAGGGATAGAGATTAAAACTAAGGTCAAATACTTGGGGATTTGGTTAACCTCTAAAAGTATTAATTTATATGAAGACAACTATGTGAAAACATGGAAAGACATTAAGAAAAGCATGGAAATATGGAACAGGCTACATCTATCATTATGGGGTAGAATTTCAGTTGTCAAGATGAACATACTCCCCAAGATGATATTCTTATTTCAATCCATTCCAATTTTGGGGGGCATGAAGTGCTTTAAAAATTGGAAAAAAGAACTAACAAAATTCATTTGGAACGGAAAAAAGCCCCGAATAAAATTTCAATTATTGACTGACAGTAAGGAGAGGGGAGGTTTTGCACTGCCTAACCTAGAATTATACCATGCTGCTGCAGGGCTATTATGGATAAAAGAATGGATTATATTGGAAAACCCGGCGATATTAGACTTGGAGGGATTCGATAATTGATTTAGTTGGCACTCCTATTTGTTATACGACAAGGTTAAGGTCCACAGGGGTTTTCTAAACCATTTAATAAGAAAATCTTTATATAACATCTGGTCAAAATATAGAGGAATTTTGGAACCAAAAATACCCCTGTGGACCTCACCAGTGGAAGTCATCACAGTAAGAAAAACGAATATGGAGGGGAGGTGAGCCACATACCAAACACTACTAGAAAAACATCAAGAGGAACAGTCTTTAAAAACATATGAAGAGGTTAAGGAATATATGAATGACTGGCTACAATATTTTCAGATCCACCAAAGATTCATAATAGATAAAAAAATGGGTCTTGCAAAAGAAAGATCAAAGTTTGAAAAAGAATTAATACATATAAAGGTAGATATATCTCACATATGTACAATTTATTGTTAGAGTGGGATCTTAAAGAAGAACAGGTGAAATCTACAATGGTCAAATGGGCGCAAGATCTAGGCCACAATATCTTAATGAATCAATGGGAAAAGCTATGGCAGGTGGATATAAAATTTACTGCCTGTTACTCTCTCAGGGAAAACGTTCTAAAAATGATGTATAGATGGCACCAAACACCTGAAAAGCTAGCCAAAATGTATAAAAATAGATCGCCTTTATGTTGGAGATGTGGTAAGGAAAATGGGTCTTATATGCATATGTGGTGGCATTGTTCAGAGGTTAGCATATTCTGGAATAATATCTATGAAGAATTGAAGAAATTATTGAAATGCACATTCAAGAAAAAACCAGAATTATTCTTATTAAGTATAGTGCCAGATGAGTTAAAAAAATCAAAAAGAACATTAGTACTGTATGGAATAACAGCGGCTAGAATATTAGTAGCCAGAAATTGGAAGAACAAGATATTACCGAATACTACTGATTGGCAAAATTTGATGCTGGAATATCTACAGCTAGCAAAAACTACGGGAAGGGTAAGAGAGCAGTCAAAACAAAAAGTTCACAAAGAATGGAAACTATTTAAGGATTATATGGAGGATAATGGTATAGGAAGATTCATATTAGCAGAATTAGACTGAACCAGATGAGAAATTAAATAAGAGTTACGGAAATAAAGAGATAAAAAGGAATGAAAAGAAAAATTTATAATTGTGCAACAAACATTGATAAAGAATAGCAGAAACAGCGAGTTTAATTGGAAGTCTTTTTATTTAACATCAAGAATTTTTTATTTTGTGGAAATTATGTTACAAACTTTGGTTTTTTGTATTGGATTGTTTTCTTAGTAATATTGTAAATATCTTTCTTCTTCTTCTTCTTCTTCTTCTTCTTCTTCTCTTTCTTCTTCTTCCTCTTCTTTTTTCTTCTTTCTTTTTGTTATGTCTTAATGTATTTTATTTTTAATGTTGCTGTGTTTGTTAGTTGTCTGAATGTTTTTTTTAAAATAATAAAGTTTATTAAAGAATTAAAAAAACAAAAACAAAGCCCATGACACCTTTGGTAAAGGCTGTTCTCCAACTGGAGCGCTCGCAGGCCAGTGTTTCCCAGTTGTCGGTGTTTATACTACATTTTTTAAGATTTGCCTTGAGAGAGTCTTTGAACCTCTTTTGTTGACCACCAGCATTACGCTTTCCATTTTTAAGTTCGGAGTAGAGTAGTTGCTTTGGAAGACGATAATCAGGCACCCGCACCACCTGATGGCCTAAGTTCATCTTGTCCATTCATTTCATTAGGTCCACTCTGAGTGAGTGAGTGAGTTAGTTAGTTAGTTAGTTAGTTGGTTAGTTGGATACAACCCCCTAACTTTTAATAAAAGGTTGTCAAGTCTCCCAAATAAGGGGATGTTTCTCACTTATACATTATCATTGCAGCATCACCACCCGCCCAAATATATCATTTACCAAATTAAACAGCAACAAAAAAGTATGGGCACAACTAGTACTCTTTTTAAGAAAAGGGAGCAATGTCAATGTTGCAGCATCAACATTTAGTGTGGTATATACATATTTTAAAATTAAAATCAAAACCATGACACCATGAAGAAGAGTTTGGATTTGATATCCTGCTTTATCACTACCCGAAGGAGTCTCAAAGCAGCTAACATTCTCCTTTCCCTTCCTCCCCCACAACAAACACTCTGTGAGGTGAGTGGGGCTAAGGGAAGTGTGACTAGCCCAAGGTCACCCAGCAGCTGCATGTGGAGGAGCGGGGATGCGAACCCGGTTCACCAGATTATGAGTCTACCGCTCTTAACCACTACACCACACTGCTGAAGGAGGAACAGCAGACAAAATCGATGGAATATGCAGAAATGTCAAGTTTAACCGGTAGAATAACAGATCAGGAAGAAGAGTGGGAAATATTTGCGAAATATCTGAAGATTCATTGCAAGCAATTTAAAACGCTAGCAGGATTAGAGTAAAGTCAGCACTATATAATTAAGCTGGAAGGAAAAAACTAATATGGAGTAATTAGAATATGCAGCAGCAGAAGATAATTAGAATGAACCATGGAAGGAGGGGAGGGAAGTTGATGAATAAATGTATTGTCTATTCTTTTTGATGAATGTAAATGTGGAAATTTGTAGAAGTGAAAATTATATTAAACAACAAGAACAACAGCAACAACATTACACTACAGATCGTTCTCTTTTTTTCCAATTAAAAGAATTCTTCTTCCCTTCCATGAAACTGCCATTTCCCTTGCAGTAGGAATATGCAGGCATCCTGAGACCCTGTACAGTGGTGCCCCGCTAGATGAAAATAATTCGTTCTACGAATCTTTTCGTCTAGCAGTTTTTTCGTCTAGCGAAGCGGCAATGTAAACCGCGGTTTTCGCTAGACGAAAAAAAAGACGAAAAAAAATCGTCTTGCGAGGCAGCCCCATAGACTTTTTCGTCTTGCGGGGCAGCCTCCCGCTAGACGAATGCCTTTGTCTAGCGAGTTTTTCGTCTAGCGAGGCATTCGTCTAGCGGGACAACACTGTATATATTTTCTTCCTGCAGTGTGTACCACAGTCCCAACAGGACAGAAAATAACCGGCAAAAATTCCTCAATTCAGCATTTTATAAAACGTTAACATTCTGCTTTACTTTTTGTCACGCACATAGGCATGGGGAAAGGGGCAGGGGAGGTGGGATGTGTGTTTTTTTTTTTTCCAAATGTAAAATAAAAAAAACAATTTACATCCTTGGGGACGGGGGACATGAGTATGTGTAAAAATGTTATTTAAAAAAATAAGATTGTGGGAGGGGGAATTGGGGAGGGGGTTGAGAGCTTCTGCTTATTATAGGATAAACAAAACTTTTTAAAAACGAAAAAACCAAAAAACTCACAGTTTCTGTCTCTCGCGCTCTCTTTCCATAGGACGCCCAAAAGAAAATTGGGCTGATTGAACGGGAAAACAAGACCCTGTCGACACGCCTAGCTCATATATATCGCGGCACGGGCTTGGTGGACTGCTGGAACCCGTACCAAAAAAAGAGGTGGGCAGTTGTGAGTCTTTAATGCCTCTACACCAGGGGTCGCTCAAACGCTATTTCCGGCGCAGAGGAGGTGTGCGCAGCTTCCCATTGGCTTCAGGAGCTTCCTGCAGCCAATGGGAAGCCGACCAGCATCGCGGAAGGTGATCCCCGCTCTGCTCTGCACCGGTTTAATGTGGCGCACGGGAGCCGACCGAGCAGGTGGCGGGGTTCCCCGAGCGGCCGGTGGGGATCCATGGGCCAGTTAAACGACCCCCATGGGCCGCTTGTGGCCCACGGGCCTTAGATGGCCAACCCCTGCTCTACACTATCCTTCCGCGAGTGCCAGCTTGGCCCCGCAGCCGTGGTTGTTCGGGGCCGTGGGTGCCATGCAGCGTGTATGGCCCTGGGGCTGAAATTTGTGGGTTCCCGGCCCCTTCATGGGGAATTTTGTGGGTGCTCAGGCACCCTGGGGTCCAAGGAGCCAGCACCTGTGGTTCCTTCTCTGCTCTCCCTTGAAGCAGGTAATAAATAGATTGGTAGGCCTCGCCCCCGCCCCCCAGCACTGGGGCAGGCTCCAGTTGGGGCTGCGGTGGTTTTGTTCTGGTCCAACGAGGACCCACAAGACCAGAGGCAATTGCTGTGCTTGGAGATAGAGGCTGGCGTTTGGATTCCCAAAGCAAGGCACTCGCTCGCTGTAACAACGCCACTGACTGTTTCCAGGCACAATTCAAAGTGCTGGTTATGACCTATAAAGCGCCACACGGACTGCTTAGGTCCAAGCTATCTGAAAGACCGTATTCCCTCATACGAACCTTCCTGGGTTGTGGGGTCTTCCGGGGAGGTTCTTCTTTCGATCCCGCCACCCTCACAGGCCACGCTTGGCAGGGACACAGGAAAGGGCTCTCAGGCTTTGGAATCCCCTCCCTCAAGAAGTTAGACTGGCTCCCTCCTTGTTGTCCTTCCAGTGAAGACTTTTGGAGGCTTTTGGGGAACTGATTGCTTTTAAAAAAAAGGACTGGTGCCTTGCTATTTTTATTGTAATTATTTGTATGTTTTTAATAGATATATAGAATACAGAAAAAGCACAGGGGGGTGGAATCATTTTAAAAATTAAACAATTAAACATTGATAGATAACAACAACAACAACAACAACAACAACAATTGTGTTTGTGTGTGTGTTTAGCAGTTTTTATTTTCAACTGCAAGCCACCTCAAATCCATGTCAGGTAGAAACGTGAGGTATAAACAACAACAACATCATCATGAGGTGGCCATTAAACAAGACTTGAATATGAGGGTTTAAAAGGCGTGGTGTGCCCATCCTAGCCCCTCCAAGTGCCCCTATTTTCTAGGGACAGTTGCGGATTTACAGAAGCCGTCCCGGTTTTTGATTTGATCCCGGAACGTTCCGCTTTTCCTTAGAACGTCCTTATTTTCATCAGAAAAATGTTGGAGGGTATGGAGTTTTTTGACCCACCCCACAAGCCAAGAAGATAAGTAACTATTAAACTTTTAGGAGACATCTGAAGGCAACCCTCTATAGGGAAGTTTTTAAATGTTTATCATGTTTTTTTATATGTGTTGGAAGCCTCCCAGTTTGGGAGTGTCTGGGGGCAACCCAGTCAGATGGATGGGGTATATTATTATTATTATTATTAATCAGGGGTCAGCAATGTTTACCTCACCTGGGCTGGTTCACTCCAGTGGAGATCCCTCCGTAGGCCGGATCGCCGCATGCGCGCACACAATTTCCGGTATCTACGTCTGCGCAGGCGCGATTTCCGGCGCCACAGAAGCGAGTTCCCATGCCACACCACACCAGTTTAGCGCAGTGCGCGGGGACTCATCAAGCAGGCAGCTCAGTTCGGGGGCGGCTTGTGGGCTGGTTAAACGCCCCCCCCCCGTAGGCCACTTGTGGCCCATGGGCCTTAGGTTGCCGACCCTGGGAATAGGGTGTCCCTATTTTCCCCAGAGAAATGTTGAAGGGTCTGCCATACTGGCCCAGAGGCCAGAGGGTGTCAGCTGACTGAATTCCAGCAAGAACTTTGGCCTATAGAGCACACAGAGCCGGACTTACCTGATGTGTTGAGGGACCAGGGCCCTCCATAGGAGGTGAATCACCAAAGGCCACCTGCTAGAGACCCTGGCGGGAGTCTTCCCTGCATCATAGGCTTCCTCTTCATTGTTATCTATTTAATACATGAGTCGTAAAAAGGGGTGTCTCGGAACCAGCTGCTTCTCATGACAGTAAGCTGTTCATTCATACAGTATAAAATAGGAAAGCTTAATCTCTAGTGAGTTGCCTATCTCTCCCGACCGGCTCCATTTTGAGACTGATGAAATAAAAAAGGGGATAAAGTTTGCATTGTAATTTTTATCGGCAAAAAAGTGTGTGTGTGGGGGAGAGATAATAACAATAAAAATAACAGAACAAACATTTAGGGCTTTAACACTAAGCCAGGTACATCTTCCCTTTTGCTTAAAACTTAAATCTTCTTACGAATCCTGGAGACCTCGGAAGCTTGCTCACAATTCTGTGACATTTTAATTGCCCTGCTATGGATTTTGGATCCCTCCTCCTAATTTATTCCCAGAGTGGGGAGGGCAAAGGAAAACGTCTAAGAATAAACTTTCTACTTTTATTGCATTTTTATAGTGATAACGTGACAAGAGCTCTTTGGGTGGCTCATGACCAGTCAAGAGGAGTAATGTTCTCAACAGATGCTCATCCGCATCCCATCCTCCTGCTGTCTTTTCCATTTAATGAAAGTCACACATTTTTGGTTGGGGAAAGTCGCATCCTAATGAGGTGGATTTTAATATGCGATGGCTGAAGAAAGAGCCTCTACATACTGGGACAGCTGTCCCAGGATTCCCCACGTAGTCACAAGGGATCTAGAGATACATCTCCTGGATCATTTCTGGTTCCAGCCGGAGGGGCAGTACCCAATAAAAGGGATGCCGGTGGCTCAGTGGTTTAGACCTCTTGGGCTTGCCGATTGGAAGGTTGGCGGTTTGAATCCCTGTGATGGAGTGAGCTCCCCTTGCTCTGTCCCAGCTCCTGCAAACATAGTTTGAAAGCACACCAGTGCAAGTAGATGAATAGGTACCACTGCGACGGGAAGGTAAATGGCGTTTCTGTGCACTCTGGTATTCATAACGGTGTCCCATTGCGCCAGAAGCAGTTTAGTCATGCTGCCCACAAGACCCGGAAAGCTGTCTGTGGACAAACGCCACTACCTCAGCCTGAAAGTGAGATGAGTGCCACAACCCCATAGTCGCCTTTGACTGGACTTAACTGTCCACGGGTCCTTTACCCAATAAAATGGTATTTGCAGGGAGTCAAAGGTGCTGCAGATTTTGAGGCAGCAACACTCCAGCCAGAAACCAGCATCTCCACGAGCTACTCGTCTTAGAATCATAGAACTGTAGAGTTGGAAACATGATGGGCTCTTTCCAATGTTCCACCAGCAGAACTCTACTCGCACTGTGAGACCCTTCCTCTCCTTCTCCATTCACCCCCAGATCTGCTCTGGAAGGTCTCCCAAACCCTTCAGAACTGATTTTGAGTGTGAGGACGCTGTAGGGGATTGGAGGGGAATATTTTATTTTTTGTGCAGAAGTCTTGTGCTAGCAGAATAGGAACACCTGGTGCCACCAATAATGAGAATGATCCTCAGCCAAAAGTATGTCACCTACTCTCTAATTATTTTTATTTATTTATTTATTTATTTATTTATTTATTTCCGTACATCTGGCTGGGCTTCCCCAGCCACTCTGTTGTTGTTTTTTAATAATATTTATTAAATTTTTGACATAACAAAAAACAAAATGACAACATAAAAACTACAATAACAACAACATTAACAAAACAAAAAGAAAAAAGAAAAACACAACAAAATAACAACTTATTACTTCTATAAAAAATAATTCGATCTTCCCTCACATCTTATTAGGACTTCCTCCTGTCTCCTCCTCCGTCCCTTGTGAATGCCTTTTTTGTAACTTCCAAAACCTATATAATTCTAGTCTATTTTCTAAAAGCAACTTATCCATTTATATCTCATATCACTTAACTTATATTCTATCCTTATCTAATTAATTAAATCTATCTCTTATCCTATCATATCATCTTATATCAAAAACAACTAACTTCTAATCTACAGCCTATCTTATCCTCAAAATATATCTAAATTTCAATCTTACAATGCTCTTTTAAATACATTTAAATTTTCCCCATTCTTTCTCCACCGCGTCGTCTCTCTGGTCACGGATTTTCCCGGTCATTTCTGTATATATCTAAATTTCAATCTTACAATGCTCTTTTAAATACATTTTAAATTTTCCCCATTCTTTCTCCACCGCGTCGTCTCTCTGGTCACGGATTTTCCCGGTCATTTCTGCAAGCTCCATATAGTCCATCATTTTCATCTGCCATTCTTCAATTGTTGGTAATTCTTCTGTCTTCCAGTTCTTAGCTATCAAAACTCTAGCTGCTGTTGTGGCATACAAAAACAAATTCCTATCACTTTTTGCAATGTCTTGACCTAGGATGCCCAGTAAAAAGGCCTCTGGTTTCTTCTTAAATGTGTTTTTCAACACTTTTTAAATTTCATTATATATCTTTTCCCAGAAGTCTTTCACCTTAGGGCACAACCACCACATATGGAAGAAGGTTCCTTCTGATTGTTTACATTTCCAGCATTTGTTGCTTTGACCATGGTATATTTTGGCCAGTTTCACAGGGGTTAAATACCACCTGTACATCATCTTCATGATATTCTCTCTTAATAAACTGCATGCTGAAAACTTTATATTTGTATTCCAAAGCTTTTCCCAATCTTCCAACATGATGTTGTGCCCCACATCCTTTGCCCATTCAATCATTGTTGACTTTACCATTTCATCTTGCGTATGCCACTCCAGTAACAGATTGTACATTCTGGAAAGATTTTTATTCTTAGGTTCTATGAGTTCAGTCTCCAACTTGGATTTTTCTATCTGAAAACCAATTTTCCTGTCTGACTTGAATGTCTCATTTATCTGATAATATTGTAACCAGTCTGTCACATGCTCTTTCAGTTGTTCATATGGTTTCAATTTAAATTTCTCTCCTTCTTGTATCAAAATGTCCTTATATTTCAGCCATTGTCTATCCATATTTGCTCTTTTGTGGGTCCCAACAGAATATTAAAAGCACAATAAAACATCAAACATTAAGAACTTCCCTAAACAGGGCTGCCTTCAGATAGTTGTTTATTTCCTTGACATCTGATGGGCGGGCACCACTACCAAGAAGGCCCTCTGCCTGGTTCCCTGTAACCTCACTTCTCACAGTGAGGGAACCGCCAGAAGGCCCTCGGAGCTGGACCTCAGTGTCCAGGCTGAACGATGGAGGTAGAGACGCTCCTTCAGATATACTGGGCCGAGGCCATTTAGGGCTTTAAAGGCCAGAACCAACACTTTGGTGCCAAAACCAATCCCCTTTCCTCACTTTGCCAGGGCATCTCCTGGGAATGCGGAGTGTTTCTCTACACCCTAGCCTTAACCTGTTTGGGTTTTGCAGTTCACAGCGGCAGAAGCAGAACATAGAAACTGTGAGGATTACCGTGGAGAATCAGGGCATCCTTAAGAGGATCCGAGAGAGGAAGCCAACCTATGACCGGAGGCAGTCAGAGATTGACTGGGAGGCAAGTGCACCTTTCCCCATATTTATCAAAAATGCAAACAACCTCCATTTTCTTTGTTGTAAACGTTCAAGTATTCAAGGTTCAGCTTATATGAGGCCAACCTGGCCGTACTTTGAAGAGGTGGGCGAGGTACAATAGTTGTGAACAAAACAAGTGGAGCGACATGTGAAAAAGTCAAATGTGAGCTTGTGTCCAGCACCAGGACACTGAGAGTAGAAAAATGTGTGTGGATTGTAATTAAATATACCATGTTAAGGCAGGCCGTCCTATGCACACTGACTTGAAAATAAGTCCTACTGAAATCAGGAGGCTGTGTGCACATTCCTGTCTCCCACAGCTGTTTTGCAAAGCTGAGGACACTCAGCATTCGCCAAAAACCCCATCTATCCTGTAGTTTCTTGAGAAATGCTTTGTTTTGATGCCTTTCTCCCCAAACCGACTTCAATCCAATTTGAAGATGTTAAGCTGGATCAAAACAACCCTGTTCCCTCTCTGCCCACTGGCAAGCCCTTGCAGAGCCAGGCAGAGGCCTGGGCCAGGCAGAAGAAGAAGAAGAAGAGTTTGGATTTGATATCCCGCTTTTCACTACCCGAAGGAGTCTCAAAGCGGCTAACATTCTCCTTTCCCTTCCTCCCCCACAACAAACACTCTGTGAGGTGAGTGGGGCTGAGAGACTTCAAAGAAGTGTGACTAGCCCAAGGTCACCCAGCAGCTGCATGTGGAGGAGCGGAGACACGAACCCGGTTCCCCAGATTACAAGTCTACCACTCTTAACCACTACACCACACTGGCTCCCCCTTTTGTTAACCCTGGGGATCTCCGAAGTCTTATAAATAAGTAAATATACAAATAATTTTCACAAAAGTTATGCTGACAAATAATTTTATTTCAAGGCTTAAATAATGAACCGTATTTCATATAAAGACAAAATAGTGCTTTAAAAAAAATACATTTAAATATTGGTGAGCGATTGTGAACATGCTGACTGAGGCCCTTTAGAATCGGAGGCCCAGGCCAAGTGGCCCATATGACACCCCCCCTCTGTTTGGGCCTGCCCACTGGTGCAGACAGTGGGTGACCAATTGCAAGTGTTTTTGAAACGGAGGGGGGGGGACCTGTTTCCAAGGATTGGGCTTGTGCGTGAGGCCTGTAGCATATTAGTGGGACTCTTCCTGTTGTAAGCCAAAAATAGCATATCTCGTGAGTTTACGCCAATAAAACGCAGAAACGCGAGGAGTTAGGAGTCCAACATTGTTTATTGCAAAGCAATAGGTTACAGTCGGATGGTTCTGCAAAACTGCAACCCCGCCCTTTGGTCCAGGCAGTTGTATTTATAAAATTTCAAACAAAGCATTTCAATTTCCATTAATCATATACATCATTACATTCATTTCATGTTTTACACATGCGCAATAAGCCCAGGCAATTTCTGCCGATTAATTTCTGATTCCCACCGTGTTCTGTTGCATTGTGTTAGTGTGCAGGTTGGGGACCTGTGTTACCTGTAGCCATTTGCACCATGTAGCAACTTACGTTCTAGCTTTGAGCTGTGATTCACATGTGAGCTGTACTTCTGCCCCATTTGGGAGGGCGGCAACTTGCAAAATCATCGGTTTCATAAAGTAACAGGCTACCATAACTTCTCTATTAGAAGCACACTCAAGGATTTACAGGGGTACAACATTATCACGTTTATTGTGGCCCTTTGGGCCACCACCACATTCCAAGAGAGCATGCCCACATAGCATCAGGCTGCAAGAAGCACACCAATCTTGTAGAGAACCATACATCGTAAACATGGTGCTCTTATGCTCTTATCCGGAAAGCAGCTGCTGCCGAGCGAGAAAAAGACTTCAGGCTTTAGAAGTCAGAGAATTGGTGCAGGCGGAAGGGGTTAATCCCCTTTGCCTCAACACTGTGACTTATATCCAGATTTTGTGTGTGTGTGTGTGTGTGTGTGAGGGAGAGAGAGAGAGAGAGAGAGAGAGATCTCCTTTGAAGCATAGAAAGAGTCAACCCTGTGCCTAGAGGGTGAGCCTAGAACTTCGTTTCCTGCTTTTATCAGTGGCTGCTGAAATGTAGAAGCTCAATCAATTTTGCGGCTTTCCCTGCCCCCGCCAGCATTGGTACAGTATGATAACCGATTATGATCATCTTGCGGGGGGGGGGGAACAGGGTGGGAGCCGCAGCGAGGCGCATTTCCCGAAGCTCATGCGTGGGAAACGACTGTTCCAACCTTGTTATCAGCAAGAAGGGAGAGGGTGCAGGGTTTGTGTCGCTCGCCATCACGTTTCAGCGTCCCCCCCCCCTCCTCCCTGGTCTCATTATTGTGCAAAGCTGCCTGCCCCAATCTCTTTTGTCGGTGGAATTAAAATCTCTCCCAAAAAGTCGAGCGGCGTCTCCTCGATGTCAGCAAGCCTCCCACAGGCAGAGGAGAAAGCAGATGGCGCAGCTGCAACCTTTTGTCTTAGCACAAAAGTTTCTGCCTCTTTGTTCCTCTTCTGAAACTGGGGACTAGGCCAGTGTTTTTCAACCACTGTTCCGTGGCACACTAGTGTGCCGCGAGATGTTGCCTGGTGTGCCGTGGGAAAATTACTTTATATATAGTCAATATAGGCACAGAGTTAAATTTTTAACATTTTCTAATGGTGGTGTGCCTCGTGATTTTTTTCATGAAACAAGTGTGCCTTTGCCCAAAAAAGGTTGAAAAACACTGGACTAGGCGATGATGCTTTACCGTCACACAGATCGAGAGAAGCGAGTTTTGCTCTCTTTCACCTGTACCCGGGCCTAAACACTTTCCTTCGTTGCACACACCCCAACTTCCCCACCCCACCCCATTGTGCACTCATGATGGCATGTGGTGTGCATGCTACAGGTGACCAGTGCGGTTTTCAATACTGTTTGTGCCTGCAAATGTTCCAGGGCAGCCATAAGGGTTCGTTTCCAATCAGCGCATGTCCTGCAATTTCCTGACGAAATCCTGTTGGATTTTATACCTTCACTGTCACAGAAGAAGAGGAGGAGGAGGAGTTTGGATTTGATATCCCGCTTTATCACTACCCGAAGGAGTCTCAAAGCAGCTAACATTCTCCTTTCCCTTCCCTTCCTCCCCCACAACAAACACTCTGTGAGGTGAGTGGGGCTGAGAAGACTTCAGAGAAGTGTGACTAGCCCAAGGTCACCCAGCAGCTGCATGTGGAGGAACGGAGACACGAACCCGGTTCACCAGATTACGAGCCTACCGCTCTTAACCACTACACCACAAAGGCTCAATGTCACCTGTACATTAAAAAGACTGGACATGGCTCAAATTACATTTCTAGAATCACACTTCTTCAAAGACCTTATTTTCAGTATCAGTTAAATGTTCTGCAACAGTATACTGTATGTACACATTATATACATTTAGGGCACAAGCTGCAGTGGGCTATGTTTTACTGAAAGCTGGACAAATAAGAGTGACAGGTTTGATGTGGCATCTACCACTCTTAACCACTACACCATGCTGGCTGTTTTTAGGGGGAATTGCACGCGCGCCATCACCCCAGTAGGGCCATTGCTGGGGGTTGCCAAAGAGCGTGTACCTCCCACAGTGGCATGGGGGAGGGGAGTTGCACACCTGCCAACCAGCTGGCCAGTGGCGCACAGCTCCCCCCCCCCATGCCACTATCCCTGTATAGGACGAGCCCAGTTTTTTGACATTATTTTTGAGTCAAAAAACCTCGTCTAATACATGGAAAAATACAGTATGTCCCTGTGGAGATGGCAGTACTGAATCGGTGGCTCATGTCCTTCTGGCTTGCAGTCTTCATAAAGATTTGAGGAGTGAGGTTATCACCCCTCTATTACTATTACTGTCCATTCCTTGTTGCCCAACCACGGTTACAGTGTCCTTTCCCTTGGCAGATCAAGATGAGCAGGTGACAGCAAAGGTTGCAAGGTTTTTAGCCGGGGCAATTAGAAGAAGATCCATTATTTGACTATTGATCCAAACCCCCAAAATGTATTTTATATAATTGGCTTTTTACCTTTATCTTCTGTATACCGCATTTTGTTTGTTTTATTGCTATGGCTGGTGGCCGATGCAAAGAAAGATTCCTTCCTTCCTTCCTTCCTTCCTTCCTTCCTTCCTTCCTTCCTTCCTTCCTTCCTGTAAGCCACTAAGAATCTGAGTCTACCTTAGGGGGCAGTTTTGCTCAGTCAAATGCAGTGGGTCAAGGTCAGGAAGATCCAACAGCATTGGTTAAATAGCATCACAATGAAATAATACACAGTTGAAAATGTTGACAATAGGACCCATGGAGGGGATGAGGGGAGTCTCAAGATTCAGAGAAATCTCATTATACGGATATGTATTTGGTATTGTTATGAATTTATATTTGTAAAATCAAATAGAAACCATTTCAAACAAGCAAAATAGCATCACTGACAAGTTTGTGACCTTGGTTGTCTTCACCCCTGCAGAATTCAAGGAAATATCTGAGGACCAGCACTCGCTTTCTAATCTCAAACCACGAGTAAGTATGAAGCGCAGTCCAGACCATGGTGTGTGTGTATATACCCACGCACACACAGCTACAGCAGAATAAATCTACCACAAATGCCCTACTATTGTGTTAACATGTTGCAGAATGCACCAGACACCTTACTTAACTTGCTCCAGGGTCAAACCCTATACAACAGCTCAAAGTATGACTGAATGCTCTGGTCTCTTTAAATTTCCACCCTCTGGGGCCTGTTTCATTTTATTACAAGAGTAGCCTCTGAGTCAGCATTATACTAGGAGCTCAGCACCCGTGCAAATCAAAAGCTGGCCCAATAATGACCATGAACTTGACTTTTATGTAAGTGTAAACACTGTAATATTTATGATGTTTTTGCATTGTCTTTCATGCCTTTTTGTACATACAATGCAATGACAGCCTGACATGTGTCATTTAGCAATGTATCTCAACTGCCCTGAAGAAGACATATGAAATGAGGATCATACCTGGGTGTCTTGTCAACCAGAGTCCTTCGTGTATACAGTCTTATCTGGAAGATTGAACTATTGAACTCTTGATCTCAGTTATATTGAATAGCAATTTGCAAACTATATATATATATATATATATATATATATATGTATATATATATATATATATATATATATATATATTTGTGATTGTACATAAATACCTTGTGTGCATAAATACTCTGGCAGATTGAACTATTGAAGTCTTGATCTCAGTTATATTGAATAGCAATTTGCAAAACTTTTGCAAATTGCTACTCAATATAACTGAGATCAAGAGTTCAATCTTCCAGAGTATTTATGTACATATATATATGTACATATATATATGAATATATATATATTCAAGTTCTTTGTGATTGTACATAAATACCTTGTGTGGATATTAGTTTGAGTCATAATACCAATTGCATTGGGACATTCAGTGCATATTATACTTTCGTTGTATAGAGTTGTGTTTGCTTTGTTTTGATTAGATTCTATTCTCTGAATTCCTTCGTTGTTGGATCCAGGGTTAAATCCTGGCACGAGAAATAGGCTCTGGAGCTGAGCCCTGGCAGGGTGACTTGTGGCCCCGCGTTAGCCTAACACAGCATTAAAGGGCCCACCTTTCTCTGGTGAAACAGCTACGCTTCCCTGTCTTAACATTTCCCCTTCTGATTTGTTGCAGGAAGCTAGGCGGTGTGAGGAATAGCAAACCATTTGGGCCTGTTCGAAGTTCAACAGCTAGTTGATGGCACCGCCAACAACTGGCTGATTTCTTTGTTAGGGTTTCAGAATTAAACATGATGCGCGGAAAGAACGTCTCTTCCTTGCTTCCCTAATGCCAAGTTTGCCAGCGCCAAGGGCACACACCTTCTCAGCATTCTGTTCAAATTCATGAAAAAGAATATTGGAGCCACGTCAGTATTTGCTGTGAAGGCAAATCCTAGCAGCCACACAGTCAACAGAATACCTGCTGCTGAAAATGTTGCCCATATATTGTGGTTTGGAGATACCATACTTCCTTCTTTGCTTTTGGATTGAAGTTTAGTAGCAGATAAGCACTGTGTATTAGGGACGCGGGTGGCGCTGTGGTCTAAACCAGAGAGCCTAGGCTTGCCAATCAGAAGGTTGGCAGTTCGAATCCCCGCAACGGGATGAGCTCCCATTGTTCAGTCCCTGCTGCCGCCAACCTAGCAGTTCAAAAGCACATCAAAGTGCAAGTAGATAAATAGGTACAGCTCCAGCAGGAAGGTAAACGGCGTTTCCGTGCGCTGCTCTGGTTCGCCAGAAGCAGCTTAGTCATGCTGGCCACATGACCCGGAAGCTGTACGCCGGCTCCCTCGGCCAGTAACGCGAGATGAGCACCGCAATCCCAGAGTCGTCCGCGACTGGACCTAATGGTCAGGGGGTCCCTTTACCCTTTAAGCACTGTGTATTCGGCTTTCCCTTAGTAACTTCCCCACACACACACCAGCCAGAGCTGACAATACTTCTTCTTCACTGCATCCGATCATGTGGAGATGGGCAAGTCTGGCCCCTGTAATATACAGAATAATGCACTCCCATGATAAATATATTTATTAAATTAAGAACATCAGGGCACCAGTGCTCATTTGAAAGTATTTCTTTGCCGAAGATTCATTCAAATACTGAGTATCACAAAACTTATTGAAATAATGAAACAAGAGTAGAGATGGGATCGTGTCCCACTGTACAGATTGGGGGCGGGCGAAGACATTAAGGTGAGGCAAGCAGGGGTGGCTCAATGCCAACACGGCTGATTGTGCTTATTTCAGAGAAGTAGCACACGTGAAAAGAAAACATCCCAAACCTTGCCGGCAGCCAGCAAAACTGCCCACGGCCGCAATCCTAAGCACACTTACCTGGGAGCAAGCCAAACTTAACAGACTTACTTCCGAATAGGGGGAAAAAATGCATACGGGTGAATGGCACCTATTAAAGCTGTTCGCAAATGGATAAGTAAAAGTTTGTTCCTAGGTGTCCACAGGCTGCCTTAGGTGATTATGAACTGCGGCAATGTGTTACTCCCCGTTCTACCGATAGCTCTGAGAGAAAATGTACCAAACCTTTCTCCATGGATAAGAACTGAAAGCACGGAGCATTTGCAGATATTACTTGATCATCCGTCACCAGGTAGCTGTAATAATCATATGTATTTAAGCACGCTGGGCTGACAATGCCTCATGCCACACACAGGAGCAGCCCTTTCTCATTAAGAGGTTCCTCACATGCAGTTTTTGTTCTCCGGTGGTTGCTTCCTCGCGCAAGACATGCACAGCCTGGTATCACGGAATAAGCCACCGTGGGTGGGAAATAAATGATTGCTTTCGCGGAATGCAGCCAAGATGCACGAGGAAGTTGGTAAGGCAACATCCGCTACGTAGCAGGCGTCTACCTAGTGGTAGAATAGGAGCATTTACATCGAACGCCAATCAAAGGAAGAAGAAGGGGTGGGGAAACGAATATACTTCAAACATTCTTCAAACTAGAAACAGGGATTGAAATTCGGAACAAACAATTGGGGGGGGGAGTACATCCGAGAGTACAGCACATGTAAACAAAACTCCACAGCTCTCATCCAGACAGTGAGCCATAGAAAAATAACCACATCTACCGAGTGTGCCAACTCAAGCTGAGATGATGGATTGTCCCACTTTTAACATAGCAAAGTGAATTATTTATACAGGAGGAATCAAACTGGTGTGATTTTTCCAGCTCTCTACCTTCAAGGAACCCCTTTCAGCATCATTTTGTCCGCTGAGGGTCACCTGAGCATCGGCCATGGAACCCCCGCATGCTTCCTTCCCATGACCTTGGGCCATGTTCCAAGGTCGACACTCCGTTTATGCACATCAGTGTCTTTAAGCATCTGCTCACATCAACTGAGATGGGTACCCCATAGAACACACCACGATATCCCCTGCTGAAGACTGGCAATGGTGGATAAAGTCTCTTTCAAGGACGCATGTCTGCTACAATTAACTGGTTCATTGAGGAACGAACCAATGCTAAGTCCCCCCTCCAAAAAAAAACCCCTCCAAATGCAATTTTGAAATGGATGGGCTAAATCATTGCCCTTCAACTTGTGGGTCAGAAGCCACAGCAGTGGTACCTTGGAAGTTGAACGGAATCCGTTCCAGGAGTCCATTCGACTTCCAAAACGTTCGGAAACTGAGGCGCGGCTTCCGATTGGCTGCAGGAAACTCCTGCAGCCAATCGGAAGCCATGGAAGCCCTGTCAGACATTCGGGTTCCAAAGAAACCTGTCGGACACTCGCTTCTGGGTTCCGGCTTTCGCGAGCCAAAATGTTCCGACTCACAAGGCATTCGGAATCCAAGGTATGACTGTACTAGGTCACAGACTGAATTAATGTGGGCCGCGACAGCAGCACTACCACCATAAAAAATTGGTTAAAAATAATAATAAAGAAATAGGCCCCCAAATGCATCGGGGGGGGGGTTAAAAGTGGGCCTTGGGCCCCAAAATGTTGAAGACCACTGGTCTAAATCCTAAGTATACTGAGAACGTGAGTTTTAAATGGAATGTTCATGATAAAGGTTTTGGGTGACACGCATAACAGGCCCAGGAAGAGCTAGTGGAAAGTCTTCCTCTATGGGAATTATTATTACAAATAAATACACATGGAAATATTATTACACTGGAACATAAAATCTGCATGGATTTTGTAGGAGTGGGGGGGCGGGGGCCAGGGGAGAAACTAAAACAAGCAAGAAACATACTGGGCCGTCTCCTGACTCCTCACACTTACAAACGACTCCCACAACTCCCTCTTCCAACAAACAATGCCAGCAAACTCATACAATCCACAAAGCTGCCAAGAAAACCCATATTCTGGGGACATCCCTGCATATATACCTCCCTAGCCATTTGTTTATTTGGGATTTTATTTCTAAATAGTTGGTTTTTCCGGTTAGAAAGATGGAAAGTTTCCAGTGCTTCAAACGCACTTCTTAGTCCATTATTTAGGGCAACTTGCAAATACAATAGGAAGGAGAAAAAGAATCCCCGATGGTCTTTGACTGCTCAGAATATAGTTAGCTATAGTTGGGGCTATATTTAGGTTACATAACATGGTTCATTTTTCAGGCAGAAAGTTAAGAGCCTTGCTGATTTGCCCTGGGAGATTTCGCCTTTCACAAAAAAGCACCAACTTTTACCATCTGAATAAGAGCTCTCCCAGTTCTAGCCTGGTTAAGAAGTAAATAAATGAACAAATAAAAGTACCTTATTTTGTTACATGAACTTAACTCTGTCACTGAATTTATCTTTCCAAGATTGCAGTGCTCAACAGAAAAACGAGCCTGTGTGTTCTTCCTAACATTTTTTGCAGTCTTTGCCTGGAACCACCACATACTGAGCCTTTCCCCCTTTTTCCTTTACACTGCATTTATACTTCTTTGTTCATCCTGTTATCGTTATTTTTGTCGTGAGCAGTCCCAAGATCTTCGTTACAGCACAGCCTAGAAATACTGCAAACAAACAAACAAACAAACAAACAAACAAACAAACAAACAAACACAATTGCAAGTTTCCCAAAAGCTAAAGGCTTCTGTTCAGACACCTGGAATCTGACATGACTATTGTCCAGTGGCATACAAAAAAAATCTCTGGATTGTATCCTGCGGCGCTTTTCCATTCCATTGCAACGTTTTTTTCTATTGTGTCAGAATCTGCTCCCACACAGAGGAAGGTTTCTCTTTGCTTGCATCCCAAGCAAACTGGCTGCTCCAGCAGAGTTCATTTTCTCCTACCCCTTTTAATCATCCACATTATTTACAGCGCATTATCAAACAGGTATATCTCGTTCTCTTTCGTTTGTTTGTTCTTTCTTTGGCACAGCATAGCAGACTACAACCTGACCCAAGAGACTGGCACCCAAAAAGAGTCTGTGTTCAGTTTCTCCAGTATGGTTTTCAGTTGGCTGCAGGCACTCTGCAGATCTTCCTTCACCAGGACAGTGTCAATCAGGTGGCCGTACTGCTCTTCGATGAAGGCAGCCGAGCTGAGCATTTCTTGCTGCTCGTCATCCTGCATATAAAAAACAAAAAGGACAAGATGAGATGACGTGGCAACCCCCACCACCTCCGCCCCCCGTGCCCAAAATGACCAGAAGCCACAAGCTCCCCTGTTGCCCAGAATCCCAACCCCCCAACTCAAAGCAGCCACCGTGCTGCACTACAGACACCTTTAGCACCCTAAAGACCCCTGTGGCACACTATCCCCCCCATGTGAAACACCCCTCTCCATGCCCCCACGCCCCTGCTAGCTTCACTACTGAGGGTGCAGTACCATTTGGGTATTAGCCAAGAAAGAAAACCCTCAAGTTGAGGCATGTTGCCACAGAAAGCAGGTTTTGTTACTTGCAGATAAGCCTGTGAGGGGGAAAGAGACTATGGCCCTTTTTGCACCAAACAATTCAAAGCACTATTGTATTACTTAATTAGTCATAGTTTCCCCCCCCCCGAAGAATCATGGGAACTGTAGTTTGTTATGGGTGCTGAGAGTAGTTAGGAGACTCCCTATTCCCCTCATACAACTACAATGCTGAGAATGGTTGAACATTCAACTATCCATTTTCACACGCGGGACGCGGGTGGCACTGTGGTCTAACCCACAGAGCCTAGGGCTTGCCGATCAGAAGGTCGGCGGTTCGAATCCCCGCGCCCATTGTTCGGTCCCAGCTCCTGCCCACCTAGCAGTTCAAAAGCACATCAAGTGCAAGTAGATAAATAGGTACTGCCCCGGCCTCATTCTTATCTGGATTGAGCTTCAGGTTTGTTGGCTCTCATCCCGTCCATGACCCAATCCAGCACACAAACACTGCCATACCTGATTGAGCTGCAAAGGAGAAGGCAGTGCTGTGCATCATCAGCATTTTGATGATACTGTGCTCCAAAACTCACAACGGACACACTCGGCGATTTCACGGAGATGTTAAACCGCACGGGCGCTAAATTCAGTCCCTGCTGTAATGCGCGCTGGCAGATCCATGGGCCCAAACAGCATCGTCAAATCGCCATCCAAGTGGCAGCATAGTCGCTGCAAAAGAGTCCCCACTACTCCCGACTGAGACAGCCTCCCCGGAAGGATGCCCCCGTTGAGGGTGTCGAAAGTACTGAGATGTACAGGGAAATCAGCAGGGACACACTTCCACTGCCCCCTCTCCTGACATAGGCCATCACACAGAGCAAGCAAATCCATCTCAAGTGCCCAAGCCAGGCCTGAACCCCCAACTGAAATGGAAATGAAGCGTGTAGTTCAGGGGTCAGCAATTTTTTTCAGCAGGGGGCCGGTCCCCTGCCCCTCTGACCATGGTGGGGGGCTGGACTATATTTTGAAGAAAAAAAATGAACGAATTCCTATGCCCCACAAATAACCCAGAGATGCATTTTAAATAAAAGGACACATTCTACTCATGTAAAAACACACTGATTCCTGGACCGTCTGTAGGCCAGACTTAGAAGGTGATTGGGCCGGATCCGGCCCCCAGGCCTTAGTTTGCCTACCCATGGTGTAGTTGATCTCTTACATGATCTTGCAAAAGGGATCCCTGCTGGTAATAGATTGTAAAGTACCACACTCCGGGGCAGGTGGGAGTAGAGTTTGCTTTATGATCATTTTCAGCGGGGCAGAATCTGAAGTCGCCTTGATGATGTGGCTCATTCCTGCGAACTAGCTTTTCACGCAAAATACTTACAAGCGGGACGAAGATCTCATCCGTCAGGAGAGACGCTGGGGCGTTCTTTTTCTTTTCTGAGATGAGAGGCTTCACAAACACCACATACGGCTTGAACTCCGCCGTCCTCAAGTGCGTCACAGCCTAGGCAGGCAGCAATACAAAGGGAGAATCCCGTTCACCAATCTGTAAATGCTGCACAGTAACTTAAAGCGAGAAATCAAAACTAGAGCAGATATTTCCCTCCCAAACACACACTCACACACACACACACAAAATATTTGGCAATTCACCTAATTTGGGATGGGCACCTCAAGCTAACCCCCAAATAGGGGCAGCATGAATCACTTTGTATGCTTAAGGAGGTAAAGGTCAAGGACCCCTGGACAGTTAAGTCCAGTCAAAAGCGACTATGGGGTTGTGGCGCTCATCTCACTTTCAGGCCGAGGGAGCCAGCATTTGTCCACAGACAGCTTTCGAGTCATGTGGCCAGCAGGACAAAACTGCCTCTGGTGCAACAGGACACCATGACGGAAACCAGGGCGTGTGAAAATGCTGTTTACCTTCCCGCCACAGCGGTACCTATTTATCTACTTGCACTGGCGTGCTTTCGAACTGCTAGGTTGGCAGGAGCTGGGACACAACAATGGGAGCTCACCCCGTCACGGGGATTTGAACCACCGACCTTCCGATCGGCAAGCCCAAGACGCTCAGTGGTTTAGACCACAGCGCCACCCGCATCCCTATGCTTAAGGAGGGGGCTTGCAATGGCCCTGGAAGCCTTATCCTTTTCACTGTGCAGTTAAACACTCTTTTGAAGCCACTGGGCTCCGTCAGCAGTTTTAGGGGTTTAGGTGTAGCATCAGACTGCCTATCTGCCCCTGGAAAGACAGTATGATCATATCCGGGGCATACAAAGCCACTGTTTCCCTCCTCCACCAACAGCTCTGTCTTGTCTGCAGTAAATCAGTTTGTCTGCTCTCATCCCAAGGACAGCGGCTTACAGCAGGGTTAGCTGACAAGGGACCCTCCCAATGTTAGGGACTACAAATCCCATCAGCCCTAGCCAGTGTGGCCAATGGACGAGGATGATGGATGCTGTAGTCCAAAACATCTGAATAGCACCATAATGGCTCACCCTGGGTTACAAACTCTCTTAAATGAGAAAGGACCACGCCCCCAGCCAATAATAAGGAGCTTCTATGGCAACAGCTAGAGGCCTCGATTTAGCCAAACATATTTTGTTAGCCAATAAGGGAAACAGTCCACCAAGTGGGTATTTGGTCTCAAAAAGTCTTTTTCATATAGTGGGGTGACTATAACCGAAAGTGATCCATCGAAACCCAAGCTGGTGTAAAACCCATGTTCCTATAGGTAAGGAGGAACTGAAACACAATTCTGGAAGATAAGATTTTTCGTTAAAAAAATAATAACAATAATCGTGACAGTTTACCTCAGGCACGACATCCACAAGGCAAATTTTATTTCTGGACATGACCGACTGAATTGCCTCCAGGCTTGTCCCATAGAGGTTCTCTTTATACTCCCCATGTTCTACAAACCTGAAAACATTTAGGGAATTAAGTTGTGGAGCAGAATTCAAAGTATTCACCTCAGATTTCAAAGTAGCAGAACTGTGCCATATGCGTATTACAGTACAACACTGTTTCCTCCAATAAAAAATAAAAAATGTTGGCTACAGACAACGTGATTAAAAGGGATTACTGCTTTTGATCATTCTGGTGTCACCACCAGGAGAATAAAAGGCTAGAAATCTGAATCCCTTCCAGAGAGAGAGGTATCCAACCAGCTTCACAAAACAGAGATAATCCTATCTAGACACTTATTTCTGGAGCGGGAAAGTCCTCAGAGCTGTGGCTAAAAGCATGAAAAAAGAAATCCTACCATGTCAGAGGGGAAGTTTAATATTTAGTATTTTATTTGACATGGGAAGGAAGTATCAATCTTTTGTTTTGTTATAGGAATTCTAAGGTCTCAAATATATAAATTAAATGTTCATAAATGTACAAGGCAAACACATACATAAGTATATAAACCACATGTCTGAAATGGTAGGAGAGCAATCCTAAAGCCATTTTGACTCTCCCAGTGACCTCAAATATTCCTCTGCAGTGAGGAAGGAAAATGGGGAAAGTCTTCTCATTGTCTCTTTGCTCACAAATCCTGTCTTAAGGCCATGTTTGTGTATGAATCTCTATGTGGGACAAGAAGCTACAGTTAGAACTGGATATGGAACAACTGATTGGTTCAAAATTGGGAAAGGAGTACGACAAGGCTGTATATTGTCTCCCTGCTTATTTAACTTATATGCAGAATTCATCATGCGAAAGGCTGGACTGGATGAATCCCAAGCCAGAATTAAGATTGCTGGAAGAAATATCAACAACCTCAGATATGCTGATGACACAACCTTGATGGCAGAAAGTGAGGAGGAATTAAAGAACCTTTTAATGAGGGTGAAAGAGGAGAGCGCAAAATATGGTCTGAAGCTCAACATCAAAAAAACTAAGATCATGGCCACTGGTCCCATCACCTCCTGGCAAATAGAAGGGGAAGAAATGGAGGCAGTGAGAGATTTTACTTTCTTGGGCTCCATGATCACTGCAGATGGTGACAGCAGTCACAAAATTAAAAGACGCCTGCTTCTTGGGAGAAAAGCAATGACAAACCTAGACAGCATCTTAAAAAGCAGAGACATCACCTTGCCAACAAAGGTCCGTATAGTTAAAGCTATGGTTTTCCCAGTAGTGATGTATGGAAGTGAGAGCTGGACCATAAAGAAGGCTGATCGCCAAAGAATTGATGCTTTTGAATTATGGTGCTGGAGGAGACTCTTGAGAGTCCCATGGACTGCAAGAAGATCAAACCTATCCATTCTGAAGGAAATCAGCCCTGAGTGCTCACTGGAAGGACAGATCCTGAAGCTGAGGCTCCAATACTTTGGCCACCTCATGAGAAGAGAAGACTCCCTGGAAAAGACCCTGATGTTGGGAAAGATGGAGGGCACAAGGAGAAGGGGACGACAGAGGACAAGATGGTTGGACAGTGTTCTTGAAGCTACTAACATGGCTGTATGTAGGTTTTATTTTATTTGTTTTTTATCTTATATTTTGGAAATTTACATCCAGGTTGTTTTTTACCTTTGAATTTTTTTGGGGGCCCCCAAGAGAGTGGGCCCCTAAGCTATAGTTTGTTTAGCTTATATGTAAATCCAGCACTGGCTAAAACATCTACACTGGTTTCCCATATCTTTCTGGGTCTGGTCCAAGGTTCTTGTGTTGATATACAAAACCCTGGACAACTTGAGTCCAGTCAGGGGCTGCCTGAGCCCTTATATCCCAGCCCTTGTATCACTGAGCTCATCCAGAGGAGCACTGTTTGTTGTCATTCCCCCCCTCCCAAGTAAGAGGTCCAACTGCCCCCCACTAAGTGTTGCTCATTTAAGTGTTATCAGTCCCATCCTTTTGTACACTCTTCCAGCAGATTTTGGGCAGGCACCCTCACTTTTTAACTTTCAGGCATCTCTTGCAGATTTGGTGTTTTTTTGGGGGGGGGTGTTAATATTTTGTTTATTTATTTATACTTTTCAAATTTATACATTTCACTCATTTTACAATCATTTTGACATTTCAAAACTTGACTTCCCCCCCTTCCTGCGGTTCCTTAAATTTGTTTTTAATATCTTCTGCATATCCAAATTAACTTAATTTGCTCATTTATTCATCTTCTTTAAATATATACTCTTATAAAACTGCAGGTTATTACAATAATCCTGCCAATGTTTTTATCTGTTTATAATTTATCTGTAAATATTCAATAAACCATTTCCATTCTTTTATATATAAAAAAATTGTTATCTTGATTTCTTATTCTTCCGGTAAGTTTTGCCATTTCTGCATATTCCATAAGTTTTTGTATCCATTCTTCCTTTGCTGGGACTTCTGCTTCTTTCCATTTTGGGGCGAGTAACATTCTTGCCACTGTAGTAGCATACATAAATAAATTTCTATACGTTTTAGGTAGTTCTGTCCCTATAATTCCCAAAAGAAAAGCTTCTGGGTTTGTTTGTTTTTACAAAGGTTATTTCAAACATCCTTTTCATTTCGTTATATATCATTTCCCAGATTTGTTCATGCTGATGGGCCTGTGCAGTTGTTTCAAATGTGCCCTGAGCAGTCAGTGATTTTAATGACTGCTTCATATTGCTTTTAAATGTTTTCATGTGGTTGCATGTTGCCCACACGCTCTGCAAGAGGGTGGCATGTAAATACTGTACTTTTACAGAAAAATTACATGGATAACCTGAGTGTTTTCAAATACCAGCTGATTATGTTTTGTAGGGCTAGATTTGTTTTCCTTCTGCCGTACTAGATGGCTGTTTTGGGGTTACTCCATATAATAAATGGCCCCTGTTAGGGGTGTAGCAACAGAAGCATTAAGACCAGCACTTTTTGCATGCAACTTTTGCGGAGATGAGCAAAATAGGTTACGTACTCTCATCCTAAAATAGTCAGGAAGGACTTTTGAATTGGTATGTGGCCTACTTACTGCTTGACTTGAACAAAATAATAGTGGAAAGAGTTGCTAGGTTTCTCCTTCCAAAGAGCCATGGAGGGGCTTTCTTAATTTAATTGTATTTTTGGCTTGCTTCTGGCCTACAGTTTATATAAGTACCATATACTTATATAATACTCTGTGTTAAGTTAGAAATTGTATGATTTTGTTCTGTTTTTGCTGAGTCTTTGACCATATAATAAAATAAAAAACCACTGTTGTAGTTTTCTCATTCACCACAGTCCCATATTAAGAAAATGTGTGCAGCTCAACAACAAAAATTCCCTGGCCAGTTTTTTTTAAGAGCCCAGAAGCTTCTATTAGCAAAGAGGATGGTAGCCTCTCTGCATATAGATCGGATTCTGGAGTCCTCCCTGGAAGACACATGCTTTCATTTCCCCTCAACGAAAGCACAAGACATCAAGGCATACTTGTTATGCTGCACATCCGTCTCAAACGACTGCTTGGAAACAAAATTGTACTCCACGCCTTCCTTTTCATGGCTCTTCTTCGACCTTGTGGTATCTGGAAGAGAGAGAGGAAGAGAGAGAGAGAGAGAGAGAGAGCCAAGAATCAGACCATATCAACATGACAAATGTGGCATAGCTATTTACAAAGAAGAATTTGTTCTGGGCAGGGGCATAGCAAGGGGGATGCAGTAGGTGCGGCCCGCCCCGGGTGTCCCCACTGACAAAATGGCGGGCAGCACTCACCGCTGGGCCTGCAGGGTGCCCAAGCCACGTGTCTCAGGCGCCCGCAGGCTCTACGCTGTCCACCCGCTGCCTTCCCCCCCCCCCGCTGTAGGCCGGCTGAGGCTCCACTGCGTGCCCCGCCCCTATGGGTGCTGTGCGCCCCGCCCCTATGGGTGGTTCACCCTGCCCCTGCCCCGGGTGTGCCACCTCAGGTGCCCGAGAGGTTTCCTCCGCTGCTGCTTTTGGGTGGCAAAGGAAGGACCAATTCTCAAGGCTTAAGAACATAAGGACAGCCTGCTGGGTCAAGCCAATGGCCTATCCCAGGCATAGGCAAACTCGGCCCTCCAGATGTTTTGGGACTACAACTCCCATCATCCCTAGCTAACAGGACCAGTGGTCAGGGATGATGGGAGTTGTAGTCCCAAAACATCCGGAGGGCCGAGTTTGCCTATGCCTGGCCTATACAGTCCAGCTTCCTGTTACTGCAGTGGCCAACCAGTTGCTTGTGGGAAGCCTGCGGGCAGGACCCAAGCACAAGAACTCTGTTGCCTTCTGTGGGTTTCCAGTGACTGGTATTCAGAAGCATGACTAGGGAGGCAGGGCAGGACACACAGGAAGAACAAGAATATACCCTGAGCGCCACACTTGTAGTTCTATAAATCATTTAATGTGTCAACACGAATCGAAGTTATGAATATTCCAGTTGTTGTATAAGGGATTATTATTTTGACCGGAATGTAATTGAAATTAATAAGATTTTGGAACGCAGAAATAAAGAAAACCACCAAAGCATCGATTCTAGCACACGGGGGGCGGGGACCTGAATGATATAATTCGGAATTTGAATGCTTGGTATTAGTACAGTGGTACCTTGGGTTACAGGCGCTTCAGGTTACAGACTCCGCTAACCCAGAAATAGTACCTCGGGTTAAGAACTTTACCTCAGGATGAGAACAGAAATTGCATGGCGGCAGCGGGAGGCCCCATTAGCTAAAGTGGTACCTCAGGTTAAGAACAGTTTCAGGTTAAGAACGGACCTCCGGAACGAATTAAGTTCTTAACCCGAGGTGCCACTGTATTATAATTTGGTATTGTTATAATGAGGCAATTGGATTGTAATTGAAAATTAATAAAAAAAGCTAGAATTTATAGAGCTGGCATATCTTTCAGAGAAAATAAAAGACAATCCGAAGGAAAAATTCATAAAGGAATGGAATGATTTTATGCAATATCTAAAAAAAAGGTGCAACACTAATACAGTTATAATCTTGGAATAGCTCCTGTCTTACCAAGAATTGGAACAGCAATAATAAAAATAATAAATGATAAAAAGAAAACATGTTTAATGTCTAATTTAATGAAGAGATAAAGTGGGGAGCCCAAGGATGAGATTATGTATAAATTCAGCCTTACTGAAGCGAACAGAAGGCTAGAATGAACCTATACTTTTAAAGAGTTTTTGTAATAAAAATATATGGATGAAAATGTATTTGGAATTAGATTTATATGTGTAGGTGTGTTTAATGTGTACTTGTTTTATGTGTATGTGTATGTGTGTACTTTGATTAATAAAAAAATTAAAAAATGAAAATTAATAAAAATATTATAATAAAAAAACCTTTGGCCCCGAGAGACTAATGACAGAGCAGTGGTGGGGCCTCCATAGACCCAGCCTCTGAGAAACCTTTGTTCTACTCGTCTGCTTTTCTCCTCAATGGGTATGTGTCTTGTCCATTTATGGCAGTAGCAGCCAACATGGTACCTGCCACAGGTTTTGGTCTACAGCTTCTATCAAACCTGGCCACCCTGGCCAATGGAGGCCAGATCACGCAACGTCCTTCCACCCAAAACTGAAGCCCTCAACCCAGCTCCCACCCACCCTGCACGTCCCTCAAAAACAAGCACCGCCGTACCACCCCCAGAGTTGACATGCAGCGTTCTAAATTCAGGCGCCAGGTCCCCCCGCCCCTGGTTTAAAGCACCATTTGTGCAATCGTGCATTTGGAATCAAGAAAGACTCCCCACCCCCACCCACCGGCCTGCCAGCTGATAAATTGCTATTTTAAAAACAGAGTCATTTTGTTTTTAAACACCCCCCCCCCAAAAAAATGCTCAGGAGAAAAAGGGAGGGTGTTTGTGCCTTGAATAGCTCCTTCTGCTCCAAACTAGTAGAATTTGTTCCTTCCCGAACTTCATCCTCGAGAGATGAATATATACCGTATTTTTCCGTGTATAAGACTAGGTCCCCCCCCCCTTTAAAAATGCTGTTGATAGGCTGGCGAATGGCGGTTGCTGTAGGTGAGCAGTCTTCTGTTGAATGGTGGTTGGTGGCGGCGATCGGTAAGGCGGGCGAGCGATTTTCAACAACAACCCCCCTCCAAAAAAAAGCTCAAAAGCTGTGGGTAATCCCTTCCCCCCCAAAAAAGCCTCAACAACTCTGGGCCATCTCCCTCCATTTTCTTAAATCTGAGCCCCAAAAATAAAGGTAAAGGTAAAGGGACCCCTGACCATCAGGTCCAGTCGTGTCCGACTCTGGGGTTGCGGCGCTCATCTCGCTCTATAGGCCGAGGGAGCCGGCGTTTGTCCGCAGACAGCTTCCGGGTCATGTGGCCAGCATGACAAAGCCACTTCTGGCGAACCAGAGCAGCGCACGGAAACGCCGTTTACCTTCCCGCTGGAGCGGTCCCTATTTATCTACTTGCACTTTGACGTGCTTTCGAACTGCTAGGTGGGCAGGAGCTGGGACCTGAGCAACGGGAGCTCACCCCGTCGCAGGGATTCGAACCGCCGACCTTCTGATCGGCAAGCCCTAGACTCTGTGGTTTAACCCACAGCGCCACCTGGGTCCCTTCCCCAAAAATAGGGGGCATCTTATACATGGGGGCGTCTTATAGACAGGGAAATACAGTATGTGACAACAGCATAGCAAGTGTGCTTCCCATAGCATAGTGTCTCTCTCTCTGTGTTTGTGTGTGTGTGTGCGCACACACACACAAAGAGTATCTTTCCCATAGGGCTTAGTGGTGTGTCGCACCAGGGCGCCGGCCTCTCAGGGGCGCCCCAGCAAGTGGGGGAGCTGCGCGGCTTTGCCGGCGGCCTCCCCTTTACCTGCATGCCCGCCAGCTGCGCCCCGCCAACCATATGACTAGCGGGCGCACAGCTTCCCTCCCAAGCCTCCCAAGCTTCTGCGGGGATCGTTCTCCTCCCGAGGAGGCTTGGGAGGGGCGCAACTTCACTCCCAAGCCCTCTGTGGGGATCGCTCTCCCGCAGCAGCATGGGGGAGAGTTGCCCCCCCCCCGATGGCTGGCAGTGCACAGCTACGGCCACTCCAACACTATCTGTGGTAATTTGGGGGTGCTGGGCGGATATTTGCACCCTGGCGCCGCATCTGCTAAAGACGGCCCTGTGTGTGTGTGTGTACATTTCCCCCAGGCATTTTTGTTTTAGTTTAATTGGTGTTTCTTTTGGGGGGGGGGAGTGGGGTTTAGGTCCGAAAAGCAGCATAGAAAGAAAAAAACCTGAAGCCTTTCTTTCAGGAATTCTAGGTGCTGAAATCCCAAGGGAGCAGAAAATACTATTTATATATGCGACCACGGCTGTGCGGATGTTATTGGCCCAGAGATGGAAAGAAGATAAAGTCCCGACCAGAGAAGAATGGCAGATTAAGTTGATGGATTGTGTCGAAATGGCAAAAACGACCGGAAGAATCAGAAATCAGGAAGAGCAAAATTTAATAAGGAATGGGGGGAATTTATAATTTACCTTAAAAAATTGTGTAAACAGTTAATATCGTTAGTAGGATTGGAATATCACTTGTAGTTTAATGGTGAATTGTGGACATAATGGAGATGTAAAAGATTTGGATTATTATAAAAGATGCAGGAGGAAATGATTAACAATAGGACCCACAAAGGGAAGGAGGGAAGTCCAGGAGATTCTTTGGAATCTTGTTTTTATGATGTTGGATATGGGATTGTAATACTTTAATTTGAAAAACCAAATAAATAAATTTATTTTAAAAAAGAAAAGCAGCATGGGAATGCCAAAATGAAGACAAATTTGGGGTAATAAAAAGACAGTTCCAGTAAATGTCATATTTTAACAAATGTTATGTTCATCTCCGAACCCGTTACTGCTGCAACAAAGTCTTTCGGTCTTCATCCACATGGATTTTCCTGCTGTTTTTACTGTTATATCATATGCAATATTATCCATCCTCAACTGCAGCTACGTTCTTGTGCTATGTTGTGAACCGTCCTGTGATCTTTGGTCCGTTTTTGAGTTCCTAACCTTTAGGGCCTAAGGCTTTTATCTAAAGAGATTCTCCCACCCTCTGTGGTATATCTGCAAACATGTGAGTCCTCCACCCCAAGCTCTCTACAACCTCATTTTGCATGAATGGCTAGTTCTGGCTACATAAAGTTTGGCACTTGAGAATGAGTTTGCTGTTTGCAAAGTACACTGGGTTGGGGTTGTTGTTTTGAAAGGCTTGTTTCAATCCAGATGCAACGTTTGAGGGGTTTCAATCACTCGGGGAGGTGGAAGCAAAGGCATGCCCTTCATTAACTCTGCGTCCTCTGGGCAGGGCTCCAGCCGAAGTCACGTAGTTGCCAACTCTCTTATGGGTGGGCAGGAGACAGGCAGTTTTTCAGGCTGATGTCCCTCCCTCCCTCCCTCCCCGTTTGGAAATTGATTTCCTAACTTGGGCTGCGTCCTGCTGCTTTCACCTTGGTCGCGGTTTCCTAAACCGTGTTCTTGTCAATTAAGTGAGCTGCCCCAGAAATTTGGTTGAGCTTGCTGGATGGAAGCGAAACTCCTTGACAGCCAACACAACTCCCCCCCTACCCTCTTCATTTGCAAGTTAATGAAGACAACACTAACTAAATTTGAGCTTACGATGCAGCTTTGGAACTTGGCAAGAGAAGTATCTTAAAACATTTTTTCTTTCTTTTTGCAACACCATCCTCTGCCCCATACATTTAAGACTGTACTCTGAATTGATGGAAAGGTTTTGTTATGTCTGCTTGGTCTTCTTTCTGCTTTTATTATGGGCAAGGTAAGTGGGCAGGAAGGGCCGGCCCACACATGAAGCAAGGTGAGGGAACTGCCTCAGGGGGCATTTTGGACTCACAGCTGTGTCCATGGAGGCTCAGGTCAATTCTGAGGGCAGCTGTCTACCAGCTCCATCTGGTACGCAGGCTGAGACCCTACCCACCCACGGACTGTCTCGCCAGAGTGGTGCATGCTCTGGTTATCTCCCGCTTGGACTACTGCAATGCACTCTACATGGGGCTACCTTTGAAGGTGACCCGGAAACTACAACTAATCCAGAATGTGGCAGCTAGACTGGTGACTGGGAGTGGCCACCGAGACCCTATAACACCGGTCCTAAAAGACCTACAGTACATCGATCCGAGCACAATTCAAAGTGTTGGTGCTGACCTTTAAAGCCCTAAACAGCCTCAGCCCAGTATACCTGAAGGAGCGTCTCCACCCCCATCGTTCAGCCCAGACACTGAGGTCCAGCTCCGAGGGCCTTCTGGCGGTTCCCTCCCTGCAAGAAGTGAGGTTACAGGGAACCAGGCAGAGGCCTTCTCGGTAGTGGCACCTGCCCTGTGGAACGCCCTCCCATCAGATGTCAAGGAAATAAGCAACTATCTGACTTTTAGAAGACATCTGAAGGCAGCCCTGTTTAGGGAAAGTTTTTAATGTTTTATCTTTTATCGTGTTTTTAATATTCTGTTGGGAGACGCCCAGAGTGGCTGGGGAAACTCAGCCAGATGGGTGGGGTATAACTATATTATTATTATTATTATTATTATTATTATTATTATTATTATTACCGGGGCAGCAGATCCCAATGTTGATCTTTCTCCGCCCCACCCTTGTTCCTGGGTTCAATCCTCTCCAGGTAGGACTGGGAAAAATGCTATGCCTTAAATCCTGGAGAGCCACTGCTGCAAGTCAATGCTGGCAACACTGAGTTCAAAGCCAGCAAGCCTGCGGCTCATATGACTCTAAAAAGATGGGAGACCAGAGATTTGGGGGGGAAATGAGAGAAAACAAAATTGACAGATTCCTGCAGCTGCCCGTTTTCCACAGATCCCTGCTAGGCAGACTAGTTGCCAGATGGCAGCAAGAAGTTGGTGTGACCCAGCAAGAACCCAGAGCGGTTTGTCCTGATAAAGGCCCCTCACTGGAGAAGGTGCAAGACTTCAGCTGCCATTAGACGGCTTCAAGTCCCCAACCCCTCCAAGCTTGCTCTAGCTCAGTGTTTTTCAACCACTGTTCCACGGCACACTAGTGTGCCGCGAGATGTTGCCTGGTGTGCCGTGGGAAAAATTGAAAAATTACTTTATATATAGTCAATATAGGCACAGAGTTAATTTTTTTAACATTTTCTAATGGTGGTGTGCCTCGTGATTTTTTTCATGAAACAAGTGTGCCTTTGCCCAAAAAAGGTTGAAAAACACTGCTCTAGCTAACGTCATCAGGCCCACCTTGTAGGGTCATTTCAGGTGAGAAGCTTACCCTGATCAGACAGCATCCTGGCCCACTCTTTGCCAACCTATCACCCTCCAGATGTTTCAGACGACAACTCCCATCAATGCTGGCTGGGGCTGGTGGGAGTTGTAGTTCAAAGCACCTGGAGGGCACCAGGTAAGCCAAAGGCTGCCTAGCCTAGTCGGTTCTGCTAGCTGCTTCTCGCTGTCGCCATCTGATCTGGAATAAAGAGCAACTGGCAACAGTTTCCCTTGACTTGCCTGGTAACGAAGAGACTGAGAAGAGAGATGATAGCCATCTTCAAAGGGCTGCCACATAGAAGACAGAGCAAGCTTGTTTTCTCCTGCTCTGGAGGGTAGGACTCGAACCAACGGCTTCAAGTTACAAGAAAGAAGATTCCGACTAAACACCAAGAAGAACTTACTGTCGATAAGAGCTGTTTGACAGTGGAATGGTCTCTCTCGGGACGTGGTAGACTCTCCTTCCTGGGAGATGTTCAAGCAGAGGTTGGATGGCCACCTGTCATGGATGCCTTACTTGAGTCTCCACCATCGCAAGGGTTTGGATTAGATGATGCTCAGGGTCCCTGCCACCTGGCCTGGGTGGAATGTTGCAGAATCTAGCTCTGTGGTCCCCAACGTGGGGCACACGCCCCACAGGGAGGCAATGCCATTTTTAAAGGGGGCAATTTAAAAGCTTGTTTAGACCAAGTTAACGGCCTTTCAGGCTTCCTCCATGTGAAGAGTTCACTTTTTGAATAATAAGAATTATATGTCACAGCGGGGGAGAAAGATCAGGATTTTAGAGATGCTTAGGTGAGGCATGGCCCAAAAAAGGTTTGGAACCCCTGATCTAGCTCCTCTTGGTGGATAAATTTTATGTTTTCATAGCACAGAGCACACTGCACGTCGGGGACAGGAAGAGTTTTTTTCAGTTGGCGGTTATGTTGTATCAAAAGTAATTGGTCAGGGGCTGACTGGCACCCTCTTTCCTCCTCCTTGACACCTCCGTGAAATTAGGCCAAAAGAAGAAATCAGGCTGGGGGTTGTAGGTTACCACCTCCCCACTCCACCCTGGTTATATTCCAGCCTTGTACTCAGCACCAATGAGCTATTTCCCCATGGACTTTACTGATGCCAGAAATGATATTCTGCATCTGGCCTCACACCGCGGACATTTATATAATCTCCTTGTTGGCTCCCAAAACTGTTTTCACATTTTATAGCTGATTTCGGCGCCTTACAAATGTTTCAATTATTCAACACCTCCATCAGCGGCGGCAAATTTTCTCCCAACGTTGCTGCTCTGATTTAATTCCAGCAGTTCCAGAATCGTATCAGCAAGTTCCCGCTGCCCCCGCCATCATCACCTTGTTCTTGGGCAGCGCTTGAAAGCCAGATTATTGCACCGCTCTCAAACCCCAACCCATCCTAATGCATTTAGGACCAAAGCAAGCAATCTCCCTCCCCGCTCACTATAGAATTTTGTGTTGAATAAAACAACAACAACAGCCCCATGCCATTGATGTTTTGAAAAGCACAAAATGTCGATACAAAACAGAAGAAGGCTTCAAAATTGAAAGCAGGTGGTAAGAAGGGGAGTGGATCATTTTAAGGGGCAAAAAAAAGGAAAGTTGGAAAGAGGAGCCCCTGTATTTATATCCAGACCATTTTATAGGCTGAGCATGTGATGTTAAGTGATTGGGTGCATTTAATGTTCTTTTTTTTAAAAAAAAAAACCACACACAACACATATTTTTTAAATTATAGGCAGGAGTGATGGAATTAGAGGAAGAAGAAGAAGAAGAAGAAGAAGAAGAAGAAGAAGAAGAAGAAGAAGAAGAAGAAGAGTTTGGATTTGATATCCCGCTTTATCACTACCCGAAGGAGTCTCAAAGCGGCTAACATTCTCCTTTCCCTTCCTCCCCCACAACAAACACTCTGTGAGGTGAGTGGGGCTGAGAGACTTCAGAGAAGTGTGACTAGCCCAAGGTCACCCAGCAGCTGCATGTGGAGGAGCGGAGACACGAACCCGGTTCACCAGATTACAAGTCTACCACTCTTAACCACTACACCACACTGGCTCTCCATAAATTAGGATCAGGGAATTGCAGCGTGTTGGGCATCGGGTTTTGTTTTGTTTTGTTTATAGTCCCAGCAAAAAAATCCAAACCCACTGGTTGAGTTTTGCCCTGGGTGGAATGCAAGAGGTGACTTTGCATAGTTTAACCCAGCGATGTGGAACTTCCAAATGGTGTTGGATTCCACCTGATCAAGCCATTCAGACGTAATTCTGCCCTGTAGGCACCTGCCCTCTGCACTGTGCCTGCCCCACAGCAACGTGGGCTCTGCAGGTCAGAGTTCTCCAACCTTTTGTCGGCAGATATTCAGAGAATTGTAGAATTGTGGAGTTGGAAGGGGCCCCAAGGGTCATCTGGTCCAACCCCCTGCAATGCAGGCATCTCAGCTAAAGCATCCATGGCAGATGGCCACCCAACCTCTGCTTAGAAACCTCCACAGAAGGAGAGTCCACAACCTCCCAAGGGAGACCGTTCCACTGTGGAACGTTCTTTCTGAAGTTGAGTCAGAATCTCCTTTCTTGTTACTGGGAGCCGTTGGTTCAAGTCCCCCCCTCCAGAGCAGGAGAAAACAAGCTTGTTCCTCTTCCATGTGACAGCCTTTGAGATATCTGAAGATGGCTAATGTAACTCCTCTCAGTCTCCACTTTTCCAGACTAAACGTACCCAGCTCCTTCAACCGTTCCTCATAAGGCTTTGTTACCAGACCCTTGACCATCCTGATCGCCCTCCTCTGCGCACGTTCCAGCTCATTCTTCTTAAATTGAGGTGCCCAAAATTGGATTACAACCCCTATCATCCCCAACCAGCTTTGCCAAAGGTGAGGGATGATGGGAGCTATAGTGCAAGAGCACCGTTGACAACGATGTCTCCAAAGATTTTTACACATAACTTGGGAACACAGGCGAACTAATGCCAATGTACTGGAAGAAGCAAAGATCACCAATGTCGAAGCAATGATTCTTCAACATCAACTTTGTTGGACTGGTCATGTTGTGTGGATGCCTGAAAGGATCTAGGAGTCTTGGTAGACCACAAACTTGACATGAGTCAACAGTGTGATGCAGCAGCTAAAAAAGCCAATGCAATTCTGGGCTGCATCAATAGGAGTATAGCATCTAGATCAAGGGAAGTAATAGTACCACTATATTCTGCTCTGGTCAGACCTCACCTGGAATACTGTGTCCAGTTCTGGGCACCACAGTTCAAGAAGGATACTGACAAGCTGGAACGTGTCCAGAAGAGGGCAACCAAAATGGTCAAAGGCCTGGAAACAATGCCTTATGAGGAACGGCTTAGGGAGCTGGGTATGTTTAGCCTGGAGAAGAGAAGGTTAAGGGGTGATATGATAGCCATGTTCAAATATATAAAAGGATGTCATATAGAGGAGGGTGAAAGGTTGTTTTCTGCTGCTCCAGAGAAGCGGACACAGAGCAATGGATTCAAACTACAAGAAAGAAGATTCCACCTAAACATTAGGAAGAACTTCCTGACAGTAAGAGCTGTTCGACAGTGGAATTTGCTGCCAAGGAGTGTGGTGGAGTCTCCTTCTTTGGAGGTCTTTAAGCAGAGGCTTGACAGCCATCTGTCAGGAATGCTTTGATGGTGTTTCCTGCTTGGCAGGGGGTTGGACTGGATGGCCCTTGTGGTCTCTTCCAACTCTATGATTCTATGATTCTCATCTTCCAAAGCAACTACTCTATTCCGAACTTTAAAATGGAAAGCGTAATGCTGGTGGTCAACAAAAGAGGTTTAAAGACTCTCTCAAGGCAAATCTAAAAAAAAATGTAGTATAAACACCGACAATTGGGAAACACTGGCCTGCGAGCGCTGCAACTGGAGAACAGCCTTTAACAAAGGTGTCGTGGGTTTTGAAGATGCTCAAACTCAGGACGAAAGGGAGAAACATGCTAAGAGGAAGGCACGCTTGGCAAACCCTCACCGTGATCAACTCCCACCCGGAAACCAATGTCCCCACTGTGGAAGGACGTGTGGATCCAGAATTGGCCTCCACAGTCACTTACGGACCCACTGTTAAAACAGTGTTTATGGAAGACAATCTTACTCGGCTACGAATGATCGCCAAAGAAGAAGAAGTAGTCCAATGACATCTGGGGACCCAAGGTTGAAGAACACTGGCGTGGATATGGGTCTGTGAGGTGCTTGTGGGGAGAGGCGCAATGACCCTCTGCTCCCCTTCCCTTCTTACAATCCCCGTGGGAACAGTAAGGCCAACTGAGACATATGCTTGGCAGCTGAAATGCCACCCCACCTCCATGCCAACTCTGTTTAAAAAAAACTCTCGGGACCAGGCACACTCTGATGAGCGCAGCGAAAATCGCAGCAAACATGCCAAGGAGAATCCCAGGGGGCAAGAAGTGCCCCATGTGCGTGCGCACAAAACAGGCACACGCTTGGCGCGAACGGTGTCTCCGCTCAGGTGTGCCTACAGCCCTGCTAAGGTAGAAGGCAGTTTCTGCATTTTGGGTCCCAAGAGACGAAGGACCCATCTGTGCAGCCTTCAAATCATCCGCAATGGCCGGGGTGTGTGTGTGTGTGTGTGTGTGTGTGTGTTTGCTGAGTTATGAGGCATACACAGCACTTATTTAAGACATTCTGGGATAATTATTTCTGTCATCTGCCACGGATGGATGGCTTAATAGCAAGTCATCCATCATCCCAACTCAGCGGCCCTTTGGAGCAGTTTCACGCTCTCAACGCCACTTGCTCCCAGTGTGGCAAGTTGCGTGTGAACATAATTAACGGGGAAACAGAGGCTTCAAAATATTAAGGTTTGCATTTGAGCAGCGTTTCAGGCAGTGCAGAACCTGCAGGTGCCTAAGCCACCGTCTAACTCCTAGAAAGTTTCGTGAGCCCAATTTTTATTTCTTTTTTAAACTCATTTTGTCACACACACCCCTCAGTGATGACACCCGGGGCGAACCGCAACCCCCCCCCGCACCCCTTTCCTCCACCACTGCATTTGAGAATCATTCTCTTGTTTGTTTGTTTGTTTTTCAGACCTTTAAATGGAGCAATTTTAATACCTATCTCCTTAAAAGGTAAAGGACCCCTGAGCGGTTAATTCCAGTCAAGGGCGACTATGGGGTTGCAGCGCTCATCTCGCTTTCAGGCCGAGGGAGCCGCCGTTTGTCCACTGACAGTTTTCCGGGTCATGTGGACAGCAGGACTAAACCGCTTCTGGAAACCAGAGTGCACGGAAACGCCGTTTACCTTCCCGCCACAGCGGTACCTATTTATCTACTTGCATTGGCGTGCTTTCGAACTGCTAGGTTGGCAGGAGCTGGGACAATGGGACATAGCAACCACCGACCTTCCAATCGGAAAGCCCAAGAGGCTCAGTCGTTTAGACCACAGTGCTACCCGTGTCCCTATCTCTCCTTAATGACTGGGTGGGTGGGTGGGAGGTGTCTTCTGGAATGGAGTGTCCTGGAAGAGGGCACCACTAGCCAGCTGGCGGGCTTGAATCTTGAAAGGGAGAGCCCCATGCTGCAACGTATTCCTGCATGTTCCAAGTTGTTTTTATGTTGTATGTTGGATATGTGATTGTAAAACTTTAATCTGAAAAACCAAATAAACAATTTTTAAAAGGGGGGGGTCAGCCAAGCCTTTGCAGCAACTGCCCTATTTCTGTGTAATCTCCTTCCTGCTGAGGTGAGGGAAGCTATCAACCTTGGTTGTGTTTTTTTTTTCCAGAAGGGGCCTGAAACAGGTTTTCCCATTGCTTCTCCTACGGAAAGCGTTACTCTTTTATTTATTTATATATTTACTTACAAAAGCATATCTATATTGTCCTATCATAAAATATCAGGGCAGGGCATGACAATATTTTAAAAAAATCCATTAAAAACATGAAAAGAATTAGCCATTGAACCGCAAAAAAAATCGTTGAGATGCTATTACATTGCTGACTTTAAAAAACGTATAATAATAATTTTAGTATTATGTGCATGTTGCCCATCTGACTGGGTTATCATTTATTACATTTAAATCCTGCCTATCCTTCTAAGGAGGCCGAAGAAGCATACATGGTTCTTCCCCCTCTCCCCCGCCCTCCTATTCTCCTCACAACAGCCCTGAAAGGTAGGCTAGGCAGAGAGAGGTTTGTGTGTGCTGAACCAAAGTCTCCTCAGTCCTAGCCTGACAATAAACAGTACACCACAATGTAAACTGTTTTGAAATACCTGTGGTACCTGTGGTGGCCCATGGCTCTAATTTATTTATTTATTCACATATATACACACACACATTTATTTATAAATCAGCCTGGAATCCCTCCTGGCCCCTTTTCATCTGCCTTTGAGTCTCTCTCTCTTTCTTCCTTTTCTCTCTTTCTGTCTTTTCCCTCCCTCTTTCTTTCTTTCTTTCTTTCTTTCTTTCTTTCTTTCTTTCTTTCTTTCTCTCCCTCCCTCTTTCTTTCTCTCTCTCATTCAATCTTCCTCTCTCCCTCCCTCCCTCTTTCTCATACTTTCTTTTCCCTCCCACTTCCTCTCTCTCTCCCTCTTCCTCAGTCTCTCTCCCTCTCCCACTTTCTCTCTCTCTCTCTCTCTCTCTCTCTCTTTCTTTCTCTCATTCCCTTTCTTTCTTTCTTTCTTTCTTTTTCTATCCCTCTTTTCTCTCCCCCCCTCTTTCCAGTTTCCTGCTCACTGCTCCCGGCTCTTTCTATAGCTATAGATTGCAATGGAAGCCTTCCCTCTCAGGTCTGCCAAATGCACATTTCACCTGACAAGACTGTAATAAACGGCTTGGCATACGCGGTGGAGGTGCTGGGGCGAGGCGGGAGGTGCATTTTGCCATGGAAAAGAAAAGAAAACCGGGGGTTACTCACGTGGCACGGCAACGCCGTACTCCTGCGGGTTCTCTGCCACCACCTTCTGCTTGAGCTCATTCAAACGGGACCCCAAAGAACCTGAGAGGTCAGAGAGAGAAGGTGTATCACTGCAACTGAACACAAAGCACAGGGGTAGCTTACGGAGGATGGAGCCCTCCTCATTCTAGTCTTAGGTACGTCTCCATCAGTGGCTGAGACAATGTTCTGGACATCGTCGGTGTAAGGTCCGTGGGGTGGTTGCTTGCGAGTAACCAGGCAAGACTCCAAACTGTCTTTTAACAGGTTTATTGTGCATGCTATTTACAGTGCAGAGCTACAAGTTCATGTCTGTATCAGTCACTCGCAGAATCCAGGAGTGGCCCCTTCCGGCTGTGACCCCAACATAAGAGTTTCGGTATCCCAAATCTCCGCCTCCCCTCCTTGCGTTTCACCCCTCTGCGCACTTGGGGCACCAGAAATGGCGTGTCTCCCTCCTCGCCCACTGAGCGAGGGGAGTGCAGGGTCTCTCCAACATCCCCAGAGCCTCTGCTCTCAAGACCCAGAGCTGCCTGGTCCTCCCCGCTGGAGACCTCGCTGTTTCCTCCATTGGAGGAGGAGGTGCTGCTGGTCAGGTGGGACCAGGGCTGTCTGTAACATCCCAAGAGCCCTTCCACCACCCTGCGCTGAGCCGGGGACAGTTCCCTGACAGTTGGGCTTCCACATTTTCACTCGCCACCCACAACAGCCCTTCTTCCTGAGCTTGAAGAGAGGGGTGTCCTAGAAGCTGCAGAAACCCTGTACTCATTCAGCTCCAAGTCTGGCAGGACCGGCCCTACCATTAGGTCAAGTGAGATAACCGCCTCAGGCAGCAGAAGGGTGGCAGTGTGGAACTCAGTGGACAGGCCTGCATGTGAGCACACCACACGCAGCCTGCCTGCCGTGTTGGGGCGTGTTGAATTTTTCCAACTTTCCTATTCCCAAAAAGAGGGATGCTAAAAAAGTTGTAACGTGCCTTGGGTATTAAAAAAAAATTTTTTGGTTAAATTCAGGGCTTTTTTCCAGCAGGAACTCACCAGAACTCGCACCTCTCAGGTGGGTGCCATTGCCATTATCAAAGAACAAGGGAGGCGTTCATGGTGAGTTCTGGAACCTCCTTTTCTAGAAAAATAGCACTGGTTAAATTAATCTAACTTAGTTTTGCTTGGTAAGTAAAATGTGTGTAAAATTGCATAGAAATCATTAAAAATGATTGCCAAGTACCTGCCATTATATATTATTATTATTATTATTATTATTATCATTAACTATTATTTAGCATTACTTGCTCTTTTGAAAAGAATGGTTTTCCAAGAACAATTTAGTTGCCCTTTAATCAAACATAGATTTACCAAGCCAAATGTTGTCCAGTCACAAAATGCTAGCAGATTTGGATTCCTCACACCCCCAAAAAACCCATATTTTTAAGACCCATCACTGAAGAAATCTGCAAAAAAAAAAAAAAAAATCTGCCAGCCTTGACAACCCTGGAGGCTGCTTGGAAACTGTAGGCCCTGTTGGAGATTCATTCCCCATGTCTGCAGTCATGGGATTGTTATCTATCACATGACGGTGTACGTGTTTTCATTGCACAGAATGGGAAGTGACGGAGACAGGATGTTTGTGTTACTGTGTTCTGTGAAGTGGTACTATTGTACTTTGTTCTTTCTCTTTGCTGTCTGATGCTAGAGAGAGAGGGAGCCATGTTGCAGTGCTCTGTGTGTTTCTATGTAAATAAAGTAGATTAGCCAAAACGCTGAGTTGCTGAGGTCTGTTTACGCATGCTGTGAAGACTCTGCGGATCCCTAAGTGTGCTGATGCTTCTTGGTATCAGTCGCTGTGATGTTCGGGCAGAAGAAAGCTTTTGAAGCTCCCGAACGATCGACCAGGAGGGAGAGAACATGCCAGTCAGGCATGTGTCTCTGCCAGGGTCCTACATGAGAGTAGGACGCTCCTGCTAACAGGCCCAACATGCCTAGGGTGCCTCAGGGGCTGATGGGAATTGTAGTCCAAAACTCCTGGTTAGCAAAGCCTGGTGTAAAAGCACTGCTTCTTTGAGACTTCCTGGACTCCAAAAAGGTTGATCCAAAATCCAGTCCTCTTTGGATTGTGAAACCAGGCTTATTTTGAGTGAATCTCTCTATATACGGTGAAACCTCAATTTTCGAACATCTCGGCTGCCACACATTTCGGAAGCCGAACGCCAAAAACCCGGAAGTAAACGCTTCCATTTTTGAACGCACCTCAGTTGTCGGACATCTTTGAAGCCGAACGGTCTTCCGGAACAGATTACGTTTGACAACCGAGGTTCCACTGCATACGGATACAGATATATATATACACACACACACGACCTCAGGCCTTGCTAAGATGGCACAAACCCCCCAGGATTTATCCTCCACTTCTCAGAGATTTGGGAAAGGCTGGTCTTGGGCTCCAGAATCAATTTATTTCAGAAATAAAGCTGCTGGGCAAGGAAGCGATAGCCTTTTCCTCCCAGAATAACTCACCAATCAAAACCACCAGCCTCTTTCTTTCTCCTGGCTGCTGCTGGTATTTGACGACTTCCTCGTAGGTGAGGAGCTCTGAGGGGTGAGGCTGTTCGACCTGCTTGGCTTCACTCTGGCCATTCTGCTTCTCCTTTCGACTCAGCCGGAAACTCCGTCTCAAGCCAGCTGCAAAGGCAAAAAGAACATCATTGTCACCAAGTTTGGCCTGATGGGTTGGGGACCCCCAAACAGGCTTAAGGTTCTGAACTACCCCCCCCCAAAAAAAATAACCCCACTTCTTAAGGAAGGGGAAAGCCCCAGAACCAGCCCAAATAGCTACTCTCAGTGGCCACAGAATGCTGGGGGGGTGGGGAGCAGGTGAAAGGGAAATAGAATGCCATATCTTGGAAGACGGCGTGACTGAAAAAGCCAGAATCCTGTCCAGAAGCACCTCAACACTGCAACATTTTGTGGCTTGCCTCATTTGTAAAATGCATTAACACAAATACAATAAAATGCAATACAAAAGCAAGCCTGTAAAACAAAAGCAACTTATAAAAACAATAACAACAACAACAACAGTAACAATAATTGACTATTATTATATTATTATTAATTATTTACACCCCTCCCATCTGGCTGGGTTTCCCCAGCCACTCTGGGCAGTTCCCAACAGAATATTAAAAACACGATAAAACATCAAACATTAAAAACTTCCTTCAGATGTCTTCTAAAAGTCAGATAGTTGTTTATTTCCTTGACATCTGATGGGAGGGCGTTCCACAGGGCGGGTGCCACTACCGAGAAGGCCCTCTGCCTGGTTCCCTGTAACCTCACTTCTCACAGTGAGGGAACCACCAGAAGGCCCTCAGAGCTGGACCTCAGTGTCTGGGCTGAACGATGGGGGTGGAGATGCTCCTTCAGGTATACTGGGCCGAGGCCATTTAGGGCTTTAAAGGTCAGCACCAACACTTCGAATTGTGCTCGGAAACGTACAGGGAGCCAATGTAGCTCTTTCAAGACCGGTGTTATGTGGTCTCGGCGGCCACTCCCAGTCACCAGTCTAGCTGCCTAAAAGCCTTCCTAAAGAAGGAAGTCTGTACCTACTTCCCAATATTCTGTCACAGACTAACGTGGCTAAGAAATTGAGCTAGGAGCAAGACTGCAGAAAAAGAGGCTGGGTCAGTTATCCATGAGTCCCACTGTATTCTACAATGCATAGCTAAGAGGGTCAGATACGCTTCTTGCTTCAGACAGCTCAGAGCAAGATTCAGAATTCAGCTTTCCCAGAGCAGAATCTTGGGAGTGGGATACATACACACACACACACACACACACACACACACACACACACACATATATATATATATATATATATATATATATATATATATATATATATATACCACCTGTTTCAAAATGTTGGTGTTGACCTTTAAAGCCCTAAATGGCCTCGGTTCAGTATACCTGAAGAAGCATCTCCACTCCCATCATTCAGCCTGGACACTGAGGTCCAGCTCCAAGGGCTTTCTTGCGGTTCCCTCCCTAAGAGAAGTGAGGTTACAGGGAACCAGGCAGAGGGCCTTCTCGGTAGTGGCTCCCTCCCTGTGGAACACCCTCCCATCAGATGTCAAGTAAATAAACAACTATCTGACTTTTAGAAGACACCTGAAGGCAGCCCTGTATTAGTGCCTGATGTTTTACTGTGTTTGTATATTATGCTGGAAGCTACCAAGAGAGGCTGGGGCAAGTCAGTCAGATGGGCGGGGTATAAGGAATAAATTGTTTTTTATTATATAAGCAGCAAATGTACATATGATACCCACAACCAAGGCCAGAGTGGGTTGCAGACCACCAGTTCCTCACCTATATATTGCCCATTGAAGTATCCTTCGCAATCACAGTCTTCTGCTTAGAAAGAAAAAGATAAGAGAGGCAGATGAATGAAGATGACAGTGCTATATACCAAAATACAATTCATTTTGCATGCTGCAACTTTGGAGTTTTTGCATGAAAACCGGGGGGCAGGGAGGGGGTACTGAACTGCTGTATTGCATGTGGGTCCCATGCTTTGCTTGAGCCATCCAGCATCATATCATTTGCAGCCCCAATCAAAACTATTTACTCCTCCTCCTCCTCCTCCTCTCCCAGCTGCATTTCTGACTTTTGTCGCTTAAGGAACAACCACGCCAGGGTCCACAGAGAGACTGAAAGCAAACGGCACCAGGAGCTGAAACGCTGGAATGAACGGCTAGCCCCCGAGCCTTTTAAAAATAACAACGTTTATTTATAAATCGCCTGGAACACTAGATGCTGCGCAGCCATTAAGACAGAAAAGAACCAACGCCCTGCCCGGCAGGCTTATAACCTTAAGGAGTTGCTCTTTTCTTGGAGGGAGCAAGTCCAAAAAAAAGTCAGAAAGGGGGAGAGGAAAAGGGAGAAAGCAGCACTCCCTTGTTCAGCAGGAAATTACCTACTGCGTTAACAAAAGCACGGAGGAGAAACACAATCACTTTTCAGAAGCGGCAGGGGTTTAATCCATGTGATTAGCACAAAAATTACACAGTTTAAAAAAAAAAAACGCTCAGCAAATAATAGCTAAGGAAAATTAAACAAGATTGACATTAGAGTCCCCAGGGGCATATTAAGAGGAAACACAAAGCTTCTCCCCTCTCCGCTTTGTCACGCTAAAGGTCTATTTGTGCAGCAAACCCTGTTCAAATCCACTAATTAACAAGCTGGACAGGGATACAAATGGACCTGGACCTGGGCTGGCATGGGAAGCGGGGGAAATTAGAATCAGGAGCCAATCGACCGGCCCCTTTGGCACTGCAATGGAATTACGCCCCAGAGCCTTGCTGAATCAAGCCCACCACCCCCCGAGACAGGGCGGTGGGCGAGACCAGCATTTGCAGGTTTGCTCTCTTGTGCAGAAATTGCCTCTTTGTCAGCCTCCCAAAGAACGTAAGAAGAGTCTGTCAGGATCAGGCCAATGGCCCATCTAGTCCAGCATCCTGTTCTCACAGCAGTCATCCAGACAAAGGCCGAAAGCGTGTCATGGGCCAGGAGTCAGCTTCGCCTGCTGAACAGCAGCCTGAAATGGGAGAAGGCGGAATGACTCCACCTGCAGCTGATCAGGATATAGAGAAGGCACTGGTGATAACCAGCTGGCTCCGGGCTTCTTAAACAGAGCTCTCAGCAGCAGTAAGTTGTTGCTGGAAACGAACGCCTGTGGTTATGGGTCCTTCCAGTTAGGATTCTTGCTCCGTGTTTGCAGTCATGGGATTGTTGTCTAACACATGATGGTGTGTGTTTTGTATTACTGTGTTCTGGCATGTAGGGCTGTTGTCCTTAGCTCCTTCCTCTTTCTCATCAGACAGCAAAGAGAAAGAACAAAGTCAGAATGCTCCGAGTGTATTATATGTAAGTAAACGTAGATTAGCCAAAATGCTGTGCTACTGAGTTTGTTATGCAAACTGGAAATACTCTGCAGGATCCCTAAGCGTGCTAATACCTTTGGTATCAGTCGCTGTGATGTTCGGGCTGGAGAAAGCTTTTGAATCTCCTGAACAATCGACCAGGAGGGAGAGAACATGCCAGTCGGGCATGTGTCTCTGCCAGGGTCCTACACGCGAGTAGGACAATCCTAATACTTCCCTGTTGCTTCCTCCTATCCAACTGGACCTTTGGCTCTGTGATCATCTGGATTCCCTTACCTCTGGAACGTCTAACTCTGTATGTGGATTCTGCTCTCAGGCAAGTGTTCCTCCTAGCCCCTGCTAGCTCAGCAACGGGACTCAGACTGCGGCTACGACAGAGCCGGTTTCCTACAGACATCTGGTTGGTGGCTGTGAGAGCAGGATGCTGGACCACTTGCTAACGTTCTTGCATTTAAATATTTTGCAGAATCTCAATGTTATTTGCATGCACACATTCTTTCTCTGACATGGAAGGGTACAATCCTAAGCCCAGCGGACAAGGCAGAGCTTATCACTGCACCACAGGAAGCAAAGTCATGTGTGAAGCACCCTCCTCCAGTTTTCTTTTCATTAAAAAAAAAATCATGTTCCTAGTCCCTATGTTTGCACAGGAAATTCTGAAAACCTCCCCATGCCCACCCTTTCAAAACTATGCTATCACCTCCTTTGTTGCAATGTGTCCAGATGATTTATTGGGGGGGGGGGGGCAAATAACGGGAAGCAAAACCCAGTATAAAAAAAACCTGTGCCAATAAATGTACATATGGCACACAAGCTATTCTGAGTTTCCTGTCTTGGAATCTGGATCTGCTTCACGGTTGGTTTTGGTTGAGAAGGCTGTTTTATTCTACAAGCTCTTTATGTGCAGGGAAAGTCACAGCTTGCTCACTCCAGGAACAGGCAGCGAACCTACCTTTCTCAGAAGATTGATCGTCTGAGGTCAGCGTGAAAAGACAAGAGGCAGCAGAGTTAAAAGGAGGCCAAGGGGGGAAATTATTCCAAAGCATTAGGGGCACGTGCTCAAATTCTAGCTCTTAGCGGGGAAGAGCCATGGTTTTGCAGTAAGACGAAACTGCTCTGCGTGTAAAAGGTCCCAGGCTGAATCGCCAGCATCTCCAAGGTCGGGCGAGAAGAGACTCCTGCCCTGCCTGGAACCCAGTCAGTATAGACAAAGCTGTGCTAGATGGACCAATAATTTGACTTGATATAAGGCAGCTTCTTGATTGTTACCGTAAGTGTAACACAGGAGGCTGTGTGTTGTGTCCACATGGAACCACCACTGCTAGAAATCCCTGGAGTAACCTTTCCATTCATTTCAAGTTCTTTGGCCTGCTTAACAACCCTCCTCCCTTCTCTGGACAGCAGATGCTGTCAGCTGAGAGACCCATGGATGGTTAACACTTTGTGGCCAATTCGCACCATTATTTGGACATGCTGTTCACATAGCCAGAACACCTTGAATTCCCTGTTTTTGCCCGCATCCTGCAAATGCTTCAATTCAGAATGAATTGCACACAGCAATGCGGTTTTGTAAATGAGTATTTTCAGTGGCCCTCAATCAACTGAGATCAACGTGCCCATTTGGCTTAAAGTTGGGAAGCAAAACTAGAAATGGAACCACATGGTTTTTACAAGTTGCATGTATCTCCCTGAGGCTTTTGCAACAGCTAATATGATTTTAACTACAGTATCTGATGGATTGGGGTGGATCAACAACAAACCAGCACTTCTGAAGAGGCTCCTTGTGAGGCCGGAGGAACATCGCCCGGCTAATGTTTTATTGATTGATTGATTGATTGATTGATTTTAATATGCTGTACACTGCTTTGAGATTTTTATTAAAAATATAAAGCGGTATAGAAATTAAAAAATAAATAAATAAAATAAACTCCAATGCTGCAAATCCTATAAAAACAAGTGTTGGTAAATATGAATACAGTTGTACCTCGGTCCTCAAACGCCCCAGAACTCGTATGTTTCGGCTCCCAAAAGATCGAAAACCAGAAATGAGTATTCCGGTTTTCAAACGTTCTTTTGGAAGCCGAATGTCCGACGTGACTTCCGTGGCTTCTGATTGGCTGCAGGAAGCTCCTGCAGCCAATCAGAAGCAGCACTTTGGAAGTCAAACGTTTCAGAAGTCGAACGGACTTCTGGAACGGATTCCGTTCGATTTCCGACTGCATAACCTCTGAGTAGACACAACTAGGACTGCACTGCTCAAGTGCAATTCAAGTAAATTCTAGATGTTTTTGTTCGGATGATCGTATCATGGCTTAAGAAGGCGAGATATGAATTAAGTCTTTTCTCCATGCATGTAACCCTATGAGCTACAACCAAGCCAAGAATTCTCTTTACTAACCACCGTTTTCCAGAAAACTGGGAAACTATTGTTACCCTGCTTCAAAACAACTTAGGATGCTAAAACAACTTCAAAGCACGACTTAGGATCCTGGCTTCTTTCAAAGTTGGTAACCAACTTTGGTTTCCTCGGCTTATTACACAAAGATAGGATTGTCGAAACACATTCAACAGCAAACCCTTCCCTCCCATTATTGTGATTTTAAAGTGAGGAGGGCATAAAGGTCCCGAAAGCTGTTAACATACTTATATTGGCATGGCTGAAGAGCTTTTGTGTGCATAAATATATGTACTTATTATAGCAGCATGAAAAAAGTCAATTATAATTATAATTGGTGTAATATCCATTCAAGACGCTCAGTCTGCCTTGCATTATATTCACCATGTAAAAAATTAATTGTACGAAACAATGCATTTCAAAATGTGGGAAATTTTTCTGCTAAAAAGATTCCACTTCCAGGGTTGTGCAATGCTTCGTTTTTAAACGGGAAGAAGTGCTGGGACTCGGAGCTGCCTGAAATCCAGATGTGCAGGGGGTGAGTGGAGATGATCAAGGAAAGACCAGCTATACTTCTGCAGCATCGCTGCCCGACCCCCGTGTCTGTTGCATGCTGGTTGCAGGGCTGAGAACACGGGGCTACATCTGGGCATAAAGCAAACTCTGGGCAAAGGACTGTCCCATCTCAGCCCATGCTCCAAAAGTTCTCCAGAAGCTTGTGAGTCCCACATGGGTCTCAAAAGCATTCACGAAACCAGTCATCACACCACACAGGACCAAAAACACTGCTCCTACTTAATTCAGAGCCATTTCACCAAATCAGTATTGAAACACAATAATACAGTGTGGCTAGCTTAATCCAAAGGATCAGGCGGGATGAAAGCAGCAGATATGCTAAACCTCTGAGGACCCTACGTGTAGGGGCAGCCTCCCCTACAAAATAATTCTTAATCATCCAGAATCTTACACATATAACTTGCACACACACACACACACACACAAGGTTGGTATGTGCAGCGGTGGCAACTTGCACCAAAGATTGAGGGGACCCGGCATCATGTGTGTGACATCATACATCACATGTGTGTGACGTCACACAAGCAAAATGTATCGTCGGTAGGAAGCCAAGTGAGGCTGAGTTTCAATGGCCAGAAGCTCACCCTCCTCTCTCACAATCGGCCTCCTTCCATGGCAGGAGGAAGAAGAGCCAGTCACTGAAGCCATGCCATGCTTGGCTCTGTGCTTGGCCTCCTCCACACCCTCAACATTTGGGGGGCCCAACCCCCCTCCCAAAAATATTGGGGGCCATTAAAAGCTTGACCCCCTTGAGCTGGCGCACCTGGACGAACTGTGTCTGAACTTCTTTAGTCATTGGCTGAGCTGCTTTGAAATCACAGCATGTCAGTGTAAACATTCCAACTGCTGAAAGGGAAGGACCAGCCGTGGAATGTGGGCAATTGGTGCAGCTCCTGCATGGGAAGCAGAAGGTTGCTTGGAAAGGGAGAAACACAGCGTCTTGACCATGGGTCAGCAAACTTTTTTTTTTTATATAAAGATTTTATTGGTTTTTTTCAAAACAAAGAACAACAAAACACATAACACAACACATACACAACATTCAAAACATAATGAAAAACAAATACAAACCACCGCCAAAAACACCAATAATTCTTTTTCTTGCTTATAAAAAAAAAAAAAAATTCTTGTTCGAATCTAGGTGGGGTGACTTCCCCCGTTTTCTCTCCTTTGGTTCCAATTCTAATTTATTTTAATAACTTCTAAAATTCAAATCATCCAATAAATCTAAACAAACTTCTTAATCTTTACTTTTACTTCAAAATACATCCTATTACTTCTTAACTCAACTCTTATTTCTTATATCACTTAAACTGCTGCTAATTAGACATTCACATATCTCTTCACTTGTTCAAATTCTTAAAATCTTAACACACTGACTTCAGGGTACCATGGTGAGCCATCCCAGTTATATTTTAAATATTCTCACCCTATCCCTTTTCTAACCATTTCCCTTCGCCAACTCGGGGTCTCCCCCCAGACATTTCTCCATCTCTCTCCAACGACAATGTCCAGAATGTCCTCTCTTTGTCTTTCCATAAATCCACAGGTCCAGACATAGTCCAAAAATGTCCTTGCAGGGTACTTCAGGGTACACAAATCATCACCTTCCAGCATCTCCGTTTCAAAATTCCGGTCATCTTCTAATTGTAGATTCACAAATCTTCTCCCCATCATTCCTGGGCTCTCACCCCAGAAATTGGATATAAATTGTTTTCTAATCCTGGGTCTCTCACCCCAACAGGATTTTCCTTCGTCTCGGAGTTGCATAGTCATTGTACTTTGTTTCTCAAAAATTCCCTCAAGTTCTCTGCCAAGGTTTCCTTCCAAATTAACCAAAGTCTCGTAAGTCTTTCCTGTGGAATATAACTTCTCCTCAACATCCTGGTTCAGCAAAATTAATTTCTGATTTAGCAATTCTAACTTCAAAAAAATAATCCTTTGTTCATGAGTCAATTCTGAGTCCAAAGCCAGTTTAAAAACGAAACCAATCATAGTGGAAGCAGGCATAGGGTATCAAGTTTCAGTATTTTTCCATCTTAAGCCATAAGTTTCCGCCGCCATTTTCCCCAGAGTCAGGGTGAAAAGATTACATTCCAGCAACTTCAAGAAGAAATATTTCCATCAATTTAGTTCCCCTTAATGGAATTCAATCAGTCTCACTTGTCAAATAAAAACTCCATCGAAACTTTATATCCAGTACTGCAGCAGCAGTCACCATCGGAAACAATGTTATTTTCTCCGTTTAGCAAAGGGGAGGAACGGGCTTCCTTTTTAACGTCCCTCCCGGAGTGCCAATTGTCAAATTTAGATCTGATTAATCCCGTACTCACGGCCTCCGTGTTTCTTCATTTTTTTCCTAATCAGGTAGAACGACGCGCTCATGCAGGCGGCAGCCGCCGCATCGCCGCCCGGTTGGGGCATTGCCTCCACAGCCCGGCGCTGGGGACTCTTCACTCCCTTTCCCCTTTTACAAGGAGATCGGGAGAAGAGCCCAGCGCCATAGCGGGCTCGCTGGAGAGCCCAAGCCGCGGGACGCTCTTCCCGCGGCTTATCGGAGCCCCGCTGTGCGGTAGCGGGGCTCCTACCCCCGGGCTGGCCTGGGTCGTCTCGCTACCAAAACGACCCACGACCGCCCAGCATGGCGTCCTCGCCGGAAGTCAGCAAACTAAGGCCTGAGGGCTGAATCAGGCCCAACTGCCTTCTAGATCCACCCCGCGGATGGCCCGGGAATCACCACGTGGATCGCCAGCACACACGTTCTTTCCCTCTCCCTCACATGGCGGCGCTTTTCTCCTCAGGGACGGAGCAATCTTGTCCTACGCCGGGCACCATTGGCAGCGGGAGTCGACTCGCCCGCCTGCCCGTCTTAGCAGAGAGGCGCTGTGAAGGGGGCGTGTGACGCCGGCTGCTGCGTTTTCCTCCTGCTCCTCCTCCCTCTCCCTCAGTCCGCCCTTCCTTCCTTCCTTCTCCACGCCACTTCCTCATGCACTTCCTTGGTCACTGCCTGCTTGCCTGCCTCCCTCCCTCCTTCCCTTCCTCATTTCTCCCATGGTGTTCAGGCAGGTTGTTGCAGTGACCGCGGCCGCTGCTTGTGGGTTGCCAGGCGGCTCTGTCTTCTTCTCCGCGGTGCCTCTCGGGAAGAAGCAGCAGCAGCAGGTGGTGGGTAAAAGCTCCGGTGACGCCCCGGTTCCCCTACCTCCGTCCACGGCTCCTCCGCCGGGGCTGCTGCTTCTGTCTTCGCCAGCCAATGCAGCCTCCTACCCCGCCACAGCGCCTGGCTGGCTGGAGAAGCCCAACTGTGGCTATTGGGACGACAACTGGGACAGGTAAAGCGAAGCATCTTCAGGCCTCTTTGCAGGCGGGCGAAAATCATTCATTCCTCCCCCCCAAAAAAATATAGTCTGCCGCCCGCCCACCTCCCACAAGGTCTGAGGGACAGTGGACCAGCCCCCTGCTGAAAAAGTTTGCTGACCCCTGGTCTTGACACTGAGCAAGGCATCAATTGCACAACAGGGCTTTCCTCACAACCAACCAGATCTCCACAAGACAGATAGTGCCTTGGACTTATGACATCATTGGGCTGCCCTGCAAAACCTACCAGGCCTGCATGGGCCCTGACTGTGTGTGCAAAGAATAAACAATTGTCATTAACTCACAGAAGTGTGTGGAGGCTGCAGCACAACAGGCTTTCTTTCGCAAAGAGTTACCTTCCCCATATTCCTCTTACCTCCCCCACAGCGCTGCACTGCGGCTGTTGTACCTGAATGGCAAGACACAGCCGTGCTTCAGGCCCCCGGTGGCTCTACACCTTTCAAGGGACGGCACTGCAAAGCCTCACAAAAGAAGCCCGGTTTGGGAAAGAGAAAGGAAAAGCCAGATGTAGCGGAAACACAAGCCACACTAAACAAACGAGGGGAAGGTTTCACGGTGACTCACAGAGCGGTTTTGTGACGCTCCTGGCGTTGTGCAGCGCTCCAATGGTCCTTCTGTACATCAGACGCCTACATGGAAAAGGAAAAAACACAATAGGTTGTCGTTTCGGTTCAGAAAGGGGGCGGAGAAGAACTCGAGGAGAAAGCCTTATACCAGAAAGCCGGAATGCGCTCGTTGCGCTCAGTTCCTGCTGAAATCAAACGAGATCAAGGGCCAAATCACACGTTACTTTGTTCAGACTTTAATAATCATAATCACCACCGCCATTCGAAACTCCCAAAGGAGAGGGAAGCAGCTGTGGGGGTCCTGATCCAGAACAGGTTCCTGATCCATACTGGTTTCCCGAATTAAGACACACGTTGTGCATTTTCCCTGCTCCCCAAAAAGGGGAGAAGCATTTCTGAGTTACCAGAAACTGCCAGGTTCTCCCTCATCTATTTCACGGCTTCTTTTGCAGTGGGGAAAAGTAGAGATTCAAAGCTACATCTGGGTGCTGGTGTGGCCATCAGCCTATCCTAGATTTTAGATAAAACGGTCCTAGTCTGGCTCTCTAACTTCAGCATTGCACTGGCTCAGTTACTTTCCCTGTTCACTTTTCTTCCAGTGCAATGTACAGGAACCTCAGGGGGCCAAATGCAGCTCTCCAAGCACCTCTGTCTGGCCCTTGGAACTGCCTCCTGGCTCCCCCTTTCCCAGGCTGCAAACCTCTCTAGCCCTACTCCAACACTCCAAGCACTCAACTAAATCCGTGTTTCCCAAACTTGGGTCTCCGGCTGTTTTTGGACTACCGTTCACATCATCCCTGGCCACTGGTCCTGCTAGCTAGGGATAATGGGAGTTGTAGTCCAAAAACAGCTGGGAGGCCAAGTTTGGGAAACACTAAACTAAATCCTTGCATGAGTGCGAGGATTAGCGCAAGAGGAATGGGGTTTCCTCCCCCCCCCCAAGTGTGCGGCTCACACCGTTCCCAGATCTGTTCTGGAAGGTTGGGGGGAACCGCAGAGCAGATTTAGGGGGCATGCAGGAGGAGGAGAGGGGGGAGAATGATCTGTTGTGCAAGGAGAAAGCCTCGCACTGAGAGAAGATTCACATGAGCGCTGCACTGAATGCAATCCAAAGTATTTTCTCCAGGCTCAAATGTGACCTTGAACTCTGATAATGTATCTTGCTTGCGTGGATAGAGGATAGTGTTTGTGTGCATGTGTGCTTGTAGGCAGGCATATCTAGCTTATGGTACAAGAGTAAAACACACACACACACACACCTGCTTTTGCCTCTGGCTCTGCCCACCACTTGCAGGTGGCCCTTGAGCTGAAAAAAGGTTCCCCACCGTGCTGTAACAAATAATTCTGCTGCCTGTTCACAAAACCATTCCTCCAGGATACCCCCTTTCTCAACTGTAATGTACATCTCTCACTTTCCTCTTAAAAAAAGCAGGTATAGAAAGTACCCATGGACTGCAAAAAAATCAAACTCATCCATCCTTAAAGAAATCAGCCCTGAGTGCTCACTGGAAGGGCAGATCCTGAAGTTGAGGCTCCAGTACTTTGGCCACCTCATGAGAAGAGAAGACTCCCTGGAAAAGACCCTGATGTTGGGAAAGATGGAGGGCACAAGGAGAAGGGGACGACAGAGGATGAGATGGTTGGACAGTGTTCTCGAAGCGACTGGCATGAGTTTGGCCAAACTGCGGGAGGCAGTGGAAGACAGGAGTGCCTGGCGTGCTCTGGTCCATGGGGTTATGAAGAGTCGGACACAACTGAACGACTGAACAACAACAGAAAGTTTGACCTGAATCTTCTGGTCGTTCCTTTCCATGGTGTGCCTTTGCAAGAGATGGGTCACGTAGGAAAGAGAATACGCTGGCCACATAATCAATAGCTTTATATCTTGTTCCAATAAAATTACCTTGATAAGATGAGATGATGTCTTAATCCTGCCACCCACCCCTAGTTCGGACAGTCACTCCAGAAGGCTACCATGGTCGATGGGATCAAAAGCCGCTGAGAGGTCGAGAAGAATTAGCAGGGACATTCTCTCTCTCTCGACAGAGGTCATCATACAGGGTGACCAAAGCAGCTTCTGTGCCAAAACCGGGCCAAAACCCCAGCATCGGTAGTGTGCATGGGTTTCTACAAGGCACGTCCCTGCCCCCTCCCCCAAGGTCCTTGCTGTCTAAAAGAGATGTGCATCAGGGATGCAAAGCAAGGAAGGATGCTGATTACAGATGGAGTCTCTTGAGTTTTGGGCTCCAGGTGTAAGCGTGACTCATTGTTTCATGCACCATTTGCTATCCAATCTTACAACAACTCTATTCCCACTACTGCATACAGTCCAGTCCTGCACCACCTCCAACCATCTCCTTCATGCTTCTCAAAACCCCTCATTCCTTGACACACACACACACACACACACACACACACACACACACACACATTGATTCCACTCATTAGTCTTTAATGTTCTTTAGTCTTTTGGTTCTTTAGTCTTTAGTTCTTTAGTCTTGTCTTGAGTCTTTTGGGCTTGTCTTTAGGCTTGTCGTTTGTCTTTATCCAGGGGGCTTGTGTGGGTATTGAGAGGTTGGAAGAAGGGTGGCAAGGGAAGGAGTAGGAACAGGGGTGGGAGAAATAGTTGGGCACTGTTGTTAACAAGAACACAACCAAGAAAGTACTGTTTATTCAGAAACCACATGCTTATGTACTAAACTTCAAATAAAACAGTTTTGTTCCAATATTCTCCTTGACTGAACTGAGTGAAGTAAATACCAGACAGACTGGTTGGTGGCAGCGGTTAATTAATAAAGTGGTGAGCGCAGGTATCAACGGACCGTTAAACGTCTGGGGGACCTGTGCAGGTTGAGCGAACCGTGCAGGTTGAGTTTTGTGGCGATCACACAGGGTCCCCAGTCGTTTAACGGACTATTGATCCCTGTGCCACCACGGCGCTTCACTGCCACCAACCAGGATCCCCTCCCTGGTAATCACTGTCACAGTCAGGGTGCGATTTAAAACAAAATAATAAGGGTTTATTTAAAATTTTAACAACTTAAGATATTTGCTACAACCCTGTCCTCATCCTACGCTCACCACTCTCCCTCACCACCAACCCACACAATCCACAATCACCCACCAACCCACTGCTACAATCCCCTCCTCTTCACCCCCTCTCCAACACTAACTGACTCTGTTTAGCCGCCCCTAGCTCCTCCTCCCTCTGTTTATTGGTCTGCCTAGGGTCAGCCACTTAACCCCTTACTTACTCCTGCTCATATATGTATTCCCTAGGAAGGGCAAACACCTCCCCCCTTAAATAAGTTTGATTCAGGAGGGATAACTGCAGATTAAAACTACATTAAAACAGCCTCTCTTCAGGAACAAGCACGGGGAGCTTTCCTTGAAAGGGACATGGGTTAACAATAGCTGGAGTTGGATGCAGATCCCATCCCTGAATCTGTTCTGTAAGTTATTGTGATGTAGGGGCTGGGAAACCCTGCCCCCAATCGGAAGGGTCTGCAGATAAGGAAGAAGAAGAAGAGCACAAGGTGCAGGAATTACCCCCAGAAGATGCTACTCTGCCATGAAAGGGGGTCACCATCTACAGCACCTGAAAAAGTCACTCTGTCCTTCTCTTTCGTGTTTCTTCACTCTCTGTGGAGCAGGAAACCCCCTAGCTCTGCCAGAGTCAGTGCCTAAGAGCCAAGTGTAGCTCCTTTAAAGCCTCGCCCCAGTATACCTGAAGGAGCGTCTCCACCCCCATCATTCAGCCCGGACACTGAGGTCCAGCTCTGAGGGCCTTCTGGAGTTTCCCTCACTGCAGGGAACCAGGCAGAGGGCTTCTTGGTAGTGGCGCCTGCCCTGTGGAACACCCTCCCATCAGATGTCAAGGAAATAAACAACTATCTGACTTTTAGAAGACATCTGAAGGCAGCCCTGTTTAGGGAAGTTTTTAATGTTTGATGTTTTATTGTGTTTTTAATATTCTGTTGGGAGCTGCCCAGAGTGGCTGGGGAAACACAGGCAGATGGGTGGGGTATGTATGTATGTATGTATGTATGTATGTATGTAAAGGTACCCCTGACCATCAGGTCCAGTCGTCTCCGACTCTGGGGTTGCGGCGCGCATCTCGTCTCTCCGATAGGGATAGCGGCGCTGGCATTTGTCCGCAGACAGCTTCTATAGGGATCAGGGAGCTGCATGATTTGTAACCGCAGATCTTCAGCTTCCGGGTCATGTGGCCAGCATGACAAAACTGCACCGGAAACAGCGCACGGAAACGCCGTTTACCTTCCCGCTGGAGCGGTACCTATTTATCTACTTGCACTTTGACGTGCTTTCAACTGCTAGGTTGGCAGGAGCTGGGACCAAGCAACGGGAGCTCACCCCGTGGCAGGGATTCGAACCGCCGACCTTCTGATCAGCAAGCCCTAGACTCTGTGGTTTAACCCACAGCGCCACCTGGGTCATGTATGTATGTATGCATAAATAAATAATAAATAATAAATAAATAAAAACGATGCATGCAGGCCATTTCAACCAGGGATGGAGGACCCTTGGAAGTTGTTGGACTCCAACTCCCATCAGCCCACACCAGCACGGAGTTGATGTGAACTGCAGCCCAGAGACGAACCATAGGACCAAGAGTCCCTTAATTTAACCCCCCTGTGGGTTACAACTGCAGCTACATAGGATTCTCTGAGCACAAAAATGGAAAGAAACAGAAATACCCACCCAAGAAGAATGGATAAGCAAGCCGATGCAGAACTGGCAAAGCTAACAGCTAAAATAAGAGAACTTGATGACGATGGTTTTGTGGAAGAATGTAAGCCCTTTTCGGATTTTTTAAAGAGCGATTATTACATGATGAACACGAAAGCAAAATCTGAAATACGATCAACGGAAGGGTTTAAAGATGACAGAAGTTTGGTTAAGGTTTAAGAGATAGAAGGCAGCATGCAGCAGAGGGAGAGAAACAGAAACGCCATGGAAAAGGGGGTGGGAAGTCGAAGAAAAGAGAATTTTTTGTGTATTAAAATGTATGTGTGAAATTTTTGAAAACTTAATTTTTAAAAACTTGGGGGGGGGGAGAACCCTGTCGGCTCTCCTGGTACATGCTGGAGCAACATCCTAGCCAGCTGCATGTAGCTGTTGTTGTTTAGTCGCTTAGTCGTGTCTGACTCTTCGTGACCCCATGGACCAGAGCACACCAGGCACTCCTGTCTTCCACTGCCTCCCGCAGTTTGGTCAGACTCATGTTGGTAGCTTTGAGAACACTGTCCAACCATCTCATCCTCTGTCGTCCCCTTCTCCTTGTGCCCTCCATCTTTCCCAACATCAGGGTCTTTTCCAGGGAGTCTTCTCTTCTCATGAGGTGGCCAGATGAGGTGGCCAGAGTATTGGAGCCTCAGCTTCAGGATCTGTCCTTCCAGTGCATAGCTTGGAGCTCTCTGTAGTCCTGCTTTCGTGCTGAAGCTCTAGGCAGGCGCAGGAATTCAGACCCAAGACACAAAACTGGCTTGGTTCCAGTCACGTGCGCAGCCTGTGCCATCGGCAGGTTTGTTCAAGGGGCAAGAGTCCAAGATAAGCCAACTAGCAGCTGGCATCTGATTTGGATTCGGAAGGCAGAGGGGAAGGTCCAGAGACTCCCAGAGGGTATGTGGAGCCCAGGGGCAGGTGTGAGGTTGGAGCCCTGCCACAATGCAAGGAACCACGCGAGTATACGCTGCGAGCCATGTGGCAGGGCCATGGCAAGGACCTGCATAATGCACAGCAGTGATGGTGGGGTGGAGAGCTTGCTTTGTGTGGGCCCGGACTAGCATGCCCCAGTTCCACCCCACCCCGTCCCCAGCCAGGACAGCTCTGGGAACGGGCTGCATTGGTCCTCTTCCTTGGTTTTCAAAGTTGTCTGCAGCCACTGCAACTCTCTTTTGCTCCTGACTGTTCACGTTGCTGCAGGCGGAGGGAAGGAAGAGCTGTGCAAGGACTGAGCACGCAAAGGAAACGGTGTGATTTAAGGCAGAAGCCAGCTGCTCTGCCGCACGCAGAACGTTTGTTTCTATTACCATCGATTTGTTGTTCCCTCCTTTGCACTAAAAATCAATTTTTAAGAAGAGAAAAATTCACAGTGGCAAGCCGCATCTTGCCTTTCGGAGGAGATGGATCCTGTTTTCGTTCTAAGCCCCTAGGAGATGCTGCAGCTGCAGAGAGGCTTAAGAGAGGAGAGAAATTTGGTGCTGGCGATAACAGCGTTAAGTTTTGCACGGGTAGCTAAGAGGATCAAGCTTATCTGAAGTGGCTGAACACGTCGCTCCTAAACCTATTTGCTCATCTGAGACTCAGATGCAGAATTTGCTGCCTTGCACAGAACGGGTGGGGGGAATTGTGGCCCTCCTGTTGTCGTTGGACTCCAACTCCCATCAGCCCCAGCCAGCATAGCCAATGGTCAGGAATGATGGGAGTTGTAGTTCAGCAACATCCGAAGAGCCACGGGTCCCTGGTCTCTGTAGCATAGGATATAGCACTGTGTGTGTTACCTCTCTTACAAACAGCTAAGATTACAATGAACAAATATTTAAAAAGAAGACTAAAAGGAGTAATTCATAAAACGATCAGTGGAAGTGAAACAAGCACAGAGTAGCATAAAAGCAAAGTAGGGGGGACGACGACTTTTAAAGCCAAAGAAATTAAAAAGCTCATTACTTGGTACCAAAACAACATCAAGGCAAGTCTCCCTAGGGAGACACTACTAAGAACATTTTTTCCCTGGACTGAACCATCAGTTGATGGGGACAGCTAAAGAAGATCCCCTGGTTAAAAGATCTTGGAACAGCCTTCTCTAACCTGATCCCCTTCAGACAGTTTGTGGTTTTGCCCCAGTGTGGCAAAGCATGGTTGGTCCTCAAACCAGGAAGCCCCAACCACAGTTTAATCTTGCCTTGAAGAGAAACAATGGTTTGTACAAACCATAGTTTGTCACATTTTGATGAAATGGCCAATTATAGTTTGCCACAGACCAGAAGCAGAAGCTCCTCGCCCCCTCTCCCTCAAGGGAAGGGGAGGAAGAAACATGGGAGCCTGAGGTTCATCACAGATCTGTTCTCATAACAGATCACTATGGTTTGTCGTCACGCCTGCACCAAGCCCATCGTTTTGTGTGTGCTTTCTGTTACTAACCCAGGCTCACAGCCACACACAACTGACCAACCTTTCTTGGAACTGCTTTGAGGGGATCAGCCCTGCCCGGAGATTCGTGTCGCCCACACGTTTAGCCTGCCACCACGTCGGGTCGTCCTGGCTCACCACCTCCAAGACGTGCCTTTTCTGAAACGGCAACCCGGCCTCCTGGCATGGGATCGCTTTATCCTCTTTCGGGTTGTAGGAGAAGAGGGCTCTCATGAACACCTGGGAAGGAAGGAAGGAAGGATGGAAGGAACATTACATCCAGCGTCACATGAGTTTCCTGCAATTCTGCGCAATCACAGAAAAGATGCAAATTTTTATATCGTCCACAGGATTTAACCCTCTCCAATTATTAACAAACAAAACGAAATAAAACATCATTGGTTCTCAAAATGGCTGAGCAGTGCCAGACAGGGAGACAATATATTAGCTGCTCCCCTGCACTATAAAAAAAATTCACCACACCCGGAGAACATATATTAGCTGCCCCCCCCAATTCACAACACCCATTCACAACATGCAAATATGTGGTGCCATTTCAGTTATTTAAAATATTTTACATGAATAATGTTGCCTTTGGGGTGGGCCTAAAGCAGTTAAAGTGGTTTTAGGTAAGAGGAAACACTTACCATGGTGGAGGGATGGTGACTTGTATAATAATAATAATAATAATAATTATATTATTATTATTATTATTATTATTATTATTATTATTATTTTGGCTGGGCCTCCCCAGCTACTCTAGGCGGCTCCCAACAAAATATTAAAAACACAGTAAAACATCAAACATTAAAAACTTCACGAAACAGGGCTGCCTTCAGGTGTCTTCTAAAAGTCAAACAGTTGTTTATTTCCTCGACATCTGATGGGAGGGCGTTCCACAGGGTGGGCACCACCACTGAGAAGGCCCTCTGCCTGGTTCCCTGTAACCTCACTTCTCACATTGAGGGAACCGCCAGAAAGCTCTCGGAGCTGGACCTCAGCGTCTGTGCTGAACGACGGAGGTGGAGACGCTCCTTCACTTTCATTCCCTACTTCTCTTTCCCATCAAGAACGGTGGGCGTATAGGCCTCACCATGCTGAACTACAATTCCCAGCATCCCCTGACCTTTGGCCATGCTGGCTGGGGGCTGATGGGATCTGGAGTCCACCAACACCAGGAAGGCTCCATATTCCTGTGTGACATTTTTTAAGGGGGGGGGAATGTGTTTGTTATGGTGGTGGCAGTTTTTCTTACATTGTTTTTCCAAAAAAAAAACCCACCTTGAAATCTAGAACAACCAGATAATGTAATGCTAGTGCCGTTCTAGGAATATTCTGGGGGTGGACATTGAGTTGTTAAGAAGTTGAAGCAGTATTTTTAAAACAGTGAAAGGAAAAAAAGGAATCTGCTACTGCCAGGGGGCAGACTCACACAAGGCACAGCAATACCGCTGTCCCCCAACACCTACGCTCAGAAGAATGTCTGAACAGGCCCAGAGTGTCCTCGTATGCTGGCAAACTCCCTTACCTTGCTTTCCTTCAGGCGATCTTCTTCTTTGACAGCTGGGATTATTTTCAGCGTTATCGACCCCTGGGACTGCGCCTAAGAGAAAATAAGTCTGCGTTGTCATTTCTGTGGAAAACCAGGCGACGTCTGCAAACACCACTTGGGTCACTTTGACGCTCGATACTCAGGGACATCGAAAATTGGCATGCACAGAGGCGGGCTGTTGGCCCACCTTGTGAAGTCTTATCGACACTGACCAGCATAGTCTCTCAAGGGTTTCAGCCACGAACCATTCCCAATTCTTCCCGGAGACGTCTGTGGCTGAACCCGAGACCTTCAACCTGCAAAGTGTGCATTCTGCCGTTGCGTGACAGCCCTTCCCCGAAAGCAACACATTCCTGCGTTTCTAGATTTCTAGATCTCGGTAGATGAGTCACAGGGACATATATGACTCATCAGCAAAAGGCAAAAGATTTGTGCAAGAGCTGAATGCTGAGGTGTCAAAGTATAGTGTTGTCCCCAGCGCAGGTCCAATTCAGAGAAGACCCACTGCAATTAGCGGATCCAAGTCACCCAGGCCAATTTACTGCATTGGGTCTACTCTGAGTAAGTCGGCCACTGGATGCAACCCATGGCCATCGTTTTTAACGGAGGGAGAAAGAGGGAAATTATAAATTAGTGTGGCACACTGAGTAAGGTGAGTCTTGAGTTCGAATTCCCTACTTTGCCATGACGTTTTCTCTGGAAGCCTTGCGCTAGTGACTCTTAATCCAGCTAGCCTGCCTCTCAGGGGTTGGAGAACAAAATGGGGTGTGCCCTTGGGTGGCATCCTGAATTCCTTGGAGGAAAATTCATCTGATAGACAGGTTAGATGGCATTTTCCCTATCATTTCACAGCTTGGAATGACGATACTTTGGATTACCGTATTTTTCGCTCCATAAGACGCACCTTTCCCCTCCTAAAAAGGAAGGGAAAATGTTGCTGCATCTTATGGAGCGAAGGCTTCACTCCCTGCAGCCTGCCCCCACCCCCCACTGCGTTTGGCAGGAGGTGGGGGACGGCAGCGGAGATGTTGCTGGATCCTCCATGCACCTACGTTCGCAGAAACATGCTTGTTTCTGCAAACAGAGGCTGCGGGGTGGACCCAGAAGTTCCTCCTCTGCGCTGCCCGCCGATCCCAAAAGCAGGCTTTTGGGATCGGCGCGCGGGGTGGTGGAGGAAGCGGCAGCATCTCAGCCGCTTCCTCCACCAACCTCTGCGCTGCCCGCCAATGGCGCAGGGAGCTGGGCAGTGGGGAAAGCAGCCGGGATCCCAGCTGCTTCCTCCATCACCCAGCGCCCGAAATCAGGCTTTTTGGATCGACGCGGGGTGCTGGGTGGTGGAGGAAGCAGCTGCTTTCTCCACCACCCCACACCCTGTGCTCATCCCACTTGCTTTGAAGGGAGCTGGGGACGAGGGGTGAACGCTCACCCCTTCTCCCCTGCTCCCTTTAAAAAAAACGGGGATGAGCCTTTTTGAAGGGGTGCATGGTGCCCCTTCAGAGCGGCTCATCCCCGCTTTTTTTAAAGGGAGCCGGGGAGAAGGGGTGAGCATTCACCCCTTCTCCCCAGCTGTCTTTAAATCTTTAAACCTCCCCAACACCAGCGAAAGTGGGGTGGGAGGACAGGAAGCCCTACAGCATCGCTACTGGGCTTCCCCTTTCTCTGCCCCACTTTCGCTGGTGTCGGCAGGGTGGGAGAGGCAGGGGAGGCCCGTAGCATGTTCCTCTCCCAGTCCCTCCACCGCTGCTGCCTCCTTCGCTCCCCCTCCCAGCCTTTTAGAGGAGGAAAACAAGAAAAAAATATTTTTCCCTGGTTTTCCCCCTTTAAAAAATTGGTGCATCTTATGGTCCGGAGCGTCTTATGGTCCAAAAAATACGGTAAAAGCCACGCCAGCAAGTCTTTGACCACTATCCGATTTTATTTAAATGGATTCTCTGCCTGGCCTGCTTTCAAAGCAAATCTCCACCTTTGCCAATATGGTGCTTATGACTGCATTTGGTTGGGGCTGCTTTAGCTGCCCTCTGCCCACCGTGAGACTCAAATGCTGGCCTGCGTGTAACCTGTAATTTGGTTCTGTAATTTGCACCCCAACTTTCTTCCCTTTGGGGGAAAAGGTTGCAGCTATTTATTTATACATACATACATACATACATATGCTGCCCATCTGGCCGAGTTTCCCCAGCCACTCTGGGCGGCTCCCAACAGAACATTAAAAACACGATCAAACATTAAAAACTTCCTGAAACAGGGCTGCCTTCAGATATCTTCTAAAAGTCAGATAGTTGCTTATTTCCTTGACATCTGATGGGAGGACGTTCTACAGGGTGGGCGCCACCACTGAGAAGGCCCTCTGCCTGGTTCCCTGTAGTTTCACTTCTCGCAGGGAGGGAACCGCCAGAAGGCGTTCGGAGCTGGACGATGGGGGTGGAGAAACTGCGCACAGGATAGGGTTTTGCTTGCAAAAGGTTCCATGGTTCAGTCCTCAACATCTCTAGGTAAGGCTAGAAAAGACTCCCACCTGAAACCTTGAAAGAGGTGCTGACAGTTAAGTGTGGACAGTACTGAGCTAGATAGACCGATGATATTAGCAGCTTCTTAATTCTGCACAAGCTCCGAATTTAGTACCGGCTGCTGGAAACAGCACTTGACAATCTCAATTCTTTCTTTCTTTCTTTCTTTCTTTCTGGTTTTTGTTTGGCACTTCAAGCTATTTTCAAGATGACTAAATTGCAATGAAGACCAAGAAGAGGGGGACAGAGACCAAACAATTTTTTTGTATGATCGTGGTCAGCTCATTATGGAGGATAGAGCTATCAGTGGCTACTACCAGTCAGACCAAGAAGTTTTGGAACCTGAAGCAGACCTCAAAATGGTGCCCATCTCCCTGACAGGAAAAATCTACATCAAGAACAAAGGAAGAAGGTCAACATTGGGATTTGCTGTCCCTGTGGATCCTGCCACTAGAGGCAGTCGCCTCACCTTGCCTAACGGGTGGGCCGGCCCTATCTACTACCCACAATAACTATGTTCTCTTTCCACCATCAGAGGCATATGGTGGTTGCCAGGAATCACAAGAGGGAGTCTGTTGATGTGCTCATGTCCAGCTTGCAGGCTTCCCTTAGGCATCTTGTGGGAATAAGATGCTGGGCTAGATGGGGATTTGGCCTGATCCAGCAAGGCTTTTCTTATGTATTTATGACCCTTCACAACTAGCAAACGCAGCGGGGGAAACCATTGCACTGAACAATCCAATGTATGTTCAATTGCACCATTTCCACAGGTTACAAAATCCAGCTCATCTCAACAGTGAACGTGGCGTTTTCAAAACAGGTAACACATCCCCTTGTCAAACGGTGTTGGTGTTTTCGGGTTCGGCTGTTACATTCTGAACGGCAACAGGTATTTTTCTTGGGTTCTTTTTGTCCCGTGGGTTGGGGTGGAGGAGAAGGACAGGTTTTTTATGTTTTTATGTGTGGGGTTTCGGTTGGGTGTGTGTCTGTGTGTTTTTTGCCTGTTTAATCTTGAAGTATTAAAATCGCATCTTGCATGCACCATATTTCCAGAGCCTGCTAAAAGCAGACAACTGCCTCGAGGCCTTGAAAAGAGAGAAAACCGCAGGGAGGCCTCTTTGTAACCTGAAGCTCTTCACAGCCGAGTTTAAACGATTAGTAAGTGCTTGAATGAGGTTCCTGAAAGTTACAGGTTCCCTTTGTTGAGGAACCTAGGGAAGGGAGAGAAAAGGCACTTTCCCCTCTTGGACTGAAAGAGAGTTCTGAACAGTTTGGCTCCCTTTCCTCGCAACACTCTGAGAACATTAATTGACCCATTCAAAGGTATCATTCCACTTTGCTGTCTTGTTTCCAAGCTAGGTGGCAAAAGATGAAAGGGTGTTCCGCTTGCCGTTGTGGCACTCAGCTCATTTCCCAGCTCCTTCAAGTGTTCAGACAACCTCTTTATGTCACACTGCAAAGCATCGCCAAGATTATTAACAGCACACATTTTTTAGGCCATGCCACATCGCAGAATGATAATAAAAGTGAGCTGGGAAACTAACCACAGCATTGTCAATGCAGGAGTAAATTCTATTAAGCATAGGATTGCAGCTTTGATTGGCCATCCATCGCTTAGACTAATCAATTTTGGGGAGGCGGGGAGGAATCAATTGAATGGTTAAAGTTAACAGATTAAAATCAATTTGGCAGCATAGTTTTCTTTAAAAACAATGATAATTATAATACAGGGGTACCTCGGTTGTCAAACATAATCTGTTCCGGAAGACCGTTCGACTTCCGAAACGTTCGACAACTGAGGCGCAATGGACGGTTGGCAAATTCAATTGAGAAAATTGACAAACGCGAATCGGAAGCCGTTCGACTTCCAGGGTGCGTTCGAAAACGGAAGAAGAAGAAGAAGAGTTTGGATTTGATACCCCGCTTTATCACTACCTGAAGGAGTCTCAAAGCGGCTCACATTCTCCTTTCCCTTCCTCCCCCACAACAAACACTCTGTGAGGTGAGTGGGGCTGAGAGACTTCAGAGAAGTGTGACTAGCCCAAGGTCACCCAGCAGCTGCATGTGGAGGAGCGGGGAATCGAACCCGATTCCCCAGATTACGAGTCCACCGCTCTTAACCACTACACCACACTGGCTTTTACTTCCGGGTTTTCAGCATTTGAAAACCGAAATGGTTGACCAAGGTACCACTGTATTTTTTACCCTGGAGATGGCAAGCCCTTTTTGGGGGGAAGAAAGGCTTTTTCTGCTCTCCCTGCTGTGATTTTACCACGGCTGATGGACTTAAAATATATCTTGCTTGCTGATTGTTCTACGGTATCACAGAATTATAGAACGGCAGAGTTGGAAGGGACCCCGAGGGTCATCTAGTCCAACCCCCTGCAATGCAGGAATCTCAGCTAAAGCATCCATGACAGATGGCCATCCAACTTCTGCTTAGAAACCTCCACGGAAGGAGAGTCCACAACCTCCTGAGGGAGACCGTTCCACTGTCAAACAGCTCTTACTGCCAGAAAGTTTTTTCCCTGATATTCTCATACTCTACTGGATAGTTTTGTTGTTTTTAATATGCTCTTCAGCACTGAGGTGGCGTCTTTGAGCCAAGAAGAGGTACATAAATAGATTGAAATAAAAGTAGAGGTAGAACATGATTTTTACGTGCACCATAGCAAACGGTTTAGGTCCTTTGCTCCAAACAGAAAGTGCTGTTATGAGTTTGCTGGGGGAGCAGGGTAGGTTGTATATCAAGACCCTTCTAATCCCTGGATCCAGCAAGTGTTACAATATAAGCCAGACTAAGAACCTGGTGAGGTGATCGCCTGGGTGAAGGGACGATTAATAGGAACGAAGGACAGCGGCTCTGTGTGATACAGCGAATGGGTGGGGCCCCTCCCTAAACTCACAGGGAGCCTCTCATTCCAAACTAGAGATGGGCAAACCCTCCCCCCCCCATCTACCTCGAGTTGATCTAGAAATGAATCAAATAATTCCTGGAGGGGCAGGGAGGGATGCGGAAAGAATTCTGCTTATTTTCCAAGCCTGTCTGAGACAGAGAAGAATTCTAAACTGAGGTGGAGAAGAATTAATTGGGTGGCTCTAAAACAGGCATAGGCAAACTCGGCCCTCCAGAGGTTTCGAGACTACAATTCCCATCATCCCTGACCACTGGTCCTGTTAGCTAGGGATGATGGGAGTTGTAGTCCCAAAACATCTGGAGGGCCGAGTTTGCCTATGCCTGCTCCAGAAAGCTTTGAGGTGGGATTTCCCAAGCCTGTCGTGGAATAACTTTGATCGCATCCTGGATAGCTCAGCTGGTTAGAACCTGGTGCTGATAACGCCAAGGCTACAAGTTCGATCCCTGTATGGGACAGCCGCATATTCCTGCATCGTGGGGGGCTGGGCTAGATGATCCTCAGGGTCCCTTCCAACTCTACAGTTCCACAATTGTTTTCCAAGGATGGGGAAACTTTGCCTCTTCTGATGTTGCTGAACTACAGCTCCCATCATCCCTGAATGTCAACTGTGGTGTCTGACAGCAGTTAAGAGTCTGACATGGGGAGAGCCCGAGGTTTCTCTTCCCTGGTCTGCTCTGAATAGAAGCAGCACTCCTTTCCAGCCCTGTTATAGGAGGTTTCAAGTCCTCTTAGCCAGAGATACTACAGGGCTGAACCTCAAACACTTCTGCCTGCAAATCATGACCCATCTGAAGGTCCACCCTTATTTTTTGCAGATTGCACCACAATACTTCCCTGGCCCCAATTTGAAGGGGGGGGGGCTCACAGAAGAAATCAAATGCCCTTATGATCTTCTCCAGAATGTCTCACTTTTTCTCCCCTTTGCAAAGAGTACTTCCTGCTTCCCCCTCCCTCCCAGTTCTCTTATTTAAAGAAGAGGGAGAAGAAAGCAACACTGATGATTCAGGTGTCCTTGGCTACTCCACCATCTCCCAAGGCCAACTTTTGTAGTTCTTGCTTGGTTTCGGAAAGAGGCATTTGTGATTTCGGTGGTAATTACAGCAGCAGCATCAAGGATCGCATTCGGGATGCGGGTTGCTTTTTCGGTTCCCCTGCGTAGGAGTCGCCGGGCACGTCATCTCCTCCTTGGCACAGAAGAAGTGTGCCTTGTGACGGCATAATTAATGCTGTGCCTACGGATGGCAAATTAAGTGGCTCTGTGCACCGCCAGAATGACAGGAGAGTCACGTTCCCGACAAACAGACTCCTCTTCTGGAGAGGAGAGCGGAGCGTGCCGAGCTCCAGCAAATGAAACACTGGGAGCCCTCTTTAAGTTTACAAAAAGTTTACAAACACCACTTTGAAGCTGTGCCCTTACCTGGCCCACACTTAATGCCAGGTACAATGTCAGATGTAGGACAAGGGGGTGTGGCTTCCCCCCCCAAAAAAAGTCTTGAAAGCCACATTTGGGCCAGAAGTTCCCCACCCCTGTCTATTAGAGAGAGAGAGGTGGCAGGGGGAGAAAACAACTATTTTAATATGGGTCTTGCCCCTTGCAGTTTTTACAAGTTCTTGTATTGCTAATAATTAGATGATCATGTATTTTTAATAATTAAATCATAATTGAATCATCATGTAAATACATACACACACACACACACACACACACAAACATAAATATATATATCATAGCTGTCAATTTTCCCCTTTTCTTGCGAGGAATCCTATTCGGAATAAGGGAATTTCCCTTTAAAAAAGGGGGAAAGTTGACAGCTATGATCTATATAGCCCTCGAATTAAATCATTCTGTTGGATTAGCAACTATTGTTATCTTTGTAAAAATTCCACAGCCCCAAATATCAGTACCTTTCAAAGTCAGTTAAACCAATTCAGTGATTAATTGCACAGTCCAATTTGTGTCTATTCAGAATCATGCCCCACTGAGGACCTACAGTACAGGCCGAACCATATCTACACAGAAGAGCACCCTACTGAATTGAACAGGGCTTACTCCCAGGTAAATGTGGGGTGAGGATTGCAGCCTTCCACCCTTAGGCTGCTATCCTGTATGTGTACGCACACACTTACCCAGGAATAAGTTGCACTGAACTACAGTGGTACCTCGGGTTAAGAACTTAATTTGTTCCGGAGGTCCGTTCTTAACCTGAAACTGTTCTTAACCTGAAGTTCTTAACCTGAGGTACCACTTTAGCTAATGGGGCCTCCTGCTGCCACTGCACGATTTCTGTTCTCATCCTGAGGTAAAGTTCTTAACCCGAGGTACTATTTCTGGGTTAGCAGAGTCTGTTATCTGAAGCGTCTGTAACCTGAAGCGTCTGTAACCCGAGGTACCACTGTATGTGGGACTTTCAAGCATAAGATTGAGCTGTAAACACTGGAACCCTGATAAAACAGAAAATTAAGCATGGAAAACAAACCAAAATCTGACTAATTTCTTCCGGTCGTTTGTGAAGCACAGCAACCCCGTTGACTTCCCGCAGCTCGTCTCCAACATGAACAAGACCTAAAAGGCAGAGGGGGGGAAAACTATTAAAAGGAGCTTCCTTTCTAGGATAGGAAAAATCCCATTCATTCCTTGCAAAAATATCCAACAGTTCGCACAGAGGACAAAGTGGTCCCTGGACATGCCTGCCTATTTCCAAATGAGCAGAACAGAAAACCGAAACAAAACCTTCCATGTTCCATCCAATTCAATTAAAAGCACAACTTTGTGTGTTTCCCGCTCAGCTATGAAACTCATTCGGTGACTTCAGGCCAAACTCAAGACCGGATTGGACAATAATAAAACTATGGTTTATGAAGCCAAGGATGAGCACTGGGGCAGAGTATTCCTCTCTGCCATGCCCCATCTCCTGGCTTCTTTTTCTGCTGTGTTAAACTCCCCCCCCCCAAAAAAAAGCTCAGACATAATGGAGAACCTCTGGCTTAATACCTGCCAGGCCCTTGTGACGCGATGTTGGGCTACAGCCCCCACTGCTCCCATTGGCCATGCTGGCAGGGGCTGGTAGGAGATGGAGCCCAACATCCTTTTGAAGGCACTACAGATCTGGAGGGCTTGTGGTATAGGGTTGATACAGTCTTCCAGCCCAGATGATTGCAGGGAGGGAAATGCAAATAAACCTCTGTCCCAATGAAACGAAGCGAAAAAAGCCTCCTCAAATGCAGATGTTAGCATTACGGCATCGTATTGTGACCTTTCAGAACAAGTATGTAAGGCCAGCAATTTCCACCAGGCAAGGAGAAGGCCGTGCAAAGGAATGAGGGATGCCCTTTGGAGAATAACATCTCCCATAATCCACTGCAACCCATCACACCGTTAGCCAACGGTGTAGATGACTGCAAAGGCTGCAAAGTTTTTAGCTGGGGCAATCAGAATAAGGTCCATTCTTTGACTGCTGAGTCAGGACCCTAAACTGTGTTTTATATAATCGACTTTTTATTTTGTTCTGTGTATATCGCAATGTTTTTTTGTTGCTATGGCCGACGCAAAAAAAAAGTTTCTTTCAAATTCAATTCACACCATTAGCAAGCTCCAGGGAAGAGCATATTTGGGGGCTGTGGGGAGAGGGTAAATTTCCAAGCTTGCCTTTCTTAACCTTGGGTCTCTAGATATTGTTGGACTACAACTCTCATCATTCCTAGCTAGCATGGCCAGTGGTGAAGGGATGATGGGAATTGTAGTTCAAGAACATCTGGCGCCCCAAGGTTGAGAAAGGCTGTTCGAAGCTTCCAGATTGGCTGAATGGGTGTGGGTGGGGTGGAGCACTGAGCCAATCAGAGCATGGCTTCCACTCTCTAACTTCAACACAGGCAAACTGAACTCTAGCTGCTGAAGAGACCTACCGCTACGGTCAGCTGCCCCGCCCCTCATGATCCGCGCCACGATCACAGCACCGGTGTGCTCATCCCGCCTGATCGTCGCACCCTAGAATGCAAAGAGAGACAGACTAATGAAATCACAGAATTAGCAGAGCTGGAAGGGACCACGAGGGTCATCTAGTCCAAACCCCTGCAATGCAGGAATATTTTGCCCGATGTGGGGCTCGAACCCACGACCCTGAGATTCAGAGTCTCACGCTCGATCAGCTGAGCTATCCCAGCTGTCAACCGCTGATACACAGCATTCTTTAATGCTTGGCTTTGGAGCATATTGGCAAAAAAGCTCCCCATTTTATGCTGGTTAGATGAAATGGCAGAACTTCATGCTCCAGCACAGCGGGGGGGGGGGGGCGGAGAGCAGGCGGGGGCGGAGCTAGCGCATGTCCCGGGGGCGTGGTGTGTGTTCTGGGGGCGTGGCCAGCCGCGGTGGCACGCCACCGGGATCGCGCTCCCAGGAGCGATGCGCTCCCCCCGCACTCTTCTTCCTAGGCTCTAGGATGCTGGAAGCAGGCAGCCCTGCAGGGACCCTGCTGCAAAAATCAGAACGGCCCTTTGACCTTGTACCACTACACTTCAGCCTCTGAAATTTCCACTGAACTATCCTAGCTAAATGCACTCAATGTGGCAACAGCTGCAAATGGCAAAGGCTTTAAAATGAGATTGTGCAGAGGCTCAGCTCATCTTAGCCATAAGAGTGAAATGGAACCTCCCTGTCCAGAAGAAATATCCATGCCCCCATTCCCTGCTAGTGGGGCTTCCTGGAAACATCTGATTGGCCGCTGTGGGAAGCTAGCTGTTGGCCTGTTCAATCCAGCAAGGTTTTTCTCCTGTTCTTGCAAGCCCTTTCGCTGCCTGTGATAATACATACGCACCAAAGGCTCTTTATTCTTCACCAGGCGAACTATTTTCACAGACTCCTCGTCGAAATCTTCATCAATGTTGTCTGGCAAAGGAGGGAGGACAGGGTCAAAATTCTTCTGGGCAACCGTGTCGTGGACAGCAAGCATGGCCTTGGGGTTGCGGGGTAATGGGAAGAGAGAGGAAAGAGGCAGAAGGGCGTAAGGAGATGGGAATGGATACTTGCAGATTTCCCAGAAAGACACGTCAATCAACTAAAGCTTGAGACTGGAATGGGATGGGATGGGATAAATCGGGTGCGCCCTCACAGAGGGCATGTTTTGCGGTGCGACCTGGCAACCGGACCCTGTGTTGTGGGTGGGATCGTTTGGATAGCCACAACACCCTATTGGTAGGTCCCTCGATGCTGGGAGCAATCGGGCCAATGGGATGAAAGGAAAGGGCATCGAGGGACCTCTTTAAGCCCATGCACGTGCGCCTGAGCTTCCTCTTTGGGCAGTGCATCGGAACACCCGCCCACCTCTCCCTATATTTAGGGCTTGCGCTTGACCTTGCTATGCCGTCGTGTGTCGCCTGTCGTTGGGACAGGGGCACGGCAGGAATTTCCCCACTTGGCTGATTGGCTGTTGCCACTTGGGTTTCGCCTGCCGCGTAGCAAATCGTCACAACTTGTAAGGTTGCGGATAGGCTCTGGTTCAAGTGATGGGGTGGCAGAAAGGTCTGGTCATCCCTATGTGAAAGGTATTCCGGTAAAGGAATCCAGGGACTCAATGGTTTGGTCAACCCTGAGAGGGGTTGTGCCCGTGCCCGAATCCAGGGGACATCAGGGTGGCAGACTGGCGGGGTTCCCGCCTTCCGCTGTCCCTGGTGTTCACCTTTGGCTGACCTACAATAGAGCTCTGGGTCAGCGCTGCCTGCGAGGGTGCAGGGAGCTAGTTGAACTAGAGCCTATGCAACCACTCACTTTTCTGTAATCAATAAAAGTTGTGGCCTAAATTCTGCGAAAAACCAAACCAAATATTTTAGTCATGTGTGGATTTATTTCTGGGGGTGGTTAAAAGGTCTAAACACGCAAAAGCACTTGAATGTGGTGAGAGACTGGAAGGAAGAGTAACCAGAGCACTTTCTGTTTACACACAGGGACGTGGCTAAACTGAGGCCCGTAAGCCATGTTGAAGCTCCACTGTATCACTCCATTTCCAGCCTGTCTCCCTTATTATTATTATTATTATTATTATTATTCACACATACTCATTTACAAGTCCTCTCCATCCCACTTCCACATTTAATCTGCAATTTTAAAGAAAATTTTCAAACTTTAAAATAGAATGGGAAAAAATTATTGTTTATTTAGGAGACCACTGTAAGCAGATGGAAACATTGTTGTTGTTCAGTCGTCCAGTCGTGTCCGACTCTTCGTGACCCCATGGACCAGAGCACGCCAGGCACCCCTATCCTCCACTGCCTCCCGCAGTTTGGCCAAACTCATGCTAGTCGCTTCGAGAACACTGTCCAACCATCTCATCCTCTGTCGTCCCCTTCTCCTTGTGCCCTCCATCTTTCCCAACATCAGGGTCTTTTCCAGGGAGTCTTCTCTTCTCATGAGGTGGCCAAAGTACTGGAGCCTCAACTTCAGGATCTGTCCTTCCAGTGAGCACTCAGGCTGATTTCTTTAAGGATGGATAAGTTTGATCTTTTTGCAGTCCATGGGACTCTCAAGAGTCTCCTCCAGCACCATAATTCAAAAGCATCAATTCTTCGGCGATCAGTCTTCTTTATGGTCCAGCTCTCACTTCCATACATTACTACTGGGAAAACCATAGCTTTAACTATACGGACCTTTGTCGGCAAGGTGATGTCTCTGCTTTTTAAGATGCTGTCTAGGTTTGTCATTGCTTTCCTCCCAAGAAGCAGGCGTCTTTTAATTTCGTGACTGCTGTCACCATCTGCAGTGATCATGGAGCCCAAGAAAGTAAAATCTCTCACTGCCTCCATTTCTTCCCCTTCTATTTGCCAGGAGGTGATGGGACCAGTGGCCATGATCTTAGTTTTTTTGATGTTGAGCTTCAGACCATATTTTGCGCTCTCCTCTTTCACCCTCATTAAAGGTTCTTTAATTCCTCCTCACTTTCTGCCATCAAGGTTGTGTCATCAGCATATCTGAGGTTGTTGATATTTCTTCCGGCAATCTTAATTCCGGCTTGGGATTCATCCAGTCCAGCCTTTCGCATGATGAATTCTGCATATAAGTTAAATAAGCAGGGAGACAATATACAGCCTTGTCGTACTCCTTTCCCAATTTTGAACCAATCAGTTGTTCCATATCCAGTTCTAACTGTAGCTTCTTGTCCCACATAGAGATTTCTCAGGAGACAAATGAGGTGATCCGGCACTCCCATTTCTTTAAGAACTTGCCATAGTTTGCTGTGGTCGACACAGTCAAATGCTTTTGCGTAGTCAATGAAGCAGAAGTAGATGTTTTTCTGGAACTCTCTAGCTTTCTCCATAATCCAGCGCATGTTTGCAATTTGGTCTCTAGTTCCTCTGCCCCTTCGAAATCCAGCTTGCACTTCTGGGAGTTCTCGGTTGCATTCACAACAACAACAAAACAGTGACACAATTTCGAGCAGGTCAGCCACATCACTCAGCCTCAGAAATACCAGCAGCACATTCCCAAACTATCTCAAACACCCAAGAAGCAGCACCAAAGTCAAAACAATTCAAACGAGCTTGTCAGCCAATCATCCCAGCCTGGATTCCTTTTTAATCTTCTTTATTTGCAAAGCCTAAAAGATAAACCATTTCTATGCAAGAAAGGGAAAAAAGAGAGCAATCTTAAAAAGACATAGAGGGGGGGGAATACATGAGGTCGGGCCTTATTGTGTAACTTATCATTCCAGAAAGGGAGTCCAATTTTTGACAAACTGTTATTTAAAAATCTTCAGAAGTTTAAAACTAATTGGAAATTGGAGCTACAGGAGATAACCTCCAAAATGCAGCTGCAGAAAAAAAAAATTCTGCTGTAAGGATATTAACAATTAGTTCTAAGCAAAACTGTTTCAACACATTCATTCAAGGAGAGTAACAGCGAGTGACAACAAATGAAGTCCTACTCAGAGTAGACCCGCTGAAATCAATAGATAAGTTACTTAAGTCCATTGATTTTAATGGATCTACTATTGAGTATGACTAACACTGTCGATCACCTTTTTGATTCTGTTTTCGCACATTTAAGTTCAAGATGTTAATCTAATATCTTTGTTTTACTGTCCACGTTCGGAATACATGTCAACAAACAGCTTTTACAGCAGATCATCTTCTGCAAACATCAATCTGTGCATCTTTTCGTAACAGATACAAAAATACCTATGTGGAATTTGATACCATTGGTACATGACTTTGAAAAAGCTCCCTTGCAGGTCAGATAAAATCAAAGGGAAACAAATATTGTTGCCACCTTTCTAATAACTATGAGCAAGAGCACTGCCCTAGTGGGCTATCCTCAGTAGTGCAGGTGATAGAGGGGGAGCCACAACTGGAAAGTCCCTGTTCCTTGTTCTCACCAGCCTTTGAAGTCCGGCCCAATCGCCTTCTAAATCCAGCCAGCGGATGGTCCGGGAATAAGTGTGTTTTTACGTGAGTAGAATGTGTCTTTTATTTAAAATGCATCTCTGGGTTATTTGTGGGGCCTGCCTGGTGTTTTTACATGAGTAGAATGTGTGCTTTTATTTAAAATGCATCTCTGGGTTATTTGTGGGGCATAGGAATTCGTTCATTTTTTTTTTTCAAAATATAGTCCGGCCCCCCACAAGGTCTGAGGGACAGTGGACTGGCCCCCTGCTGAAAAAGTTTGCTGACCCCTGCAGTAGAACTACTGGGCAGTCGATAAAAGCTGAATGTTGAAAAATTCAGGATAGAAGAATCATATGATGGAAGGGACCTTGAGGATCATCTAGTCCAGTGTTTCCCAAACTTGGGTCTCCAGCTGTTTTGGGACTACAACTCCCATCATCTGTGGCTAGCAGGGCCAGTGGTCAGTGATGATGGGAACTGGAGATCCAACTTTGGGAAACACCGATCAAGTCCAATGATCCCTGCAATGCAGGAATATTCCACTATCCCATACGGGAATCAAACCCGCAACCTTGTCATTATCAGCACCAAGCTCCAACCAACTGAGCTATCTCTGAAAGGACCTTCTCACTCAGCACAGAGTTAAACTACAGAACTGACTCCTCCAGGAGGCAGTGCTAGGCCGCCAATTTAAAGGTAAAGGTAAAGGGGCCCCTGACCATTAGGTCTAGTCGTGTCCGACTCTGGGGTTGCGGCACTCATCTCGCGTTACTGGCCGAGGGAGCCGGCATACAGCTTCCGGGTCATGTGGCCAGCATGACTAAGCTGCTTCTGGTGAACCAGAGCAGCGCACAGAAACGCTGTTTACCTTCCCGCTGGAGCGGTACCTATTTATCTACTTGCACTTTGATGTGCTTTCGAACTGCTAGGTGGGCAGGAGCTGGGACCGAGCAACGGGAGCTCACCCTGTTGCGGGGATTCGAACCGCCGACCTTCTGATCAGCAAGCCCTAGGCTCTGTGGTTTAACCCAGATTTGACCAATTCATGGAGGATAAGGGCTGTGCCAGTAGCTACTAGCCGCAATGGCTATGCTCAGTTGGCGGCAGTAGTGCTTCTGAATAGCATTTGCTGGAAACTGCAAGCAGGGAGAGGGCTCTCGTGCTCAGGTCCTGCTCGCTGCTTTCCCACAGGCATCTCGTTGGCCACTGTGAGAACGGGACTCTGGATTAGATGTGTCGTGTTCTCAGGGCAGCCATCGCTTCGCATTATGTCTGAAACCTACAATACTTGACTCTGCCTACCGATAAACGATGACTCACTGCATTACAGTTGTCCGCAGAGGCGATCCAAGGAAATATGTCTGCGCACCACCCCCAATGTCCCTTTTTGACAAAGGTATGGCACACTTGGTGCGTACCCTTCGACATTTCTCCGATGAAAATGAGGATGTCCTATTAAATCATAATAACTTTATTATGTGTACCCTGTCCATCAAACTGGGGTGCGCCAGCCACTCTGGGAGGGTTCCAACAGATATAAAAACATAATAAAACATGAAACATTTAAAACTTCCCTATACAGTGCTGCCTTCAGATGTCTTCTAAAGGCTGTACAGTTGTACCTTGGTTGAAAAACGCCTTAGCAGTTGAATGTTTTAGCTTCCAAATGCCGCAAACCCGGAAGTGAGTGTTCCTGTTTGCGAACGTTCTTTTCGAAGCCGAATGTCCAGCGGGGCTTCCGTGGCATCCGATTGGAAGCTCCTGCAGCCAATCGGAAGCCGCGCCTTGGAAGTCGAATGTTTTGGAAGTCGAACGGACTTCCAGAACGGATTCCATTCGGCTTCCAAGGTACCACTGTATAGTTATTTTATCTCCTTGGCTCAGGGGGGTCGCACAACTCCATACCCTCCAACATTTCTCCCATGAAAACAGGGACGTCCCAAGGAAAAGCGGGACATTCCGGGATCGACTCAGAAACCGGGACGGCTTCTGTAAATCCGGGACCGTCCCTTGAAAATAGGGAGACTTGGAGGGTCTGTTAGTGCAGCACACGCACACATGGACACCTGTTTCCACACCGGGATTGCTGAACCCCAGGCCACCTTTAGTTCAGTCTCACTACCGCCGCCCCCATAAGCATCCGCAACAGATACTGTTGGTGGTATATGAACAATTGCTTTTGCACATCTCCCTTGCAGAGATAATCTCCATGCGTGCAAATGAGTGAGTGTGAAAAAGAACACCCTGCTTCCTCGGCTTTCTCTCTTCATTTCCCCTTTAAATTATCTTCCCCCCCCCCCAGCTTTTCCCGCACGTTTTATTAGATCGGCGATAAATCTAAAAGGAACATAATTTCTGCGCTTGCCTGGTATCATTAAATATTTCATACAATGGATCTGAACTGGCAGCCAGCCATAAAGCTGCAGCAGAGACTTATGGAAGAAGTATTTTTCCACACTTCAAGGGATAAGTTGGCTTCCGAACAACTAAATGCATACTGATGGTGGGGAAGGAGGGAACAACCAACTAGGCGGCAGCAATACACACACGAGTTATTAGGAACCCTGAAAGGGGGTGGTAGAAGTCAATAAGGCTGCGTGCACACCATACATTTAAAGGACATTTAAAGCACACACACACACACACACAGAGAGAGAGAGAACTGGAGTTTACCCCTCACTGAGTTACAGTTCCCAGCACCCTTAAACTAAAGTTCCCAAGTTTCTTTGCAAGGGCAAGCAATGTTCATTAAATATATGGTGCGTACACGGCCTAAGAAACTGAATCTCAGACCCCATCTGCACTATAAATTTCAAGTAGTCTCTCACCACTTTAAAGCAGTCATGGCTTCCCCTAAAGAATTCTGGGAAGCATAGCTTGTCACGGGTGCTGAGGGTTGTTAGGAGACCCCTATTCCTCTCCCGGAGCTACCATTTTTTCAAGGTGGTTTAACCGGCAGCCCTTCTGAGGGAACTCTTGGAATTGTAGCTCTGTGAGGGGAATAGAGGTGTCCTAATGAAGGTAAAAGGTAAAGGTAAAGGACCCCTGGACGGTTAAGTCCAGTCAAAGGCGACTATGGGGTTGCGGCGCTCATCTCGCTTTCAGGCCGAGGGAGCCGGCGTTTGTCCGCAGACAGCTTTCCGGGTCATGTGGCCAGCATGACTAAACCGCTTCTGGCGCAACGGGACACCGTGACGGAAACCACAGCACACAGAATTGCCATTTACCTTCCCGCCGGAGCGTTACCTAACGCTGTTTTCCTTCCCATCACAGCAGTACCTATTTATCTACTTGCACTGGTGTGCTTTTGAACTGCTAGGTTGGCAGGAGCTGGGACAGAGCAACGGGAACTCACTCGGTCACGGGGATTCAAACCGCCACCCGCTCCTCGTAAATCCTAGCAGCCATAGCAACCTGTAGTTCCCAGAAGTCAAGGTTCCCCACCACCACCACCACCAAGCCTGCTGCATGACAACCCGCTTGTATGGTGTTGGTGCCATTTTAGCGACATAAGCCCCAGCACTCACCATCCAAATGCAAGATACAAGGAGAAATGATGCAGTAGAATATTACAGATGCAGAGATCCTTTGGCCCTCTGGATATGGCAGAACTACAACTCCCATCATCCTTGACCACTGGCCTGCGTGCTAGGGCTGATGGGAGTTGTAGTCCAACATCATCAGAAAGGCCAAAGGAGCCCCACACTTTACACATACCCACACACCATCCCTCCCACTCCTCACCAACTGGGAAAGACCTTGTTGATTTTATCGGGTATAATCTATCCAGATTTCTATTTCTTTTACAGGTGATTGGGGGGGGGGCAGGGTGATGTGGAGGGGAAAACCAGTCCATAAAAACAATCTTATTTCTCTGCACTGCCTGGATTCCTCCCTCATTGCTACATCCATTACAGACTGCTGCAACTGGAAATCATTTGAAAACGATTTTTCTTCATACCTTATGGCACCCCGGCGAACGTGATTAAAACCCTGCTCTAAAAACCCTGCTCGTTATATAGCTGGTTTTAATACCTAAAGGGCAAGGAGAGCAAAAGACCTTCCTCCTGCAGTGGGAGAATAAAGATCTCATGCCGACGAGCGGGAAGCGGCCATTGATATAATGTGTTCGGTGCTGTGGGGCAAGGAGCAGCAGGTTCCAGGGGGTGGGGGCAGGTTTGGTTAAACATCGGGGTGGGATGAGAAAGTGCGGCTCAGCAGCATGGGACTAAACCAAGGCCGGGCAGTTTCTCGGTGCCACAAACGCCACGTGGTAATTATGCACAGGGCACATATCCTCTGAACATGTGCAGAGCACCCTTCCATGTTCTCCGAGCAGCCACAGCCACTCTCTCCTCTCTCCCTGCCACACAGAGGCACACCCAGAATTAAGGATAAAATTTTCAACGCATTTCTATCATAGAAAACACCCAGGTAGGTAACAGACGAAACCAGCAGTAAAAACGTGTTGTTGCATACATTGTAGCACTGGCAATAAACAATCGAGCATTAAAAGCAAACCGAAAACAGAAACGAACAGGAACAAGCAAAATGATATTAAAACTATTGAGTAAAGCGGCTGTATATGCAGCAGCGGAAGCAAGAAGCAGGCAGCAAAATGACCATCTTCCCAAATGATTTTGGGGTCTAGTATGAGGGCTCCCTCCCGATATCCTTTTTGTCGTGCATTCGTGATGATTATGTGTGCTCATGATGGTATGGGGAGGTTATGTGCGGGTCCGTACTGTTTGCACTTGCAACCGCCTCCGGGGCAGGGAGACAGCTTTCTTTCCAATCTGTCCTGTAGCTTCCCTGCTAAAATCCTGCAACATTTCATACCGCAACTGCTCCAGGGAGTCGGGGTGTGTGAGAGTGCACAGCTTGCGTTGTGCTATAGCACAGGAGCGCCCCTCTGGATAACAACCACATGGTAAAATTGGGGAAGCACTGCAGAACAATTGATAAAGCAGAATGATGTGCGGACTCGCGCACCGTGACATGTTGCAAAACAAACAAACAAACCACTAGTCTCACAGAGCTACAATTCTCAAGAATGGTTTGACAGTCATCCTTCACAGGGAGCTCTGGGAAGTGTGGCTCTGAGATTATTATTATTATTATTATTATTATTATTATTATTACAACAACAACAACAATAATAATAATAATACTGTATAAAGTAATTTATTATTATTATTATTATTATTATTATTATTATTATTATTATTATTATTACCCTGCCCATCTGGCTGGGTTTCCCCAGTCACTCTGGGCAGCTCCAAACAGAATATTAAAAACACAGTAAAATATCAAACATTAAAAACTTCCCTAAGCAGGGCTGAGGGGAATAGGAGTCCCCTAACAACTCTCAGTATCCTTAACAAACTACAGTTCCCAGAATCCTTTGAGGGAAGCCGTGACTGTTTAAAGTGGTATCATAGTGCTGCAAATGGTATGAAAGTGATCTCTTTGGTCATCTTTCTACTGCTGAGTTCACATCCACACCCTACGTTCAAAACACTCTCTTTGACCATTGTGGCTACCTTAACAGACTACAGTTCCCCATATTGATGGGGGGGGGGACACACACAAGGATGCTTTCAGTGTAGGGTACCGATGTGACCTTACACATTCACTCTGAGCAGCCTCCCACAGCAGTATCTCAGCAAAGACCTAACAGGAAATGATCTCCTTATAATGTTAGTCTATTACACGTAAATTAAGCAGCGGCGAGTGACCAGAATTGACGAGGAAATGGCCGAAAGCACAGTTGTTCCTCCTGCAACACCACCCCTTTCTCAAGCTACAGAACTTTTTTTTTACCCTGAGATGAGGAGTGGACAGCAACTGCAGGAGCTCTTTTTCGTCATTATTCATTGGTGTAGTCTGCAATTCCTCTATAACCTTAAAAGAGAGGGAGAAAGAGAGAGAGAGATCATCCATGCACAAGGCAGAATCTTATTTTTTCCTTGCATTTTCAGGTCAATGTTTTGCTAATCTCAGTGCAAGCACATGTCGACGTCCACCTCTGCGGCACATATAAAACTCCCTGCAATGCTACGCAGGGCTGGGAAGTGATCCAGGAGCACAGGAAGCTCTGATGTTCCATCGAGCTCAATAGCTCATATACACTAGGGATGGGGAACCAGCGGTTCTCCAGATTTTGTGGGACTCCAACTCCCATCAGACCTACCCAGCACTGCCAATGGTCAGGGATTATGGGAGGTGTAGTTCAGGAACCTCTGGAGGGCAAAGGATTAGCCATCCCTCATCTCCCCTGACTGTCCATGGCTTTCCACAGTTTTAGGAATCTTTTCCTAGCCCTGCCTGGAGGTAAGAACATATGCACCCTGCTGAATCAGACCAAGAGGAGCAAAGTGGATGCAAACGCCCCTCTGGGAATTTGCACGCTTGCATAGCCCCGCTAAGCAATTGTTTGGTTTAGTGTAAGGTTACCAGACGTCCCCGTTTCCCGGGGACAGTCCCCGGATTTACAAATCAGTCCCCATTGAAAATCCATTGAAGTTGAAAAGTGCCCCTGGATTCATTGGAAAAAAATCTGGTAACCTTGGTTTAGCATGATGTGCCTACCTGGCCCATGTGTGCTACTAAATGAGAACAGAGACCAAGGTTGTGTACACACCATATATTCAAAACATACACACTCACACACCAGTGTGGTGTAGTGGTTAAAAGTGGTAGACTCATAATCTGGTGAACCGGGTTCGTGTCTCCGCTCCTCCACATGCAGCTGCTGGGTGACCTTGGGCTAGTCACACTTCTTTGAAGTCTCTCAGCCCCACTCACCTCACAGAGTGTTTGTTGTGGGGGAGGAAGGGAAAGGAGAATGTTAGCCGCTTTGAGACTCCTTCAGGTAGTGATAAAGCGGGATATCAAATCCAAACTCTTCTTCTTCTTCTTCTTCTACCCACCAAATAATACTAAGAGCTGTAGTTTGTTCCCAAGATTACACAGGGGAAGAAGGAAATGTATGCTGTGTAGTACCGTGTTTCCTCATAAAATAAGACGTCCCTATAAAATAAGCCATGGCAGGATTTTCAACCGTTCACGAAATGTAAGACATACCCCGAAAATAAGCCGTAGTGCTGGGCGCAGTTCTGGAGGGCGCCAAGGAAGATGCGAGGTTGCCCGCACCTCCGAGCCTCCTTCCCGCTGGAGGAGCCGCCCTCCAGCTGCTGCCCATCTTCTTTACCGCACGGTTGCCGCACGGAGCGAGAGTGACGAGCCGCGGCAGGAGGAGGAGGCGGCCTGCCGGCTTGGTGCCCGGATCCGGCTGCTGCTGCAGCGCCGAGCGGAGCGCGCCGAGCCAGCAGCCTCGCCTCCGCCTGGCCCGGCCGAGGAGGGCTGCCGGCTTGGCGCCCGGAACCGGCTGCTGCTGCAGCGCCAAGCAGAACGCCCCAAGCCAGTGGCCTCGCCTCCACCTGGCCCGGCCGAGGAGGCCTGCTCGCTCGGCGCCCGGGACCGGCTGCAGCGCCGAGTGGAACACCCCAGGCCAGCAGCCTCGCCTCTGCCTGGTCCGGCTGAGGACGCCTGCCGGCTTGGCGCCCGCAACTGGCTGCTGTTGCAGCGCCGAGCGGAGCCCCGAGCCAGCGGGACCCAGCAGCAGAACCCAGGAGCAGCAGCACCGTGCTGCGCGGAGCCCCGAGCCAGATAAGTGGGTATCTCCCCTCCCCCCTCCCATGGCTAAACAGTTTTTAATTTCTGTTTTTTTATTATTTCACCATTTTGACACAACACTTTGGACAGGGGACTTGCTAGGCTTTTCACTAGGCTCCAGGGGGACCCTATCCTTGTAGGTTAAACTTTTGGGATTGGGACTTAATTACTCCTCCCCCCCAAAAAAACAATACTTGCCACTGCATTTGTGTTAAAGAAAAAAAAAGTTTAGCAGAGAACGTACATAAGCTGTGCAGTCTTGGCAGCCTGCACCCACATTTAGTACTTCTCATGGCTCTCACTTGGTCCGTTTATAAATCTGTGGTAATAAAAATAAGACATCCCCTGAAAATAAGCCATAGTGGGGGTTTTTGAGGAAAAATAAATATAAGACGGTGTCTTATTTTCGGAGAAACACGGTAGTAGTAGTAGTAGTAGTAGTAATTTATTTATACCCCACCCATCTGGCTGGGTTTCCCCAGCCACTCTGGGAGGCTCCCAACAGAATTACTAATAGTAATAATAATAATAATAATAATAAGTAATAAAACATCAGACATTAAAAACTTCCCAAGCACAGGCACCATCTTTGGTCTAAACCAGGGTTTCCCAAACTTGGGTCTCCAACTGTTTTTGGACTACAATTCCCATAATCCATCGCTAGCAGGACCATGAGTCAGGGGTGATGGCAATTGTAGTCCAAAAACAGTTGGAGACCCAAGTTTGGGAAACTCTGGTCTAAACCATTTATTTTGTAATCCAAAAAGATATTCTACCTGACTTTTTTCTTCTGCTATTTTCTGCCTGCAACTTTGTGTAAGTAAACAATATTTTTATATTTTTACACTGCAGACTTCTGTGTTGTTATTTCGTTTGGAGGGATAAATAAAGGGGAAGATCCCGTCTGCCAAAAGGCACCCTGGATAATTACAGAAAGCTACCCAGCTTTGTCCCAGCTTTCCATACTGATGCTGCAAAGCATGGTACAGTTGTACCTCGGAAGTCGAACGGAACCCGTTCCGGAAGTCCGTTCGACTTCCAAAACGTTTGGAAACCAAGGTGCGGCTTCTGATTGGCTGCAGGAAGCTCCAAATGAAAGCCAATTGAAAGCCGCGGAAGCCACATCAGACATTTGGGTTCTAAATAACATTTGCAAACCGGAACACTCACTTCCGGTTTTGCGGCGTTCGGGAGCCAAAAACGTTCAAATCGCAAGGCGTTCATCAACCAAGGTACGACTGTAAATTTTTGACTCTGCTAAACTAGATGCTAAGAGGAAAGATAACAAATAAGTAATATATCCTATCCTACCTTCCAAATCCATCCCAACATATGCAGCATATTAGAAGCTGAGTAGAACAACTATAATTCATGAGATTCATTTACTCCTGGATATAAGACTATAGAAAGAAAAAAGCGTAGGCCTGTCTGGAGGCGGTGTTGCTCGGTTATGGCAAAGGCACCAGAGAGTCTAATAAATTATAAATTGCGCAACGTTCTGCAGAGAGAGAGACTTCGCAGATGGAAACAATGCAAAGTTACTCTCTGCACCACCATCAAATCACAAGGGAAAAAAAGGTGGCAGGGATCAGTTAACACCACAATGCCAAATAAAAGTTGTGGCTTGTGCGTAGCAACAGGTTCCATTTGAGTCAGGAGGAGGTGGATGTGTTTTATCATCACAAATAGGGCTGGGCAATAACCGGTTTTCAATATTGCGATATATCACCAGCTAAATGTCACGATATATTGGTATGTCAAAATATTTGAAATAAGGAAGGAACTACGCAGAGGCCAACAGGACAATGTCCTGGCACCTGCTACTACAGTCATACCTCATGTTACGACCGCTGCGGGTTACGGTTTTTTGAGTTGCGCTCCATTCCGGTACTTCCGGTTTCCGGCGCTCGCGCATGCACAAAAGCGCTAAATCGCGGCGCTGCAGGATACAAACGCTGCAGGTTGCGGACGTGCCTCCGTCATGGATTACGTTCGTAACTTAAGCGTCCACTGTACTTGTCTAAAATGGATAAATGATACTATCAATCACATCGTGGTTACTTTCAGCAGCAGGCAAGCCAAAATGCATCCCGACAGGACTTTTGGTTTGGGGCTTTGCTACCAAATGGTGGTATTCAGGACAATCCAAAATTCGGCGATGAGTCATAGTGAATACAAATAATCCGGGACTGCCAGACTGCCAGCAGACATGCCAAGCGGCAGTAGCAGCAGCAGCCTGGCAGCAGTGGCACAATAATCAGCGGCCTGTGAAGCCTCACCACACCAGTCGGAGGCAGTGGCGCTGGCGGCAAGAGACGGCCTGCAAGGCCTCATCACAGCTTCTGCCACTGCCTCCCACTACCGCCAAGAGGACTTGCAGGTCGCCTGATTGTTGCGCTGCCACCAGGCCTTGCAGGTTGTCACCACTACTGCCAACACATACCGTGGTCGTGGCAAGCTGTCTATTTGTATTCACTGTGACTCATCGCCATACTTTGGATTGTCCTGAATACCACCATTTGGTAGCAAAGCCCCAAACCAAAAGTCCTGCTGGGATGCATTTTGGCTTGCCTGCTGATGAAACTGAGTGTGCGATGATTGATAATATTGCCGTTTATCCGTTTTAGACCCCTAAGTAGTAGCAGTTGCCTGGACATTGTCCTGTTCGCCTCTGTATACTTCCATCCTTATTTCAGACATTGTGGTAGATTGCAATGCTTAGCTGGTGATAACACTGCAATGTTTAGCTGGTGATATTGTGAAATTTAGCTGCGGATAACATTGCAGTGTTTAGCTGGTGATATTGTGAGGTTTAGCTGCGGATAACACTGCAATGTTTAGCTGGTGAGTTAT
>OFHU01001689.1:0-222500 GCA_900245905.1 Lacerta viridis | reverse complement strand
TGCCGCACACCTAAAGCACAAGACTCCCAAAGAATTCTGGGAACCGTAGTTCCCTCCTCATAGAGCTACAACTGCTAGCACCCTTAACTTACTACAGTTCCCAGGATTCTTTCGGAAAGGCAAATGCTTTAAATGTGCACTGGATGTGCTAGAAATTTATGATGTGAATCTCAGTGTTGCCCTTACAAGACTCAGCATGGAAGACTTTGGTGTGTGTTTTTTATTCTACCAGCCATTTTAACTGAATCCTGATTTTATAGTTTTAGCTCAGTCTTATTTTCATCGTTAGTGCGTTTCTGAGAAGACTGTAATTAAGCAGCATATGAATTGTCAAAATAATAATAACAGCAATAATGGCATTACCTGAACCCCCCTCCTGATGTAAAACCTGAGGTAAAAATGTGGGAAACCGATTGGGGGTGGGGGCGGGAATGAGAAACTGTGAAAAATTGAAATGACAGATTGAAATTGAAATTGACAGATTGAAATTGAAATTGACAGACTTAAATTGAAATGGACAGCTCTTCCACCAGCCTCACAAACCTGCCTGTGGAAAAACAATGTTTTAAGACCATGTAAAATGGCGCCATAAACTCAATGCTATGTTCTTCTCAGACTGTATTGTATGACAAAAACGAAAAAAGAAAAGAAACTGACAGATTCACATATAATTACTTGTAAACCACCCTGGGGATTTCTACTAGAGCACAGCAAAAGAGAGCCAGTGTTATGGGATGGTTAGGACCTGGGAGGTTAAGGGTTCAGTCCCCACTCAACCATAAAGCTAGCTGGGTGATCTTGGGCCAGCCCCTGCCTCTCAGCCCAACCTCACAGGGTTGTTGTGAGGATAAAATGCAGGGGGAGAACTATGTACGCCACCTTGAGCTCCTTGAGGAATGGAGAGGCACAAATGCAATAAAAATATTTTAAAAATTTCAGATATATTAATGGTATGTTACTGTTAATCTGTTAAGTCTTTATGGTGCTCTGAGCCAGGTTTTCAACAAACATGGCTCTAATATAGCACTCTATTAAAACATAGTCTGAGAATGTACTAAAACAGCAGAAGATTCCTTACCTGAATCTTCTGACAGGACAGGCATGGCTTATTGCTCTTTCGGCTACCTAGAGGTGATGATGAATTTTCAGCCCGAACAACGGACTCACCTCCAGGGGTTATGGGCCCAGAATGTCTAGAGTCACAGAAACAAACAGATATGAATTGCTTTTGCATATTTGACCTGCAGCAATTAAGGAAAGGCTGGAAAGGTCATTACGTATTATTAGTAGTAATATTCAACAAGAGGTGGAATTGTGCCTTATTCCAGGACTGGGGAGACTTTGACCCTCCCAGTGTTGCTAGACTCCAATCAGCACCAGCCAGCATGGCCAATGGGAGTTGTAGTCCATCAACCTCTAGGGTCACAGGTTCCCCCCCCAATCCCTGCCTTATTCAGATATCGCTGGTCATCTTTGTTTCCCCACAATTCCTACCATGCTACAGTCAAACCTCGGTTGTTGAACTTAATCCGTTCCAGAAGCCCGTTCGGCTTCCAAAATGTTCGACAACCAAGGCATGTCGAACCAATGTTCGACAACCAACCTGCACTCAAGCGGAAGCCGCGTCGGATTTTCGGCTTCCAGAAAACGTTCGAAAACCAGAACACTTACTTCTGGGTTTTTGGCATTCGGGAGCCAAAACATACGGTAATGGAGGCGTTCGGGAGCCGAAGTCTGACTGTATTTGGAAAGAGACAATTGCTCAGGGAGCAGTCTGGAAGGGAGTAGCGATCGCAGATGATCTCCATACCCTTTGACCAGGTGCTACTGCCGATAAAGGCTAAGAAGGCTTGTTTAGCTAATAGAGAGTTTGGAGTTTCAGCAAGCAATTTGTAGTAGGTAATTATCCTGATATGGGCTCTTGCTACGATGGATGGTAGTACCAGTTCCATTCTCAGTTGGGCCGCCATTGTCCCATTGGGGAAGCCCAAGATCTTTCTTGCCAGTAGGTTTTGCAGAGGCTCCAGTCGTTGGAGGATATTCAGGTTCCATCCCCATATTTCCACCCCGTGAGCAGTCAGTCAGTCTGGCCTCACAGCTCAACCAACACATTCCGAGAGACCAGAAGCCTAAAGATGTGGACTCAAGGAGGGTACAGCCACATAGGTGAAAGAACTGGTATTGGGGGTTGCATCCTCACAATGCAAGCCTGTGCACATGCCTACTGCGTGCCAAGTAAATATGCATAGGACTGCCCCTTTAACGTCATTTCCCACTCGACTTTGTGCCTTAGCTCTCTAGTCTGCAGCACACCAGCAAAAACTTTTCTGCAGTCTTTTCATTTTTACTGGAGGGAAAACCTAATGAATTCCAGCAAAGCTCAAACCTCCACCTTCCTGCTTCCTTCTGAGCCTTTCTCTCTCATTTCAAAAAATCGTTTCTAGGCTGTGCACTCCCTTTCTCCAGCTTACACATTCTTCTTCTTCTTCTTCTTCTTCTTCTTCTTCTTCTTCTTCTTCTTCCTCTTCCTCTTCCTCTTCCTCTTCTTTTTTTAAAAAAGGTGAAAGAGCTGCAAACAGGAAATCCCAAAAAATTCATCCTGCAGCAAGGTTCATCCAGGAACCATTTTCTAGAGCACTGGCTTTCAGCAAAAAAAGAAAGAAAGAAAAAAGAAAAGCTTAAGTAAAAGGTTAAAAAAGAAGAAGGTAAAGGACCCCTGGACGGTACAGTCCAGTCAAAGGCGACTATGGGGTTGTGGCGCTCATCTCGCTTTCAGGCCAAGGGAGCCGGCGTTTGTCCACAGACAGCTTTCCAAGTCATGTGGCCAGCAGGACTAAACCGCTTCTGGCACAACGGAACACGGTGACGGAAACCAGAGCGCATGGAAACGCCGTTTACCTTCCTGCCGCAGTGGTGCCTATTCATCTACTTGCACTGGCATGCTTTCAAACTGCTAGGTTGGCAAGAGCTCGGACCGAGTAATGGGAGCTCACTTCACAGCAGGGATTCGAACCGCCGACCTTCTGATTGGCAAGCCCAAGAGGCTCAGTGGTTTAGACCACAGCGCCACCAGCACCCCTTTTTTTCTTCAGTAAAACTTTGTACAAGGTCTACCAAGCTTGCGTGTTGAGCACACTGCTTTATGGACGTGAGTCGTGGGCAATTTACACATGCTAGGAGCGATGCCTCAATACCTTGCTCACGCGATGTGTCAGGAAAATTTTGGGCATCACACTGCAGGACAGAGTCTCAAGCAAAGATGTGCTCTCCCCAAGCCATCGTTCCCAGCATGTTCGCACTCCTGCCTCAGCGACGTCTACGCTGGCTTGGTCATGTTCACAGAATGGAAACAGAGGCGTAGGAAGGTCAGGTGGTACCCGGTGTGGAAAATTTCTTGTCACGCCCTCCCCACACACACATTGATTTTTTATTTTTTATTTTTTTGCCTGCAAAAATAGTTTTTCGTTATTTCATATTTTCTTACAAAGGAATGCGGATTATGGGCCTCTGATAATAAGGAGGAGACTGTGGACAGATACTTAAATCTACAGGATGGAATGTGTTTTGGCTCCAATGAATTGAAATTTCAGCCTTCACGACATATGAAGACGGCCAAGTAAACAGTTATTTTCGTGGAGGAGGGTCAAGATATTAACTGATATGCATGAAATTTCAGATATAGCTATATAATCCAAGGGCCTTTACACTGGCTCGATTTCATGCCATCCCCACAGCATTCTTACAGGGTATATTTTCCAATACTCCTCTGGATCTTCGACTCTGCCCATGCAACAAAGGAAAGATAGAGGACTTTATTCACTTTTTCCTCTACTGCCCACTATATGTCTCAATAAGACCTAGGCTTTTCCCTCTAATCCCGCCGACTATCGCCAGGGACGTTGACCGCATGAAATACTTACTGGCGGATGCCAACCCCTTGATTTCACGTGGAGTGGCCATCTATACATTACAGGCCCTGAAACTCAGGACCACCTTTTCGGCTAACTTGCCTTAGCCTTAGTCCTATGTATCTTCCTGACATGGACACTGTCGTCATGCCCTGCTATTGTTCTCTATTTTATCTGTATTATCCAGCACGATTTTACATCCAATGTTTTAACTGTATCTGTAGTATTCTTTGTATAATCACGCCAGGCCACTGCCTGGTCTTTTACTATGTGCTATGGCCATATGGCTAATGCAATAAATAAATAAATTGATCGATTGATTGCTATATAATCCCTCGTGTAGTAAGCTAAGACCTTTGGAGCAGGCATTTAAAAAAAATAAGTTTTTATGAACCGCCCTAGTAGGGCAGTAATTGTTCCTTTTTGACAACACCCTCCATGATGGAACTGCCCCCCTGCCCCCTTTCTACGCCGCTGAATGGAAGATGGCAGGATCCCCACAGATGTGCTCTATAGGGAGCTGGCACCAGCCACCAGGCCCATCGGCAGACCAATTATGTGCTACAAAGATGTCTGCACTCATAATATGAAGACTGGCAACATTAACATTGTGGGGATCCCTTGCGCCTGTAGACAGACAGACAGGTCACATATCCACAGCAGTAACCAGAGGAGGAATGACCGCTGGGAGGATCGCAGAGAGCAGAAACGCCATGGTGCATCTGCAGCAGCACAACCGGATGCCTTCGTCTGCCCCAGCTGCAACAAAACACGACTCTCCCCTATTGGTCTCTACAGCCACAGCAGGCGCTGTGACTCTCCAACAATTTGAATTCACCCCTGAAAGTGCACTCTTCCATTGTCTCTCGAGACAGATGGACGCCATAGACGGGTAGGAGAGCCAGGGGAAAATTCACATCTGGCAACCAATGCGCCCCACCACCACCCCCAGATAGTACATGAATAAATGAGTCTAAGAGGCCCGAGACAAAAAAAATTTCAGTGACGGTGGCTCATATAGAATAGAATAGAATAAATCTTTATTGTCATTGTCAACGAAATTCCTCGGTTGCTATATCAACTCAAATAAGGCACTCCACATAATTTAAAAATACTAATAAACACAGTACAATACAGGACAATATAACAAATAAAATAAGATGACTTCAGAGTCCAGAGTTTCCATTTAAGGCCAAAATTGCTCTAGGAAAGAAACTGTTCTTGAGACGGCTCGTTCTCGCCTTCATTGTTCTATATCTCCGTCCCGATGGCAGAAGCTCAAAGAAACGGTGACCAGGGTGCGATGGGTCTCTTGATATATCTAATGCCTTTCTGTGGCACCTGATGGTATAGATACGTTCTAAGGTAGAGAGTGAACAGCCAATAATACTGTCTCTGCTGTTTTGATTTACCAGAAGTAATGTATTTAGCATTAACTCTGGAAGTGTATGCTCAATTCTGACCAAACTAAGCTTCCTGGTGTATATTTTGCTCTAGGAGGCTTAGTTTGGTACACACAGAAATGAATATATTGGCATTTACTTCCAGCTGTCCTCACGCCCACTACCAGCCAAAACTTTGTTTTAACCCAAACCTGGAAATGGTTCTTCACCTGGGAATGTCTTCCTAACAGCATCATCACCACCCCCATCAGAAGCCTGAGTTCTCATGAGCAGCTTCACCAACTGCTAAGGAAAACTCAAGAGATGACAGCCTGCCGTAATATGTACGATTTCTAACACACCATGCTCAGGAAAAGCAAATTGTTAAGCACCAAGGTAATGACAGACCACGGCTTTGAGGGAGAGCACCTGCTTAGCAACTCTGAACCTCCCAGGTTCATTCCCCTGCATCTCCAGATAAGACCGCGAAACTCCCCTACCTGAAACCTTGGGAGAACCGCTACCATTTACCTGAGCTAGTAGTGGGACCTGCTAGCATAAGCTAGCTCCCTAAGCTCTGCATCTTGTGGCAAACGTAGCCAGTCACCCGGGAATTTCCTCGCCTCATCCTCCCCTGCCATGATGGAAAGTCCTAATTTTAAAAGGCCTTCAGCCTGCCGCTGTTACATAATCCTGTCCAATTCCATTTCCTCGCTTTGTTACGGATGTCAGGCAGCCCCGCGGCATCAGGCCCATGTTAGATGACGCTTACATATGTTCACAAGCAGCAAGGACTGCCGGGGAGAGACCTCGGCTCAACGGCTGCGCACGTGATGCGCATGCAGAGCAATCCCCACTCCCAGCGCGGGCGCCTTGCCTCTTAAGAGAACAGATAGCAGGGTGACAGCAAAAGAGGCTTCTCTTCCTGAAGCCTCTGAGAGCCACTGCCGGTCATGGCAAAAAAATACAGTCGTACCTTGGAGGTCGAACAGAATCCGTTCCGGAAGTCCGTTCGACTTCCAAAACGTTCGGAAACCAAAGCACGGATTCTGATTGGCTGCAGGAAGCCAACCGGAAGCCATGGAAGTCCCATCCAACATTCGGCTTCCAAAAATAGTTCGCAAACCAGAACAGTCACTTCCAGGTTTGTGGCGTTCAGGCAGGGCCGGCACGTCCATTTAGGCGAACTAGGCAATTGCCTAGGGCGCCAAAATGGAGGGGGTACTGGCCAGGCTTGGGCAGGGGGGCGGACTAGCAGCAGCTTCTCCGCTGTAGCGGAGAGGTGCTGCTTGCCCCCCACACCACCCCCCAGCTCCCGCTAAAGCAGGCTTTGGCGGGGGGTGCCAGAAGGTGGTTCACCTAGGGCGCAAGAAGCCCTAGCACCTGCGTTCGGGAGTCAAAACATTCGGGAACTAAGCTGTTCGACTTCCAAGATACAACTGTACTGGGACAGATTGATAAATAAGCAATGGATACTAGTGGTAACAGCTGTGCTCTGTATCCATGGTTGGAAGCAGTATGTCTCTGAATACTAGTTGCTGAAAACCACAGAAGGGGACAGCAGTGTTAGAAACTCAGGTATATACCGGTAAGCTAGGTGCCAAATGGCTCCTTAAACCAAGGTTGCAGTTGCAAAATGGCTCTAAAGTCATATTATGGTCTGGCTCATTGATTCTCAGTTGAACCTCAGATGACAACCTTGAGCTAGGTTAAGAGATTTGAGAACTTAAAGAAGAAAAGTCACTTGATCCAGGGAAAGTCCATATATATATTGGCCTCTTCCGACCTTGATTTAGCAGATCAAGCATAATCAGAGCAATCCTACGCAACTTTGCTCAGAAAGAGGTTCCCCCTGTAGATGACTGCAACCCAACCACAATCCTAAATATTGTTTACCCAAGTCCAGCTGGATCCAGCGGGGCTTATTATCTAGCAGGTGATTTTACAAATGGAGCTTCCATGTTCAGTCTTAAACCTGCTTTGCCTGGGAGGGAGCTCCATTGAACTCAGTGGGCCTTCCTTCTGAGTAGACATCATATACGTTTCCGAGCACAATTCAAAGTGTTGGTGCTGACCTTTAAAGCCCTAAACGGCCTCAGCCCAGTATACCTGAAGAAGCATCTCCACCCCCATCGTTCAGCCCAGACACTGAGGTCCAGTTCCAAGGGCCTTCTGGCGGTTCCCTCCCTGCGAGAAGTGAAGCTACAGGGAACCAGGCAGAGGGCCTTCTCGGTAGTGGCACCCGCCCTGTGGAACGCCCTCCCATCAGATGTCAAGGAAATAAACAACTATCTGACTTTTAGAAGACATCTGAAGGCAGCCCTGTTTAGGGAACTTTTTTTTTTTAATTTTTATAAACTTTATTATTTTAAAAACACTCAAACATCTAACAAGCACCACAGCATTAAGAATTAAATACAATAAGACATAACAAAAAGGAAGAAAAAGGAAAGAAAAAAAGAAAGAAAGAAAGAAAGAAAGAAAAAAGTGATAAAGAAGAAGAAATAAAGATATTTACAATATTACTTAAGAAAATAATCCAATACAAACATCAAAAACAAAATTTGTAACATAATTTCCACAAATTAAAACATTCTGATGTTAAATAAAAAAGACTTCCAATTAAGCTCGCTGTTTCTGCTATTCTTTGTCAATGTTTATCGCACAATTATAAGTTTTTCTTTTTATTTATCATGTTTAGGGGAACTTTTAATGTTTGATGTTTTATCATGTTTTTAATATTCTGTTGGGAGCTGCCCAGTATAAATTATAATATAATATAATATAATATAATATAATATAATATAATATAATAACAACAACAACTGTTGTTAACCTTTGAGGCAGTTCAGCACTTTTTTTGCCTTCCTACCTTCAGGCAGCAGAAGATGGGATGTGATGTGATCCATCACATTAAGACCAGTACGGTTATACCCCAAGCCCACTAACCACTAGCCCAGACTTCCCTAACCTGGTACCCGCTAAGTGTTTTGGACCGCAAACGTCATAATCCCCTGTCATTGGCCATGGTGACTAGGGCTGATGGGAGCTGGAATCCAAAAATGCTAGAGGTGACCGGCAGGGATGCTTTAGCCGAGATTCCTGCATTGAACCGGGCTGGACTAGATGCCCCTTGGGTTCCCTTCCAACTCTACAATTCTATGATTCTAGGACCAAGTTGGGAAAGACTGCCTAGACCTTTTGCCCATCTGCTCCGGTCCTAATATCTTCCCACACACAAGTACTAAATGTTCTGCCATCCACACTGCAGCTGCATGCAGGCACTCTGTGCAAGACCGTCTCTAGCTGAACTTTGCAAGGCTGTTGACAAGCAAAGCACAATACACAGGGCAGCCCTTTGAGATTTGGGGCTTGGATTCTCCACGGTGGGGCCATCCTTGCATCAGGCACCTTCCACCCTAGGGGACCTTCCTTTGCTTCCAGGCTTGACACAATCAAAAGCCACCACCTTTTCTTTTCTGAAAAGGTGGAGAAGAGACAGACACTTCCCCACTTCTTTCAACCTCCACTGGCAGACAGGCTGGGTTTCAAATTGGATGAGGGACTGCATTGCAGTCTATGATTCCATGCATGAAAGGGTTAAGACCGTGCAGTAAAGCTGTCCTGCCAGGTTTAGCTCACTTAAGCAGGGACTAGGTAATCAATTCTATTGTTCTCCCTCCCCGCTCTACCAGAGAAGCATAATGTGTGAAGAGGTCTAAGTTGTTTGCTCCAAGCTCAGACCACATGGTTCTCACAAGCCATTCTTGAGTTTCTTTACCAACATTTTAGGAACTTCACCACTTTGCAACTAAGCCAAGTTTTACTGCCTATGCAACTTTTCTGACTGATGTATGGAAAAGCACATGAACCTGACCTTTGAAGAAGAGGTTGAAAGTATTTTTATCTATTTTTAGCCTACCAAACGTGTAGTCTTTTCCTAAGCTGGGTGAAGAGGGAAATTGTGGAACTCACAAGGACATACATTAATAATCTAAAGAGCTTATATTTTTCACATGTTGCTGCATATTCTGTGATTTTAAATCTCTACTGGGGTTCTCTCACCCAAGAGTACTGGCCCCCAAACCTGGATCTAGGTACCCAGGAATTCTCCTTTCATACAGTGAGTTTTTTTTCCTGGGGGTACACAAGGGTACGCATACCCCTAAACATTTTGTGAATCTTTGTACTTTTGTCCATTTACTGTATTTATTTTTCCCAATTTGAACTATAAAATGGTGATTTTCTTGAGTCAAAATGAGAGTACCCCTAAACATTTTTTTTAGGAAAAAAAAGCACTGCATGCATACACACACACACACACACACACACACATCCTTGAACCAACACTTTGAAAGTACAGTGGTACCTTGGTACTCGAACAGCTTAATTGAGGAACAAATCGGTTCCCGAACACTGAAAACCTGGAAGTAAGTGTTCCGGTTTTCGAATGTTTTTCAGAAGCTGAACATCGGACACGGCTTCCGCTTGAGTGCAGGAAGCTCCTGCAGCCAATCGGAAGCCGCACCTTGGTTTTCGAACGGTTTGGGAGCCGAACGGACTTCCGAAACGGATTAAGTTCAAGAACCAAGGTGCCACTGGGTATAGTGGTTATGCAGCCTAAGTTACAGTCTATCAAGAAGTGGTTTCTAATGCAGTTATTTTATTGTATTGCACTTTGAAAATTGCCCTTCATCAACAGATATCCCAGGGCACTTCCGAAACATTTAAAACAGGCCAGCTAAACCCACACAGAATTATGGAACCTAATTTTTAAAAAACGGTCTTTTAAAAAAAAGGGAAAAAAAGATCCAATTACAAGCAAAAAATATACCACCGTTTTCAGGTCTCCATGGCCACAATGCTGACAACCCAGAGTTCCTGCGTGTAGCAAGAAATCCATTTCCAGGGGTAACATGCCATCAAACTGAACAAACATTATCAGCTCCCAAGTTTACTTAGAAGTCTGCACAGCCAGCTTCTGCCATCACAAGCATTTGGCTGGCCTTAAGCGTTTGTCCTATGGCTTAAGGCTTGGCCCTCGGCCCACACTGTGCTTTCCACAGGCAGCTTCTCTTTGATGGATTCAGAATTGTGGGTTTTGCTTTGGGCCAGTCTCTGCCCTTAACGGATTCTAAAGCCTCTCCTGCTTCCTGGGTGAATCCCATAGGTCAGGCCATCAGAATGGCAGGTCACCTGGCCAATCCACAGCAGTAGCCACTCTCTTGGCAAGAGGGCTGTGGTGCGCAGGTCCCACCTGTCAGCATCCCAGAGGCAACTGGTTGGCCACAGTGAGGAACAGGATGTTAGTCTAGGGCAGTGTTTTTCAACCACTGTTCCGCGGCACACTAGTGTGCCGCGAGATGTTGCCTGGTGTGCCGTGGGAAAAATTGAAAAGGTTGCAGGCGCGGATGCCGAAGCGGCGCTCGCAGCCGCCCAAAGGCCGGCTGCACCCAAAGGGCTCCCACCACATGAGCACGGTCACCGGCTTGTCGCCCTCGTCGTTGCCGCGGCCCCACGCGGGTGGCAGCTCCCGCAGGCTGCTGGCGGCGTAGAAGGCCAGCACGGTGCAGCAGGACAGCCCGACCGCCAGCAGACGCCGCTTCAGCCCCGGCACCCCCGGGTAGGAGAAGCCGTGGCACGGCCAGGGCGCACAGCGCGCAAGCCGGCCTCTCAGCCGACACAACAAGCCCGGCTCCGGGGGCTCCATCGCGGGCCGCCGTCCCCGCCCCCGCCGGCCGAGGGGATGAAGAAGGTGCTGAGGGCACATCGTGGTCCTTTGGCGGCGTTTGACACCGCCTCCTGCCCAGTCCCGCCTGCGAGGGTCCGGGGTTGCAGGCCCGCCTTCCCCAGAGGGGGCCGCGGGCTCTCCGGCCTCCTCCAAGCCCTGCTTCTAGCGGGAGGGTGGCCACTCCAAGGATCCGAACTCCTTGGAGAGCCGCCGGACATGACCTGGTTGCTCCTTGTCCCTTTGTTTGTTTGTTTGTTTGTCTGTCTGTTTGTATATGCCGATTTCCTTGGGACAGGCAGAGATTCAGCCGGGACAGCTTCCCCCTCCGCCAGCACAGCGGGAGAAGGGATGGCACGCACCTGTTGGATTTCTGCCTGCTGTAAGAGGTGGAAGGTGTGAGCCCGCGAAATCGGATGGCTTCTGCTGTGCTGTTGCCCTCTGCCTGCTCGGAGATGCAGTGATTTAGTTGAGAGCTGGAACGGCTTTAGTTGGAGTTGGAACAGCTTCTGTCTTGCCTACCCGGGAGGGAAATGCCCAAAGCTCTCGCTTTAACAGCGCGCTCCCAAGCATGGCGTACTTAGAAGTCAGCCTCTGGTTGAGTTAACCTGCTGCGGTATTGCAACCCGAAGCACGGAGAAGTGCGACGCAAGTTGTGATCACGATGCAAGAATGAATTTTTTAAAATTAAATTTCTGTTTTACATTTTAGAATATTCACCTTAAAATGTCAGTGACTTCACTTCCTCTCTTTCCATGGTGCATGTTGCACAACATAAAACCCTGCATATTTTATATAAACTAGATCAGGCATAAGCAAACTCAGCCCTCCAGATGTTTTGGGACTACAACTCCCATCATCCCTAGCTAACAGGACCAGTTGTCAGGGATGATGGGAATTGTAGTCTCAAAACATCCAGCCAGAATATCAGCTTTGTGTTCAGCCAAACAGACCCAGGTTGCGCACTGAATAAAGTATTTTATAATTTTTCATATTTCTGTTTACTTACTATTTCATAATAAAGTAATTATAAAATACTTTCTTTGTGTTTATTTGATTCCTATTCAAGAGAATTACTTTATATATAGTCAATATAGGCACAGAGTTAAATTTTTTTAACATTTTCTAATGGTGGTGTGCCTCGTGATTTTTTTCATGAAACAAGTGTGCCTTTGCCCAAAAAAGGTTGAAAAACACTGGTCTAGGGCTGCATTTATACCAAAGATTTAAGACATTTTGATACCGCTTTAAACAGCCCTGGCTCCCCACAAAGAATTCTGGGAGCTGAAGTTTGTTGAAGGTGCAGAGAGTTGTTAGGCGACTCCTATTCCCCTCACAGAGCTACAATTTCCAGAGTTCCCTGGAAAGAGGCACTGGTTGTTAAACTGCTTTGGGTACATCAGTTTGAAGCAGTATATTAATGGTATGGGGAATCTCCAATGTTGCTGAACTACAACTCCCAACAGTCCCAGCAAGCAAGGTCAACAGCCAGGGAAGATGGGAGTTATAGTTCAGCAACATCTGGAGGGCCACAAATCCCCAACACCTGCACCAGCCCATCAGCCCATATGTGTGTGAAAAGAGCACAGGGACAGGGAATAGCAAGGAAAACAGCATCTCATTTTGCTCTCTGACTCACCAACCTCTCCCCTAGGATGTGAGAAATCACAAGAACACCTGAGCACGTGCAGAGGGCCTTTCCCTCATGGGTGAGTAAGCACAACCAATCCCCCACACAGAGAGAGCACGTTCCACAGTCAGGCCTGCCAGCTGCCTCCCTGCTCAGGTGGTAGAGCATGAACCTCTTAATCTCAAGGTTGTGGGTTCGAGCCCCACGTTGGGCAAAAGATTCTTGCATTGAAAAGGTGCGACTAGATGACCCTCTACAATTCTGTGCTTCTAGGAAATCATCGCCCTCTGCTCGCCGGAGTGAGGCCTCCAGACGAGACGTTCCGTGAACGAAGGCTGGCCAACGTCCAGCCCCTCGGACGTGCGGTCAAAGTGGCAGCTAGGCTCACCCTCGGCAGTACCGCGTCATGCCAGGGCATCATGAGAAAGCATCTCTGAGCGGGGCACGGCTCTCCCGCCACAAGGAACCCTCCAGATCAGGAGGCAGGACAGGGGATCTCCCCTGGTCAACAGCGAATGATTTCCAAATTAAACATTGCCTGGGGGTGGGAAAGAGACAGAAACAGACTATCCTTTGGAGGGACGGGGAGGAGGCCGGATAGGTGAAAGGAACTCATGGGGGTGAAGAGGTGAAGAGAGAGAGAGAGAGAGAGAGAGAGAGAGAGAGAGAGAGAGAAGAGGAGGGTCCAGAGGGAGGGCCAGGTGCGCGCGCGCAGCTCTCCAGGCTTCGCTCGGCTCGGCCCGGCCTTTTCTCCCCCGCTCCTCCCAATGCCGTTGCCGCCTGGCTTGCCCGCCTGCCTACCTACCTGCCCGCCCGGATCCCCGCTGCAACGTTACCCGCAGGAGGAGCGGCGATCCGCGCTTCGCTGGCTGCCCTGGCTGGTCCCTTCCTTCGGCGGCGTTCACCGGCTGCGCGCGCGCGCTGCGCTCTCCTCCGCTCCCCGGCAGGGCGCGCCTCGCTCATGCGCTTCGCGGCGAGGATGGGACTCGTGGGGAGGGAGGGAGGGACAACAACCCCCCCCCTCCTTTCTCCTTTGCACATGCCCTCCTTCCCCTTTTGTTCGGCGCCGGGAATAGAAAGCCCGCCAGGCGCTGCTCTCCTCCGGCCTCCTTCCTCTCTCTTGCGCCCCGGGAGTTGCGCCTCCGAGCGGCGGAGAGGGAGACCCACCCCCCCAGACGCAGGCGCGCCTGCTTCTCGCCGGCCAAGGGTCCTGATTCCGCCGTGGGGAGGGGGAAAGGGGGACTGCTCAGCTTTCTCCTGCGCACGCTTACTCGGGAGTCAGTCTCCCTGGACACGGCGGGATCTGCCCCCGAGTAAACGTGGCCTCGTCGCGGTTTGGTGGCGGATTAATAACATTTGCAAGGCGGCGCCTTTTCTCTGGCTCCGTGCCCTGTCTCGCCCGGCACAGGGAATCGGGGTGGCGTGGCGTATCGGGGGTGCCTGGTGCGCCCGAGAAGAAGAGGCCCTCTCACTACCGTCAAGGCCGGGAGGAATCCTGTGCTCAGTTGAGGGATTCCCTCGTCGCAGTTCCTGGAGCGCCGGAGATGGAACAGGGAGGGGGGCCGGTTCCACCCATCACTCCACCCTCCTTGGCTGGAAGCCCAGGGAATACATAGGGACGTGGCTCAGTGGCTTTGCATACACAAATTCTTGGGTTCAAGGTCCAGCCATCTCTAAGTAGGGCTGAAAATGTCCCTTCTCTCTGGAACCCTTAAAAAGGTGCTGACAGTGTTGACTAGGGTTTTTGTGCATCAAATGTAGCCCTTTCCATCTGGTACCTGAGACTCATCCCAGGCCACACCCATCCCCAGCCTTCCTTCACACCCTGGGTGTTTTTGCCTTGCTGGAATATGTGCTTGAGATCTAATAATCCCTCTTGTTTTTCTGGAGGCTAGAGAAGGGTGTGTGCAAAACTAGCCAGACTGTAATATTTACATCCAGTGCTCCGCCCACTTTTGCTTCTGGCCCCGCCTTCCGCTTGCCTTTGGCCCTCGGATGGTTACCCACAACAGAATGCAGCCCTCAGACTGAAAAGCATTCCCCGCTCCTAGAGGAAACCAATACTGAGCTAAATGAACCAAGAACCAGATATGCTACCCAGCAGCCTCCAACATTCCTAAATTACCGAGTTTCTCCTTTTATCGTTTCTGTTTTTATTATGTTGGTTTTAATTTTGATGTTTGGTTGGAGTTGTGCTTCCCTACAGCCTTTCGTCTCTGTTGCTTGGTTTGTTTTGCCCCCCCCCCCGGCACTTTTCTCTTCCGCTGTTTACTGTGGAATGACCTCCCCCCCCCCTTCCCCCCTCTCCTTTCTTCCACAAATATTAGTAGTTGAGGTCCACAGAGAGCCTGTAGGCTCTCAAAAGCTGTGTTGGTAACCTCCACATCAGAAAAGCTGCATCAAACACCACTCTGAGTAACTGCTGGGAGAGGGGCTGCATCTCAGAATTCCCAAGGAGACACAAACCAGCAACTGAATGCAGTCGAAGCAGGAGAGGAGCTACGGTACATCCTCTCTGCATTCTGTTCTGTCTGTATTGTATTGCACCTGTGGCAGCGAAGCCTCTGGCACCAATCAGCTGAGCTGGTTGCGGATCCACAGAATGCTCCCAACCAAGCTGTCTGGATGCTTGCAATCCAAATTCTTTGAGGAAAGGGAAGCCCGTCAGCTTGACTCGGGTGGAAGCCTAATGAAAGTTGCACAAAGAGGGAGTCCTGCCGGGTGCAGTTTCTGTTCTTGCTGCAGCATTGTCACTTGGAAAAGTCTAAGGAAGGCAATGTCACGAGTGAAGAAGCAGGGAGGCATGCAATAAATTTTACACACTGGCCATGTACGTTAGTTCTTTGAATGCAGAATTCTGTTTGTTGCTTTTAATCTTGCCTTTCGGCCCACAAGGACTCCCGGCGGGTGTATGAAACAGGCCCTAAAAGCCACATTTTGACATTCCCAAAATACCCCGATGTAAGCAAAAATCCTGGAAATGTCAACTTCTACCAGGTGGTACGTTCAAGCCAACTATGAGGACTCATTGCTGCCCATCCTACCTCACTGGGTTGTTGTGATGGTAAAAGAGTGTGCCAATGTGCCAATTAGAGCTCTCGGGAGAAAGGTCGGGGTATTTTTTTTTTAATGTCATCTATAATAGCTGTTAATAATTTTCTAATTTCTGACTGTGATTTTAGGATAAAGAACGCTTTGTGTATATTACCACTGTCCTCCTGCTCCCTCCCTGCAGGTCTTCATCAGCTGGCCAATGCGCTAAAAATGGCCACAGCCGCTTCTTGAGCCTGCCCAGCAGCAAATGCCCTGTGTACTTTGTGCAATGCTGCTGCTGCTTCCATGCATAAAACTTTCCCTGCTGGTTACATAAGCAGTGCTTGCATCTCTCTCTCTCCCCCCCCCCACTCCCTTTCAATGCTAATGAAGTCACATTAAGGAAAGTGGGGTTTTCAATGTGATCTTCCTCCTTCAGATTAGATGGGAGAACAAAGGTTTCTTTCTTTTTTTGCCATAACGATGTTTATTCTTTGCAAAGGGGGTAGATCGGCAGGGTACACACCAACCCAAATTATAACGTGCATCGTCTCCTCTGTGCAACTTAATTCCGCTTCCAAGTTGGCAGCTTTTTGTGTTGCCGTTGCTTTTTAATATTATTTTTAAAATGTGGAATTAGCCAGAGCATCTTGCTGGTACGCTGGACACTACAGTGTTTTCTGTACATTGCGTGAGTGAATAACATCTCAGTGTGGTTTAGCTGCCTTCCGAGAATCTTGGTTTGTGGCTGCATGATTAATTTCTCAGAGATCACAGAGCACCCATGAAGAAATCGAGACATTAAATTACAAAATTAACACCATGCTTTGCGCTCTCTCGCTCTCGCTCTCTCTTTTGCAAAGAATGCATCATGCCTATGATTCAGGGATGCTTTCCATGTGGGGACCCCTTGCTGTTGCAAGAGGGGGGTGAGATTCCCTGCCTCCTTTCTATGCATTATACAGGCTATAATTTACAGTTCTTGGGAGCCGCAGCTAACGGTTTTGGCTAGCAAGGATCAAATCAAAGTCCTCCCCGCAAAAGCTAGCAGCATCCAGCCACATACCTGCCCCTATTTCTAGAAAGGGAAAATAATAGCCTTGTGCTTTCATCATTCAACAGCTTCCTACCCTGTGCCAGGTTGCTGTAACTGCTGCAGTTGTTAATGCCAAAGTACCCTATTCATGTAAACGACAGGTAAGCGGCTCTCTCGGGAACAAACATGCAGCCTGAGCTTTTAGCTCTCTCTACCAGGTAGTAAAATCCAGCTTATTATTCATGCACAGGAGCAAACTTAGATGAATTTCCTGGCTCTCGTTGAGTCCATAGCTCAGAAATTTCATTTCCCTTGCCCTCGGCACACATACTTTTTGTGTCTCTTTCTTTTGAAAAGACTTTTTAAACAAATGCCCCTGTTGTCTTTTTGATAGAATTTCACATCATTTACAGTAGTGCTTCTCAAGCTGTCTGATACTGTGGGCCATTGATTCACACCCCTTCCAGTGTGCCAGGGATCGCTATTATACTTGGTCCCCGAAGCATCCCACACAACCTGGGCTATGGTGGAATCACCCAGGAGTGGCAACTGATGGCTCATGGTCCAGCACTGCTCCACAAGCTACCAGCTTGTGTAAGGTAAAAGGTAAAGGACCCCTGGATGGTAAAGTCCAGTCGAAGGCGACTATGGGGTTGTGGCGCTCATCTTGCTTTCAGGCCAGCGTTTGTCCCACAGACAGCTTTCCAGGTCATGTGGCCAGCATGACTAAACCAAGGTAAAAGGTAAAGGACCCCTGGATGGTAAAGTCCAGTCGAAGGCGACTATGGGGTTGTGGCGCTCATCTTGCTTTCAGGCCAGCGTTTGTCCCACAGACAGCTTTCCAGGTCATGTGGCCAGCATGACTAAACCGCTTCTGGCGCAAAGGAACACCATGATGGAAACTAGAGTGCATGGAAACGCCGTTTACCTTCCCTCCACAGCGGTACCTATTTATCTACTTGCACTGGTGTGCTTTCGAACTGCTAGGTTGGCAGGAGCTGGGATAGAGCAACAGGAACTCACCCCGTCGTGTGGATTCGAACCGGTGACCTTCTGATTGGCAAGCCAGAGGCTCAGTGGTTTAGACTACAGCGCCACCCACATAGCACTGCTCTACAGCCACTTCCCAAAGCCTGAGCTTAGCTCCTCCACTACAGAGGAGTACTGGGAGGGGGCAGTTTGCAGAGGAGAATGGGAAGAGGGTTCTTCAACCCTTCCCCTGCTTGTCACTTTCTTCCTGAAGTGTTCCCCCCCCCAGCCAATGTCCTAGACCCACACTTGTGATGTAGCATGATGTTCCATACCGCCACTACACAAACCTCTAAGTTCATTGCAACTAGGGGCATATGCAAGCCATGCATATAAATCATATTTAAAGCCCATGAAGGCCACTCAAGAATCATGGGAACTATAGTTTTCCTCCTCGCAGAACTACAATTCCCAACACCCCGTACAAAACTACAGTACCCAGGATTCACTGGGGGAGGCCACGTTAAATGAATGTTGCTTTAAATGTATGGTGCCACTGTGCCTTGAGAACCACTGTTCTTCAGTGTGATTTAACTGCGAGCATTAATGGTGATGCCTGCCATGAATGATGCCCCCCCCCCCCGTCTGAGCTGTGGCAGAGGAGCCAGCTGGGTCACGAAGACCAGCAGTGTAAGCCACAGAGGTTCTGAGCCCAGACACAAGGCTGACATTGGAGCCACTCAACCCCCTGAGACCTCCAAACTGGGATCTCTAGAGGCAGGTCCCCTTGAAGCCAGATTCTGCAGAAAAATTGGTTCCCTTTGCACAGAGCGCATGACATCCGGCCAAGGACATTTCAGAAGACCCATAGTTCAGCAATGGAGCATCTGCTTTGCATCCAGAAGGTCCCAGATTCGATCTCCAGCATCTTGAGGTCAGGCTAGCAGAGAACCCTGCCTAAAATCCTGGGAAGCCCCCTCCAGTCAGTGTAGACAATACTAAGCTAGATGGATCGATGCTCTGACTTTTGTATAAGGCAGCTTACTGTGTTTCACGTTTCCTTGTAGCAGGCAGATGACGGAGAGAAGATGCAGTTCTAGGCTTCATAGAAGAGTCTGGCCCCTTTAAGACTTCCCAGTTTTCAGAAAGGGAGAGAACCCTGGGAACGGGTAGCCTGGCTCTGGAGCAGCTTTTTAAAAGCAAAACAAAAGAGCACCGAAAGTCTGATTTTAGAGCTACCGATGATCCTGCAAGGAGCTGTCCGCGGTGCTGCAGCATCCAGTGGGGAGAGAACAGAGCATCCCAAAAGGAGTGATTTGCCAGAACCATGGACAGGAACACTTCACCCAGCCACAAGTTTCTTTGTAGGCCCCATTTGTAAATACTACTGCCCTGGCTATTCTCATGTATGGTAATACAGTACTGCGTTCCATAGGGCCGCCCTTGGAAACCATCCAGAAACTTCAAATAGGCACAGCATGCCATTGCTGAACAGGGCTAAGCCGGCAAGGATGTATTGCGCCAGTGCTGAAATGTCTGCGTCGGTTACCAGTTGGTTTCCAAAGTGCTGGTTTTGGACTATAAGGCCCCAACGTGTCCTGGGCCTTGCCTATCTCAGGAAATGCCTTCTACTAGATAAGCCCTCCTGCACTGACTGACACTGCTCTGCTCCAGGCCCCATTGTTCTGGGAACTGTTTCAATTATCTCCGATCTGCTGTAGGGGCTTCTTGGTTGTGGCTCCACAGCTGCAGAATTACACTCTCCTGAGAGGTGCATCTCTGTTCTTGGTTTGGATTCCGAGACAAGTGAAAACCTTTTTTTATTATTACTTCACCAGGCATTCGGCATATAATTGGAAGTTTGCATTTTGCTTTATATGTATGTAGAATGTTTTTATACGTATCGAATTATTATTTGCTCTGTTTTGCATAAGCTGCATAGCAACTTGCGTTAACGTATGAAACTGTGGTCAAAACCTAACTGTGCGTTGTTTCTTACTTGAGATGATGTCAGGGACTGGACTGAGGGGGATGAAACTGAGGAGGAATGGTGGAGACCACCCCCCCTCCTCCTGAACTTCCCAGAGAAGAGGAAGGCAGTATTGAATTACAGCAGTGGTTTGAGGAAGGTCATAGCTCAGAGACAGGTGAACAGAAGAGTTGGGGGGGGTGTTAGGTGAAGAGTAGGGGAAGACAGAGACCGAGCAGCCAGCTGACATGTTATCACTGGGGAGAGCATTTCTGACCCTCCCCCCTTCTCCCAGAACCTGGCGTGCATTGAAAGTGGAAGAGCAAAGGACTCAGAGACAATTAGCCCCTGGCGGACACTGTAAGGGGAAGTGCTATTGCTAGGAAGAGAGGGGGAAGGAGCTCAGTTGGAGCAACGCCATGAACATAAGAGGCAGCATCAGAGGCCTCTCGCTGTGAATACTGAATAAAGACTCGGTAAGAACTTCCTTGGCTGTCTACCTTGAGAGCGGGGAGGATCAGAATTCACTGAAACCTGACAGATGATGTCTTCCCTGATTGGAGGAGGGAAAAGTATGTCCAGCCAATGGGGACTCCAGAAACAGCGTGCCCAGCCAATGTGTCTCCTGGACCAGAAGTCTTGTTGGGTTCAGTACCACTACAGCAGTGTTTTTCAACCTTTTTTGGGCAAAGGCACACTTGTTTCATGAAAAAAATCACGAGGCACACCACCATTAGAAAATGTTAAAAAATTTAACTCTGTGCCTATATTGACTATAATATAAAGTAATTCTCTTGAATAGGAATCAAATAAACAATTTTTCCCACGGCACACCAGGCAACATCTCGCGGCACACTAGTGTGCCGCGGAACAGTGGTTGAAAAACACTGCACTACAGAATGAAGGGTGGAAGGGGCTGCCTTTCTAAAGAAGCCAGGAGCTTCTGTTTAAATGGAGGAGCAGCAGAATTTTCTTGCTCCAGTGAGCAGGACTCAAACCAGTGGCTTTAGGGAAGCAGGTTTTGGCAACGCATCAGGAGAAACCTCCTTGTGTGAAGAGCTGTTAAACTGGTTAAGTGGATCTCCCCCCCACACACACCTAAAAAAAACCTTCGGCAATTTTGAAGTGGTCCCCGTGCGGGTGAGGGTGGGGATTGCTGGACTAAGATGGGTCCTTGATCCCCTCCAACTCAACTCTGCTAACCCTCTTGAGATCAGAGTTGACCATTGCTCTCCATTTGTCTTCCACTCCTTTTCCCAGTACCCCTGCTTCTCTCCCACCCCCCACCCCCCATGGTCATGGTTCTTATTCAGATGGACAGCACGCTCACCAGGAAAGAGAGGAAACATTTCTTTTTATTCGTCAGGTCGGTGCTTGACAAATGACAATCCGAAGGTAAGGGGAGAAGATCCCTGCCAAATCCCAGCCGCAAGATTCCCTTGCCGCATGTTAATAGCTTGTTCCTAAACCAAAACCTCGCTTCTCTGCCCAGGGTTCGCTTACACAATGAAAAGGATGCTGGTTTGGTTGTCATCCTAATGCTTAACTTGCATGCCAGAGATAACAGCCAAGCAACCGATGGAACGAAAGGAGGCAGAACAGTTCTGGAGCCCAGCGGAGGATTAAAAAGCTGGATTCCCCCCACTGGGAAAGACAGCCGTGTGGGTGCAGCTTAGAGAGGGAAGGCTGATCCCAGAAGGATGGGAAATCGCCCCTGCTCAGTGGAGTCTACTTGCAGCCTTGCATTTTGGGCTTGCTTCTCTCCAAACACCCTCCATATGCAAAACGGATCGAAAAAGTAGCCAAATTGTGCCAAAGCCTATGCATATGAGACACATCACCAGAGCCAGCTTCGGAGTGTAAAGAGGACCGGCTGGTGCCTGCCTTCTGACGGTGGCAACAAGAGGCGGCAAACGGCAACAGTGCTTTGGTGATGGGGTGGTCCATTGCTCAGTATCTTTGTGTCCAAGAGCAAGCCATCAGTAAATCACACTGCTCAAAGCTGGAGTTAACTCTTTATGAGCAAAACCACAATCGACTGAGTGTCAGGCCTAATGAGGGCAGCAACTCCTCTCCAGTGGGTCTTGCCCCATGCATCAGTTGCCAAGACTGAAAGTCCTCACCTCCTCCCAGCCATCGAAGTCCCCTCCTCTCCAGGGCTTTCCCCCAGTAACCGGAGACTGTGTCTGCAAGCAGTCAGCCTCTCCTCCACCCTTTTCATGCTGCTTCTTCTTCTGGCACACAATGCAGGCAAAGGAGATTTCAATGGTGGCTTCTGGTCCCTTGCTGGGGGCTACCATTTTACTTTCCCACAATCCTCAGTGGAACAAGGCCAGGAACCAGCCTTTATAGTTTAATGCAACTATTATTTGCATTGCACTGTGTTTCTTGTACACTGCTTAGAGAAGATTGTAATTTATCAGTATATAAATTGTCTAAATAATAAATACCATATTTATCTGTGTATAAGATGGCCCCTATTATTATTTTTTACCCAAAATTAAGAAATTAAGTTGTTTAGCTTTTTTGGGGGGTGGGGGAAGGTCACTTCTGCCAATCGCTCACCCGGCTGCCCGCCACTGCCAATCGCTTGCCACAGCCACGGCCGATCGCACGCCTTGCCGCAGCCACCAATTGTCTGCCTGCTTCCCGCCACCAACAACCCACCCGCCTACTTGCCGTAGCTGCCAATCGCCTGCCCAATTGCCGCAGCCACAGCCAATCGCCAGCTGGCCTTGCCGCAGCCACCAATCAACCGCCCAATCACCTCTGCCAATCTCCTGCTTGCTGCTGCCATCAATCGCACATCCCCTCCACTGCATTCACTATCTGTATATAAGATGACACCCAATTTTTGCCTAATTTTTTAAAGCAAAAAAGCATCACGGGAAAATGCGCTAACTATGGTGCCCTGCTTCCCACCACATTTCCACGGTCAATCCTTGCCGCTGGTTTTAACCTTCAAAGCCCTATGTGGGCTTGGAGGCTGCAAAGCTATCAAGAAAGAGAAGCAGGAATAGATGGTTTTTTTAAAGCCTGTTTCTGAAAAAAAGAAACAGATCAAAGAGGCCAATCAAACTGCAGTAGTTTAATTTCATAGAGGTGGAGGCACTGCTGAAAAGCCACTCCTCCTCTCATGATCACAAGCCTAATTGACCTTATGGGTGAGAATAAGAGGGACTTCAAAGCTGATCTCAACACACAGGCTAAGTGTTGTTCCACTTACATTGCCTCTCTGTTTATATCCTGTTTTGGTTTCTTCATTATTATCCCTGTCTTTTAAACATTTATTACCCTTACAGTCAAATTACACCAAGTTCGAGAATCAACAACAGGGTCACAATACACACAATAAACAAGTAAACCGGGGTGGGAGAGACCTCTCTAACGAAGAATAGATTATGGTCAAAGATTGTCTTGAGACTGACCATTCCAAAACACTGCAATTAAGAGCCATCTTTCAAGAAACCTGCTTTTCTGCCATATGGGTCTTCTAGAATAATAGGTTAATTTTGATTGTGCGATGGGGTGGCGATGTGGTCTAAACCACTGAGCCTCTTGGGCTTGCCAATCAGAAGGTTGGCAGTTCGAATCCCTGTGGTGAAGTGAGCTCCCATTGCTCTGTCCCAGCTCCTGGCAACCGAGCAGTTCGAAAGTGTGCCAGTGCAAGTAGATAAATAGGTACCACTGCGGCGGGAAGGTAAACGGCATTTCCGTGAGCTCTGGTTTCCGTCACGGTGTTCTGTTGCGCCAGAAGCGGTTTAGTCCTGCTGGCCACATGAGCCGGAAAGCTGTCTGTGGACAAACGCCGGCCTGAAAGTGAGATGAGCGCCACAACCCCATAGTTGCCTTTGACTGGACTTAACCGCCCGGGGGTCCTTTACCTTTTACCTGTGACTGGCAGAGTAAATGAATGAATAAACAGCAGTCAGAAAGACCACAGTACAGCTCGCTCTTCCTTGCTCATTTTTAAGGTTCTCGAAGCTACTAACATGAGTTTGGCCAAACTGCGAGAGGCAGTGAAGGATAGGCGTGCCTGGCGTGCTCTGGTCCATGGGGTCACGAATAGTCGGACACGACTGAACGACTGAACAACAACAACTGGTTTACCTGACACAAGTATTTTTAAGGGGGTGCTCTTGCTCCTTTGAGCTGTGAGCTCCCTAATATCCACAAGCGCCAGGGTCACTTTGAACAGCATGGGTCACTTTGAACAGCATGTTCCCTGCACAACAGCTATGGGATAATATGTTTGCCATGGTGCGATGTGGGTTTTCCTGCATGTAGGTGCCCATAGCAAATTATCTTGTGTGAAGGTGGTCCAAAATCTCAAGCAAATCCAGCAACACCAGGAACAGGGAAACATGAAGAACTAACAGAAGAAGAAGAAGAAGAGTTTGGATTTGATATCCCGCTTCATCACTACCCGAAGGAGTCTCAAAGCGGCTAACATTCTCCTTTCCCTTCCTCCCCCACAACAAACACTCTGTGAGGTGAGTGGGGCTGAGAGACTTCAGAGAAGTGTGACTAGCCCAAGGTCACCCAGCAGCTGCATGTGGAGGAGCGGAGACGCGAACCCGGTTCCCCAGATTACGAGTCTACCGCTCTTAACCACTACACCACACTGGCTCTCCTTACCTTACAGTGCAACATCCTTACCTAGTCTACTCAGAAGTAAGTCCTACAGAATTTAAGAAGGGCTAGGACTGCAGCCCAAGTTCTAACCAATCATGTCCTTAAACAACAAGCATTGGCATTTGCGGGAATTTAAAGCATTTCAGCTTTTAGATTACCAATATATATGAAATCAGTTTTCACAGTTGATATCAGCATATTTCATTCTCCCGTTGCTGGATGTGTGATTGTTACATCACATGTCTGTGTTTACATTCCATGTTTGGAAAGCGCGAGAACGGAAGCCAGTTCTATCTCTTCCGCTGTATTGTACTTTTGTATTTTCTCTCTCTCTCTTGGAGAAGATGTGAAAGGATTCCATGATTATTTTTTTGTCCTGTATATATTGCTTAATAAATTACTTAGAATGCCACACCTCAGAGCCACAGCGTTCCTGCTTTACTCTGCTGTTTGAGTGTGCATATATCTTCGGATATGTGTTGTTGCTGCGCACCAGGACTGAAGATTTATGAACGTCCTGTGCTACGCTCCACAAGGAAGACGCCTTGAGATGTTTGTCTCAGTCCTGGGGCTGTGGTTCCCCGCCCCCCGCGTGTCCCGACAGTTCTTTCTTTTTATTTAACAGAATTTACATGCCACTTCATTGTAGTCAAACCTCTAAGCAGTTTAAAGTTATCATGAAGGCTTGGGTGATATTTTGGGTGGGAAATTTTAAATGGGCAGTTTGCCATTTATTTCTGGTTTGGGGGCCCACGTGAGCAGGTATCAGGAAACCTCTGTGCAAGGAAATTTGGCCGCTTGGTGTCATCAGGTTGACTTGTATTAATTGTGCTGCATTTTAATAATAATAATAATAATAATAATATTAATAATAATAATAATAATATTTGTACCCCGCCCATCTGGCTGGGTCTCCCCAGCCACTCTGGGCGGCTTCCAACAAATATTAAAATACATTAAAATATCACAGATTAAAAACTTCCCTAAACAGGGCTGCCTTCAGGTATTTTCTGAATGTCAGGTAGTTGTTTATCTCCTTGACCTCTGATGGGAGGGCGTTCCACAGGGCGGGCGCCACTACCGAGAAGGCCCTCGGTGCTGGATCTCAGTGTCCGGGCTGAATGATGGGGGTGGAGACGCTCCTTCAGGTATACAGGACCGAGGCCGTTTAGGGCTTTAAAGGTCAGCACCAACACTTTGAATTGTGCTTGGAAATGTACTGGGAGCCAATGTAGGTCTTTCAGGACCGGTGTTATGTGGTCCCGGCAGCCACTCCCAGTCACCAGTCTAGCTGCCGCATTCTGGATTAATTGCAGTTTCTGGGTCACCTTCAAAGAATCTGCTGGGTGTATTCAGGAAACTCGTGGTTGAGTTACAAGAGCTTGAGTTTCAGACCAGATATTATTATTATTATTATTATTATTATTATTATTATTATTATTACAATCGCCCCCAAACAAAGGTGGTTTTCATTATTATGTCCAGACATACTTACACTTTAATAAAATGCAAAAATGAAATATTAAAACTGGAGGAAGAAAACAACATCCACCAGAATGAAAACCATAACCTTGCAACATTTTGGAGGAACTATTCTCTTGTGACCACTGATGAAAAAAAAACCTAAAAATGATGCCCTGTACATATTTGCAGCTGTTCAGCATTTGACTTCTGCCGTTTATTATTTCAGGACATGGTGTTCAGCTCTATACGATGTGCTCTCAGTTTATTTCTTTCCAATTCTCATCATCAGAGAATTGATCTGGGCTAGGAAGCCTTAATTTCCCTTCTTCCTTCCTCTTTAAGCAGATACACTGGCGTCCCGCTGAATTGCATTGAACAGTGACTCACAATTTAAACCATGTTCCTTTCCAACACAGAGAAAGTCAACTCTTAATTTAATTGGTCCACCCTTCCAATCAAGCAAATTAATAAAAAATACTTAACTATTTAATGTGTCAACACGAATAGAAGTTATTAATATTGCAGTTGTTGTATAAGGGATTGTTATTATGACCAGAATGTAATTGAAATTAATAAGATTTCAGAACGCAGAAAGAAAGAAAGAAAGAAAGAAAGAAAGAAAGAAAGAAAGAAAGAAAGAAAGAAGAAACTGTCAAACCATCAAATCTAGCACGCGGGGGGGGCACTTTATCTAAATTATATAATTTGGTATTTGAACGATTAGTATTAATAACTGTATTATAAATTGGTATTGTTATAAAGAGGCTATTATTGGATTGTAATTGAAAACTAATGAAGATTATTATAAAAAATATATACAGTGGTACCTTGGTTCTCAAACTTAATCTGTTCCAGGAGTCCGTTCCAAAACCAAAGCGTTCCAAAACCAAAGCATGCTTTCCCGTAGAAAGTAATGCAAAACGGACTAATCCGTTCCAGACTTTTAAAAACAACCCCTTAAACAGCAATTTAACATGAATTTTACTAACGAGACCATTGATCCATCAAATGAAAATAATCAATGTACTGTACTATAAAATAAATGAGACAGCATTGTAGATGATAAAAATTAAATTTATTTATTTTTCTTACCTGCGCTGATGATAGTCATTGTTTGGATGAGGGGTTTTTATCCATTTCCGCAATCACACAATCAATCAATCAATCAATCAATCTGTAGTTGAACTGGGTTCCGAAATGTTAGAAGAAGAAGAAGAAGAAGAAGAAGAAGAAGAAGAAGAGGAGGAGGAGAGTTTGGATTTGATATCCCGCTTTTCACTACCCGAAGGAGTCTCAAAGCGGCTAACATTCTCCTTTCCCTTCCTCCCCCACAACAAACACTCTGTGAGGTGAGTGGGGCTGAGAGACTTCAGAGAAGTGTGACTAGCCCAAGGTCACCCAGCAGCTGCATGTGGAGGAGCGGAGACGCGAACCCGGTTCACCAGATTACGAGTCTACCACTCTTAACCACTACACCACACTGAAAACCAAGACAAGGCTTCTGATTGGTGCAGGCGCCCCAGAAACAATAGCCAACAGCCACATCGGACGTTCGGCTTCCGAAAAACATTCAAAAACCGGAACACTTCTGGGTTTTTGGCATTTGAGAACCAAGGTGTTTGGGAACCAAGGTGTTTTGAGTACCAAGGCGTTTGAGTACCAAGGTACCACTGTACTTAACATTACCCCTTCTAACATAAAGGCTGCCCAAAGCAACATAAATCCTGGCTAAGCCCATGGGTCCTCTTCTCAGTGTTAAGTCTCAGGCCTGGAATATGCAAAATAATAAGGGTGCTCTGGAGCAGGGGGGGCAGGGAGAGTCTTCACTTGTTCCTGAGCAAATGCAAAAGACTCCACACACTGACGGGATGAAGGCATTGCTTTTCGGGTAGAAGCAATCTTGAGGCCTCTCGCTTTTGCTTTCCTCAATTTCGATCCAGAAAACTCTGGTGCAAATCAGGAGGAGATGCTCAAAGGGGCAGATAAGAACAGGTGTTGTCGGGAAGCAAAAAAACGCTCCCTGGGAGCTAAAATGGAAAGGTGGCAGAGGGCAGATGAAGAGCGGAGGCAGGAACGAGCTTTGCAGCCTTGTCACCTGTATCCAAGGCTGTTCTTCTGATTAGGAAATTGACAGATGTTGGCGCCAAGTAATTGAGCGTGTGGAAGAGCACAAAGGATGCCGTAGGTGGAAGCCACAGTGCAACACGGCTCTAATGAGATGTGCATCTCCTTTGTCTAACTTCTGCCCCACACCTCTGGCTCCAGAAAGTGCTCTGGTTTGAATTGAGCGCTCCACAAAAAGGGACGTGAGTCCCAAAATGGCAAGGCACTTTTCGGAGAGCTTGACAGCAGAAAGCCTCCGGTTCTCAGCATGTTCGGTTCCTTACAATTCATCTGATCCTTGCCTGTTATATAGCGTTCCCTCTAGAGAGGAACCAGCTTGATTTGCAAAGAAATTAGATTGAAAACAGTCGCTGGGAATCCTAGCCGATTCCACACTCCAGGGACCTCTCTGGCTGGCAATCAGGAACAGTATTTTGGGGGAGGTGAGTGTGGGGTTTAATGGGGGGGGAGAGTATTGAATATTAATTAAGATCTGATTTTACAGTTTTAGGCTGAGGGGAAAGGAGGGGCTGTGTTTCCTGCCCTCCCAACATATGGCAAGAGAAATAACTAAAGTCACAGCAAAAGACAGTGTCAGAATAATAACTCGATTCTGAGCAAGTTTGTTTTATGGGCCTGGTGGCTGTAAACTCTCTTTCGACCCCCCAAAGCATAAGCTTGCACATTTATGTCATGGAGGCATGAAAAAATGGGACAGTATGCCCAGACAGACACAGCAGGATGCGTGCACCTATTATTCAGGTAGCCATAACATTGATGAGCCACTCTTCTGTTTACAACACTCAAAGCAATTTACATCCACTGAATCACAGCGAATGAGGGGAAGCAGACCAGGTACCTACCATTTGTCTCCCTCCCACAGTAATTCGTGCTACCGGTTCCCTCTCCTACCTCCTTGATCTAGTCCAGACATTTCCATTTTTGCCTTTAGTGTGTGTTGGGGGGGACAGACAACAACAACCAGCTACCAGGGAAACGTGGGGCCACCAACTTGCATGGGGTGGGTGGATGGGAATCAGACAGAAAGAAGATGCTTAACCCCTCCCCGCCCCTGCTGATTCTCCCAAGCAAATGCTTAACCCCTCCCACCCACGCTGATCCTCCGCCCTGCAAATGCCCTTTCAGTTTCTTGCTTCGAGACAGGTTCCTAAAGTGGCTGGGGACTGGGGAATGACATTGGGAGGGGCATTTGCAAAAGAGAACTGGAGAGCCCGGGTGCTAACCACGCCTGCTCCTCGCCTGTGAGTTCTCCCCAGCAAATGGCCCTTGCAAGTTCAGCTTAGCTGTGTGAGTTTGGGAACATGCATTGGCAGAGATGGAATAGGCCCTACGGCACGAGGCCAGGTTACGCCTGCATTGCATGCAACGGCTTAGCTCAACTCTTATGTGCCAAAATGGAAGAGATACAGAATCCAGTGCATTTATTTATTAAAACAGAAAAGTGCAGCAAAGATACTAGCAATTAACTTATAAAAATAGCACTCTGGAGCCATCTCTAAGAGCTGGGAAAGGGAGGTGTAAACTTGCAATAAACAATGGAGTTGCACCATTTCCCCGCACCCCCAAGCAAGACTTCATAAAGATCAGCTGGTTAATGCTCTATGTTGGCATGCTTTAAAGTAGGGAAGTGAGCTGCCAATATGATAAATTATTCCCCCCCCATCTTTATAGAAAGATGTACCAGAGTTCAAAGCCTCTTTGAAAACCCTGCTTTCATGTGTTCGATTTACAAAAGAAAGCGCTTATTCGCCAGAGTGTTAACTTGTGGAATCCAATGCCTCAGGGTGCCGTGACAGCCAGCAGCTTAAGAGTGGTTTCCAAGGGGATTCGAGGAACTGATGGAAGAGAGGTCTATTCCCCAGCCACTTCTGGGCATGCTGGCTAAATAGAACCTGCATGTTCAGAAGCAGTATGCTGGAAAATACAAGTTGGCTGGGGGACAAAAGGTGAGAGAGAGAGAAAGAGAGATGCCAATGTTTTCCCATGTTTGTGGGCTTCCAGAACACCTTTGGGAAAAGAATGCCAGGTTTCCTTGTGTATTATTCTTCTAGAGTACAGTACTGTATATCCAGCCCTGAGTCTTCCAACTCAAGGTGACGCACATTCCTAATGGTAAGAGCAGTTTGACAGCAGAACTGCCTGCCTCAGGAGGTGGGAGGTTCTCCTTTGCTGTTTTAAGCAGAGGCCAGACGCGTGTCTGTCAAGGACCTGTTGCAACTACGTATCCTGCATGCAGACCCTGCATTGAGCAAAGGGGCGGACGAGGAGACCTGCAAAGTCCCGTCCCAGCTCTACATACCCCTACGGTGAGGCTCCCAGGTGGCCCCTGCTCCCGTTACGAAGCAGACCCTGACTCTCTTTGCTTCAACAAAGCGGTTATCCCGGATGCCCTCGGGCAAGAGCCCTTCCACTCGTTCCAGAAGTGCTGCTCTCCCTTAGAGGTGCTTAGCGATGAGGGAAGTCACTCTCTCTGCTCATGCTCAGAGACACTCCCTCGCGAGGCTGAGGCCCTTGGGTCTCCCATTCAGTCTGGACATCTTTATCCCCCGGCACGACCCCCGCCGCCACCCATCAATCTTTCCTTCTTTTAGGGGAAACCCCTTTGGGGGGGAATCTGGAGGAAATGGGAGGAGCCCCGGGTCCCACTCCCTCTCACCTCACCAGCCCAGGCGTCAGTCTCCGCTGCTCTGCGTCTGCGGGGAGGGGAAGGGAGGAGGGAGAGAGAGAGAGAGAGAGAAAGAGACCTCAATCCGAATTAATTCCTTCCAACTCCTCTCGACCCCTTTCTTACGCGGGACTTGAGCCGCTCCCCGCTGTAAGTGTCCACCTATCGAGCTCAGCCGGCGGCTTCTTGCAGCTGCAGCTGCCGGCACCATCCCCGGAGGGGCTCCTTTCCCCAGCTCGGGGGACCCGCAAAGACCGGAACGCGGGCAGACGCTCGTTGCGCGCCGGAGCCTCCGAGAGAGGCGCGCGGAGAGGAAAGTTGCAGTTGTTCCTGCGGCCGCCAGGCGGCGTCGCGGCGACACCCTCTCCGCCCGCTCCGCTTTCCTGCACGTTTGGCAAAAAACCTGGGACTTCTCCGAGCAGCCGCCTCCAAGCTGCTAGCCCGCCAGCTCGCCCTCGCCGCCGCAGCAACAGCAGCCCAGTTTCTGGATGCGCTGGAGAATTAAGGACCTCCGCAGAGGTTTTAAGTTTCCTGATCCCAGCGCGCTGGGGGTAGGAGCTTGGAGAGAAGAAAGGGAAAAGGTGGGGGTGGCAGAAAGAGGGGGCGAGGGAGGACTCTGCAAAGCCTCTTCTCTTTCTTCCCTTTTCTCCATCCCTCCGGATCGCCGCTGCCCAGGCAGCTCAAGCCCGCGGGATCCAAGAAGGCAGCCTGCTGCGCTCGCCCACCCGCCCCTGCAAAAGGAGACGCCGCTCCCAACGCGTCGGGGAGATCCCGTCTTTTGCCAAGAGAGTGGCGAGTTCCCTCCGAGGTAGGTGGCAGGACGACGGGGCAGGTTCCCGGAGCGGGGCGCAGGCCCCCGGGGGGGGGCAGGGACCGCTTCCAGGGGGGCGGGGCTGCTTTTCCCGTTTAAAACAAAAGGGTCCAGCTCCGGATCCAGCCAAGGATCCCTCGAGGGCAGCCCGTGCGGACCACACATCCCAACCCAGTGGCAGTGAAGCCACGTGTGCGTGTGGCCAGTTCTCATCGTCCCCCAAGAGAGACCCGGAGAGGACCCTCGCCAGCAGCGGCAGAAAGGTCTGCAGAAGTCGAAATCGGTTCCTGCTGGTAGAATCAGTCCCCATCCAAACCCCCGGGGTGACCATCAGTGCCCTGCCAACCCGGACCTTGGTGCTGCCACCCGCAGCCAGCGAGGAACCACCACCACCACCACCCTCCCGTGCAAACGGACCACCCAAATTCAGCCAGCATCCTGGCATCCGTCATGAGCAGCATACAAGTGACCAACCTAAGAAGTCAACTCAACTCAGGGTCTCTTGTCTGGCTATCAGGGTCCAGCTTCTGCTACCCAGCACGGCTTACAGGTCCAGAACCAGCTCACAGAAAGCGGGTTCCCCTCCAACACCAGCCCAGAGACCCGCCAACCTCGCCCGCCACGGGGCTCAGCCCAGACCATGCACTGAGCAAGCCGGCTTCCAAGCAAACCGAGATTATAATCCAGAAAAGAGGAGACAAGCCTAAATCCCGACTGTGCAGCGGAGACTTCTAGCCCGATTTTTGCTCCCCGGTGTAGGTGAGGAGGACGTGCCAAGCCAACAGGGCAAGCTCTCCTCTTCGCCACCAGAATGTCGGTGGTGCGCAGGAAGTTCGGCGACGAATACCAGGCCGTGGTGGGCACGTCGGCGCGGCGGAAGCGCCAGCGCTTTGTGGACAAGAACGGCCGCTGCAACGTCCAGCACGGCAACCTGGGCAGCGAGAACAGCCGCTACCTGACGGACCTCTTCACCACCCTGGTGGACCTCAAGTGGCGCTGGAACCTGCTCATCTTCCTGTTGACCTACACGGTGGCCTGGCTGGTCATGGCCTCCATGTGGTGGGGGATCGCCTACTTGCGGGGAGACCTGGACATGCACCACGGGCACAGCCCCGGGCACAACCCCTGCGTGGCCAATGTCTACAACTTCCCCTCGGCCTTCCTCTTCTTCATCGAGACGGAGGCGACCATCGGGTACGGGCACCGCTACATCACCGAGCGCTGCCCCGAGGGCATCGTGCTCTTCCTCTTCCAGTCCCTGCTGGGCTCCGTGGTGGACGCCTTCCTCATCGGCTGCATGTTCATCAAGATGTCCCAGCCCAAGAAGAGGGCCGAGACCCTCATGTTCAGCCGCGCCGCGGTCATCTCCAAGCGAGACGGGAAGCTGTGCCTCATGTTCCGCGTGGGGAACCTGCGCAACAGCCACATGGTCTCAGCCCAGATCCGCTGCAAACTTATCAAGGTGAGTCATTTCCTTGATGGGATCCCAGCTTCACAGGGAAGAGGGTGGGGTGGGATCCTTGCTGTGCACTCACATCCCGGGAAGCTTAGAGAACTGGATTTCGATGTGGGAGAGGCCTAGATTCAAATCTCGCTTCTGGGCTCCTGGGCCCATGCCTTCTGGGCTCGTGGAAGCCCCTCGGTCTCAGTTCCCTCATCTGTGAAACGGGAACATTAAGAATCGTGTGATGAGCTTACTGTGAGCACAATACAATGGCCTTTGCGGATGAAAGTTGCCTTGTAAAAGATGCATATTAGCAGGCACTGAAGAGAGAGAGGAAAAAACGAGGTTCCAAGGAGGGTGGGCAGGTAGGATTGGGAGTTTTTGGCAAAGGCTCCAAAGAGGATGCCAAAATGGCTTATCCCGTGTCATGTGCTAGAGATTTTGCACAATTCTTTTCAGACTAAGGAGACATTTAAACCTGAAGGTTTGGAGTAAGCCCCCTTGCGTTCAGTGGGATTATTCTCCCAGGTAGGAAAGCCTAGGGTCAGATTGCAAACAGTTTCTTAAATTCAGTATCTTCACATCTTCCTCTCCCCCACCACCCCCGCCACCCCACATCCCTTAAAAACAATAATCTCAAAATCAATCTCGTGTAAGGAAGTGGGTGTGGGTGGCGAATCAAACGAGAAGATAAGCAATTTGGAATTTTGGAAGCATGTTTGCGTTAGAGGCCCAGACAACATTGCTCCCGAGTGGGCATATCTATTTTGTTAGCAAACAAACAAATAAAAGAAAAACCAGGAGGATTTGCTGGTGAATTCCACCCCCCACCCCCGGCTGCAATTGGATTTGTGCATGGCTCCATCTGAGGGAGAGCTCAGCCCAGGAGCCTATTTTCAACGCCCATCCTGAAACATGAGAAATCAAGCTAAATGCAAAAGCATATTGTAAGCCTATGCAAATGACCTCAGCTTCCTACTTAGCTGGGATAGCTCAGTCAGTAGAGCAGTGTTTTTCAACCTTTTTTGGGCAAAGGCACACTTGTTTCATGAAAAAAATCACGAGGCACACCACCATTAGAAAATGTTAAAAAATTTAACTCTGTGCCTATATTGACTATATATAAAGTAATTTTCCCACGGCACACCAGGCAACATCTCGCGGCACACTAGTGTGCCGCGGAACAGTGGTTGAAAAACACTGCAGTAGAGCATGAGACTCTGAATCTCAGGGTCGTGGGTTCGAGCCCCAGGTTGGGCAAAAGATCCCTGCATTGCAGGGGGTTGGACTAGATGACCCTCGTGGTCGCTTCCAACTCTGCAATTCTATGATTCTACCAAGCAACCTTGGCCGGCACCTGCACCTGCCTAGCGCGCTGCTGAGTAAATGGCCAACCGTTGACCTCACCAATCCATCACACGGTTGGAGAAAACAGGTTGGTTCCAGATGCCATCAAGGACCATCTGTTTATGCAGGAAAGATGACCACTTTGTACCCAGAGTCACCATGATGCAATGGTCAAGACAGCAGCAAGCCAGAGGTGGAGGGAATCATATGAAAATCTGATGTGTTGGTCCATGGGGGGGGCGGGGGGGGGAAAACTGAGCTGAAACTGCTTTGGGGAGGGGAATTGCCAGTGAAGTCCTTTCTCAGGATTACAAGACAACGGGGAAAGGTCAAAGTTGCTTTGCAGGGAAGGCTCAGAAGAAGGATGGTTCTTTCATATGGGTCAGGTTGAGAGCCTGGCAAAGGACCAGCAAACACCAGGGCTGAATGCTGGAGAGGAGGCTAAGAGGTCTCATAGCAGACAGAGTGTTTGGAAAGCACAGAGAGAGAGTGTGTGCAGAAAGGGGTGTTGTGCAAGATAAGGCAAGGCAAGCGACAGAAACACAGGGAGGAGGTTGAGAAGTGAGATCCTGAGCAGCACAGCTCCTCCCCGCCATGCGATGCATAACAAACACAGAAGCTCACGCTCATGGGAAAGCTGAGATAGTCAATAGCACAGGCAGAAATCGAGATAAATGCAGGAAATTAGCAAGTGAAGCCTTAGCATTCACTCCTAGAGACCAGCCAGAGGAAGAGGATATGTGGTGACTGTCTCCATTTTGCCCTGGTTTTAAGCTACCAGAGGGCATCTGACTAGCCTCTGTATCAGAGACAGTGTGCAGGGTTTCATGGAGATTACCGGTAGATAGATAGATAAATAGATAGATAGATACAGTGGTACCCCATGTTACGCACACGATCCGGATTGCGCTACGTAACACGGGAGTGCGTAACACAAACGCCCCTCCGAAAAAACCCAAAGTAGCACGATTTGAGCGCTTCTGCGCATGCGTGAAGTGCGCAGAAGCATTCTGCGCATCCGGGGGTCGTGCGCGCTCCGTAAACGCTTCCGGGTTGCAGGCGTTCTTAACTCAAATGTCCACAACCCGGGGTGTGCGCAGCCCGGGGTATAACTGTAGATAGATAGATAGATAGATAGATAGATAGATAGATAGATAGATAGATAGATAGATGATAGAGTGTTTTTTTCTTTAAAAAAATGTTTAGGGGTACTCTCATTTTCCTACTCATATTGAAATACTGCCCCTCAATGAGGCCAAACTCAGATTCACAAAATGTTTAGGAGTATGTGTACCCCCAGGAAAAAAGCACTGGATAGATTAAGGTTATCAGACGTCCCCTGGCAAAATCCACTGAAGTTGAAAAGTGTCCCCGGATTCACTGAAAAAAACCTTAAGATAGATAGATAGATGATAGATAGGTCTCACCCTAAATAAGCATTCCTATGTTCTTACATTTCGTCTCTCTTCCAACTTTTAGAAAACAAAAGGGTGGTCCTTTTCGAGGACCGCTTTCAGCAGTGTACAATATATCATTTCAATGTAGGCAAATGCTTCCATGCAAAAATAAACCACATACTACTGCATGTCTGTTACCGTTATTGCCTTGTTTTGTTCTTACTGTAATCCAAGTGTTCACTCTTCCTAAATCTACACTGTATCACTGAAAGCCAAAACCTGTCAGGGATAGGTTCTCCTTTCGGAAGACAATAAAGCAGATGCCGTTTTCAACAAAAGTCTCGGTAAAAACTCCAGCTTCTCTCAATTTAACATAATTTGCTGCCTTCTTAGCAGCTCTAATATCCCAGATTCTCAACAACCTAGTTTCCACCTCGGGGATTTTAACATCTTTCCAGACAGTCCTGTCAATCATATTTTAGCTGCAACCAGGAAATATTGAATAAGCCCTGAAAGTCCCTCCTTTACATAATCTTGAAAAATTCCCCCAACAACAGGGCCTCTGAAGTACCTAGGAGATTATTATAACCTATCACGAAATGAATAATCCATAAGATTTCTGCATGGACATCTCCACCACATATGAAAAACAATCTTCCCTTTTCTTCCACAATGTTTTTGTCAATATTCTTTTCTCAATCCTATAACCTTCTTTAAATTTCGGGGGGGCGGGCGGTGTATAATGCCACTTAGAAATCACTGAGTAGTAAGATTTGTCCGATGACAAAAAAAATTCCAGACTATTATTCCAAATATAATGCCAGGCATTCTCATTAATACAAACCAAGTTCCTTTCCTTGTCATTCTATACAGCAGGCCAGATGTTTTGGGACTACAATTCCCATCATCCCTGACCACTGGTCCTGTTAGCTAGGGATGATGGGAGTTGTAGTCCCAAAACATCTGGAGGGGCGAGTTTGCCTATGCCTGCTATACACCTTTTTAGGATTTGTATTACACACACAGGCTTACAGTATCTGATGTTTTCTTTCAACACGTTTCTTAACAATCTGTTGCTGTTCTTGACCTCCTTAAAATCACTGTTGCATATTTTCTCGGAAACATAATGGATATGATCCAGATCTAGGCTGCAATCCTATGCATGCTTACCTGGGAGTAAATCTCAACAAACTAAGTGGGGATTGTTGCTGGGTAGACATACACAGAGAGTGCACTCTTGAGTTTAGCTGTACTTAGGTCCCCCAGAAACCAATGGAAAGTTAGTCACCCCTTAAGTCCCATTGATTTGAATAGCTCAGTTGGTTAGAGCACAGTGCTGATAATGCCAAGGTTGCAGGTTCTATCCCCGTATGGGACAGCTGCATATCCCTGCATTGCATTGGGGTTGGACTAGATGATCCTCAGGGTCCCTTCCAACTCTACAATTCTATGACTCTATAAAATGTTGATCGGTGATGTCTATTATTTCAGTGGGAACCATGTGCAACTGGCTTAGGCTGCAGCCCCAACCCTACTTTCCAGGGAGTAACACTCGTTTAATTCAAGAGAACTTACTTCTGAGTAGATAAAGTTAGGATTACACCGAGTCGGAATCCTACGCCTTGCCTTCATTTTTAAGAGCCAATACAATTAGCAGTCCAGCCTCACTCCTGATTGAATCCTTTCATTTTATAGCAGGGGTCTGCAACCTTTGTCAGCCGTGGGCTGGTCCACTATCCCTCAATGTGGTGGGCCGGACTATATATATTATTTTTTTTGGGGGGGGGGATATGAACGAATTCCTATGTCCCACAAATAACCCAGAGGTGCATTTTAAATAAAAGGACACATTCTACTCATGTAAAAACACGCTGATTCCTGGACCGTCCGCAGGCTGGATTGAGAAGGCGATTGGGCCAGATCCAGCCCCCGGGGCCTTAGTTTGCCTACCCCTGTTTTATAGGCATCACTCTTCTTCTTTTTCATTTGGTAAAGTAAAAGAGGTATACACCACAGTATGGTAAACCATTACAAAAAGAAAGAAGAAAAGGGAGCAGAAAAGATTAAAAATTTACTCCCAAGTTCCCACGGAAATAGTGTGTGATACAGATGGAGCTACCATCTCCTTCTTTCAGCTGATTATTGAAGGTTCTCAAGGGGAGTCTGCGATGTTGATTTCATTCTTTTCGCCACAACTCCCCTTTCCTAACAAACTCACTAAGCAATCAGACCCTCCAAATGTCCCTATTTCCCAGGGACACTCCCAGATTTACATAAGCCATCCGTTTCTGATATGATTTACATCCTGGCTTCTCAGTTGATCCCGGAATGTCCCGCTTTTCTTTAGGACCTCCCTATTTTCATCGGAGAAATGTTGTTGGAGGGTATGGAGGAGGCATAGGCAAACTCGGCCCTCCAGATGTTTTGGGACTACAACTCCCATGATCCCTAGCTAACAGGACCAGTGGTCAGGGATGATGGGAATTGTAGTCCCAAAACATCTGGAGGCCCGAGGTTGCCTATGCCTGGTATGGAGTCATATGACCCCAGAGCCAAGGAGATAAATAACTCATAACAATACAACCTCTGTAGGCAGCCCTTTTATAAGGAAGGTTTTTTTAAAAAAAAAAAAATGTTTAAGGTTTTATTGAGTTTTTATATATGTTGGAAGCCACCCAAGGTGGCTGGGGCAACCTAATCAGATGGGGGGAGTATAAATTTTTATTATTATTATTATTATTATTATTATTATTACTAATTATGGAATCGGACAGCCCTTTTTTCATTGGAAGAAGAAGAAGAAGAAGAGTTTGGATTTGATATCCCGCTTTTCACTACCCGAAGGAGTCTCAAAGCGGCTAACATTCTCCTTTCCCTTCCTCCCCCACAACAAACACTCTGTGAGGTGAGTGGGGCTGAGAGACTTCAGAGAAGTGTGACTAGCCCAAGGTCACCCAGCAGCTGCATGTGGAGGAGCGGGGACGCGAACCCGGTTCCACCAGATTACGAGTCCACCGCTCTTAACCACTACACCACACTGGCTCTCAGTGTATGCTAACTGCAATGGGTATGCTAACTGCAATGGGCAAGCTCTGTAGCATACTAGGTAAGCCCAGATCTGCCTCACTTATGGCTTCACCAGCAAGAACCTAGCTATTCTGCTACAATGCCGATCTGGCCGCACAAAATCCAAAACTAGCTCTGGGGTTCGTTCTTGCACCGGTGGCTGGCATTTAGGGGGGGGGGAATCTGCAGCTAGCCAGCCCTCGTTCCTCTTGGCAAGAGCTCAGCCTGCTGTTGGAGCCACAGCCGCAGGAATAGGAAGTGCCTCAAGCTGTCGCCCCGCATTCCTCTGCTGTCTTCGCAAGTTCCTGCATCCGCGGAACAAGCCGTTCTCTGACATGGCCCAAGTCCAAAACCCAGGCACTTTTTGACTATCAAAGGCAGTCGCTGCTGGACCGCTGAGCCATGGGAGACTTTCGACAGATCATACCAACAGAAGGGGAACGTGTGGGTCATCCTGGCAGCCAGCACTTAAAAGCTGGCATCTTGGAACTTCTGCCAGCCTTGGATTCTGAAGGTCATAAAAGGGGCAGCGTGCATTGCTTTCTAAAGAGCTGTTAGCTGCTGTCTTGTCGCAACACTTGAGCCCCCTGGAAAATGTCTGCTTTGATTTCATTTCAGAAAGTCAAGTCTCTAGTCCCCACAGTTTTAACAGAACCTGTTCCTTCGCATAGTCTCAGTTCCAGGAGGACTCTGGAAACCCTGAGACTTAATATAAAATGGGGCTCAGCCTCAGGGTTTGCTAGGGTTTAGTTGTGGGTTATGTGAAGAGTGTTTCTGAGCACGTGTATGTTGCCATTCTGCCACCTCTGTGTTACCATAGCTGGCCCCACACACATCTGGGATGATCAAGCAAGCAGGGTTTAATTTCTATTAAAATTTTGTTTTAAACAGAGGTACTGGGACCCATTCAGGGTACAACCTCTGCCTTCAAACCACTGTCTCCAATTGAGAACATGTGATACTGCCATTGAGGGGGGATTTTACTTTGCGCATGCTCAGAGGCAGCATGGGGAAAGTGGATATTCCCTCCGCACCCTTCCTTGTTCCTTATCCAAGAACTAGCAATCACCCAATGAAATAAGTGGACATAACCGTTCAGGACATAACCGTAGGAAGCACTTCAGGGCTCACAAAACTGGTGGGAATCTGCTGCCGCAAGAGGTGGCGACAGCCAGTGGCTTGGATAGCTTTCAAAAGGAGATTCGATACATTCATGGAGGCTGCAAGCCTCTCCACAGTTGGAGTTAGCCATGGATCAGTGGAAACTCCAGCTCCAGAAGCTGTCTACCTTTGAAGCTACCTGCTGATGGAGAGCAAGGCAGGAGAGGTTTGTGTGGGAAACAGGAGGTGGTGCTAAACAGACCTCTGAGAGAGGAAGGGGTTGCAAGCCCCAAGCTGTTAGGGAAGTGAGGTGATTTAGACTCTGGTGCTGGTGTCCTTTCCAGATTATTAATATTATTCCAAGCATTTATTGCTATTCATTATTATTATTATTTAAGATGCTAATGCATAGTGCAGGCTTCCCCAAACTCAGCCCTCCAGATGTCTTGGGACTACAGCTCCCATCATCCCTAGCTAACAGGACGAGTGGTCAGGGACGAAGGGAACTGTAGTCCCAAATCATCTGGAAGGTCAAGTTTGGGGGTGCCAGGCATAGTGTTTCTGCAAGCCAGCCAGGCCCTCTTCCTTAGGGCTTTCTCCTTCCAAGTCTTCTCAACACCGCAGCCAACTTCTAAAGGCCTTATTCTGCCTCCCTCAATAAAATATTTGAGGGGGCTGGGGCCCCCAAAGGTGATGGACATCCATTGCCATTAAAATGGTGTCTGGGTGCCGCATCATGTGATTATGCGGGGCGGGGCTTACCTGCCCCCCCCCATTATTTTATTCAAGTTGGCACCCCTACTTCCATGGCTATGGCCAGGATTTATGGGGGGGGGCAGGACACTCACCTGTCACCATCCTCTGTCTCTTGTCTCGCAGATTCATGGACGTAGCCAGGATTTTTGTTAGAGGGGTGGCAGCCAAAGTTGTTGAGCTTTTTCTAGATCACCCCCTAAAGTAGTTGTTGTTGAACTTTTTTGGGGAAATCACGGGTAAAAAATACCCCCACTGCAGGAAGCAAGCTTTCATAAGGGGGAGGAGGGCAGAACCTCAATTAATTGAGTACTCAATAATTTTTTGTGCTTGGGAGGGCCCCCTTGGGCCATGAGGAGTTTTGGACTGAAATGTCTCAACAGTTGTTTTATCTTCCTTTTGACCCCAAGTGTTCAGAAAAAACTATCTTTCTACAATTTCTGCTTTTAGTTTAAGTATTGTTATTTATTGACTTGATTTAGGGGGGGGCAGCTGCGCCCATGCCTACTTCTCAGTGGTGTCCTGGCGTATTCTGCGAGCCCCCACCCCTCCACCTCCTGCCCAGCCTCCCAACAACCCCGACGGGTCCTACTAGCCTCGCAGGGCCCAACTCAGCCCCGGGCGAGAGCGGCGCGCCATCGGGCTCCCTCCTCCCCGGGCCACGTGTGACTGAGCGCAGGCGGCGGCGGTGCCTCTCCGCTTCTCCCGCACCTGATTAGTGAAGCAGCTCCGTCCGCCGACCGAGCGAGCCCGGCCGGGAGATAAGGCTTATCACGCCGCCCGCCTTCGGGCTTCTCGCCATCCCCATCTCCGATAAGGAAGGCTGGCTGCTGGTCCACGTGCGCCTGCTTCCTCCGGTGCGAAGCGGGGAGAAGCGGAGACCTTGGCGCGTTAGGAAGCAACCCCGCCAGAACGCTGCTTGTGCGCAAAAGGAGCCTGGCGCGTAAAAACGCGCGCCGACGTTGCGCGCGCCGCGTGGATCTCCGCGCAACGTGCCGCGCCGGGAGCAGAGAATAGGGGGGGAGGGGAGGGGGTTTCTAGAGAACGGGCAGCTCTAGGGCTTGAGTCCTTTGCAAGCTTCTGGCTGGAGGCGGGCAATTGGGGGGGGGGAGAGAGAGAGAGAGAGAGAAAGAAAGAAAGCACTCACTTCTCAAAATTAAAATGAGACCCGTGCAGGGTTGCTGACTTGAATAAAATATTGCGAGGGTGGCGGGTAAGCCCCACCCCCCATCATCGATCACAAGACACACACCATATGAATGGCGATGCTCATCAACTTTGGGGGAGCCCTCAACTATTTAATTGGGGGGGACAAAGGGACTTCGGCCCCTAGGAGTTGGCTCCTATGGTTGCAGCCATCTAAATTATACTCTTTGAGTAGACCCAATGGACCTAAGCAAGTCATGCCTCGTAATCGCAGTGGGTCTGCTCTGAGTATGACTAAAAATGAATATCACTGTTAATATCTGTGGGGTGTAAAACGCAGGAGCAGTCAAACACAACATTGCTAGAGTGGACACAAAAGGCATCTTAGTCCACCAGCCGGAACTTCCTGTTTATTCTGGGCTGGGATGGACTTCCTCTGTGTAACTGGAGATGGGTGTGGTCTCACCTGGGCAGGTTAACACAAAACCACAGGGACCAGTCTCCATCTTCCTCTTTTGGACCACGCTCTCAAAGAAGTGAGACCACAAAGGAGCTGTTTTCCCTTATGGAACAGTCTCCTGAGTAAATGTAACTTTTACTAAGTTTAAGTCTGCCATCTGGGATCCAATTGTGAACAGATGATTTCTCGTGAGTAAACTTTTTATGCTTTTATAGAAGACTGTGTAATGTCTTATTTTGAGAGGGATTAATGGGGGAAATACCAGGACATTTATTACAGAGGTTTTAACGAACCTGAGCAAGCTTTCTGCTGTGTGTGTGTTTAAAAGGGGAATGAGAACTCTGCTAATTTCTGGGACTTGTAAACACAAGTTGGAATAGGATATCTTAAACAATATATCCTCTCCTGCATCCCAAAACATTCCCACAATATCAGGATGGATGGTACTGTTTCTTGACAAAAGCAGGATTGGCACTCAAGCACAAATCACTAATGTAGGAAATTATTGAATCAGTGCCACTGGAAGAGTATGCCCTTGTCTGCTGCAGACCCTCCAAGTGTCTCTATTTTCCAGGGACGGTCCCAGATTTACAGAGGTTTCTGACTTGATCCTGGAACGTCCTGCTTTTTCTCAGGATGTCCCTGTTTTCATCAGAGAAATGCTGGAGGGTATGGAGCTATGCAACCCCCCGAGCCAAGGAGATAAGCAACTATACAATCTTTAAAAGACATCTGAAGGCAGCCCTGTATAGGGAAGTTTTTTTAAAAAAAATTGTTTTATTGTGTTTTTATATATGTTAGAAGCCACCCAGAGTGGCTTGGGCAACCCATTCAAATGGGCTGTGTATAAAATTATCATCATCATCATCATCATTATTATTATTAAATAGGGCATGTCCCTATTTTCTTTCCTTATTTAAAAAAACATTTATTCAAAAGTTATAATACATTTTCAATCAATATATCCCCTCCACAGACACCTCTGTGATGATGGTGGCATTAAAATATCCTGCTCTTCTTCAATAAAAGAGGAAAAGGGAGACCAGATTGTGTCAAAGGTATCCTTTATGGAGATTCCTTTGATTAGTCGCCGATGGTATGCGAGGCGTTCTGATGGAGCTATGCTCTATTAAAAGGCTCGGGACCGCCTTACCTCAAGGACCGCCTCTGTCCATATGAACCTACCCAAACTCTGCGATCATCTGAGGCCCTCCTTCGTGTGCCTCCTTCTGGGGCCTTATTTGCCCCTACGGGTTCCCATGGTTGTGCCCGGTGAGAAAACATGGAAGCAGAAAAGACACCTGAGGCTGCTGGCTTCAGAGAGAGAAAGATTTATTTTCTGCATGCAGAGGTACTGCGGTGTTCAGACATCCAAGCAAGTACAAAACTAGTCAATTTTCAGACAGTTCTTATAGACAGTTCTCTGGCTCTCTTCCCACCCCAGAAAATCTTCCTCTTGTCCATATAAGGAACATTTCCTGTTGTACATTTCCTGTTGTACATATAAGGCAAAAGGACATTTAGCCCTGAGTTGGTTCATGCGCACTCCAGCAAGGCCATCCTATCTGTCACCAGTTCCTCTCTGTGCAAGGTCTACTGTTATCTCCAGACTCTTAGTCATAGCTTGCCAGAAAGAAATACAATGCAGATCAAAGTTCACAGCTTTACATAGAGGTTTCATAAGGCAAAGCTTAAAAAGTTCTTTTATAATTAATACATTAAGGTAAATATATACAGGTTAGCTAATTAACCCCTTCCACTTCCTCGAGAGGTCCGGAGGGTGGCAACACAAGAATAGGGCCTTCCCTGCAGTAGCTCCCCGTCTGTGGAATGCTCTCCTCAGGGAAGTTCGCCTGGCACCTTCATTATACACCTTTAGGCGCCAGGCAGAAACGTTCCTTTTTAACCAGGCCTTTGGTTGATCCAATTTACAGTGGTACCTCAGGTTACATACGCTTCAGGTTACATACTCCGCTAACCCAGAAATAACGCTTCAGGTTAAGAACTTTGCTTCAGGATAAGAACAGAAATCGTGCTCTGGCGGCGCAGTGGCAGCGGGAGGTCCCATTAGCTAAAGTGGTGCTTCAGGTTAAGAACAGTTTCAGGTTAAGAACGGACCTCCGGAACAAATTAAGTACGTAACCAGAGGTACCACTGTATATCCTATGCCCTTTTAAAATGTGTTTTTTGTGTGTGGGGGGAGAGGGGTATTGGGTTGCTGTTTTTATTTTTATTAGGTATTTTGTGGTTTTATATCTTGATTTTATTCTGTGAACCACCCTGAGACCCCTAGGTATAGGACGGTATATAAATTCAAATAACAACAACAACAACAACAACCCAATTTTCATCAGAGGAATGTTGGAGGGTATGTGACCCTCTCTCAGATCCAATAAGCCTTCCCTTTTGAAAACCTAGATCACTGAAATCGGATTTAATTACGGGAAATAATAAGAAGCTCTGGCAACAACACCTCAGCCAGCGTGGAGTTTCACCTCCTCCTAGAGGTGCCAAAGCCTTATCTCACTTGCTTGTCAGAACACACAGGCAGGCAGGCAGTCACACACCAAGTCGCCCTTGTCCGCTGGCTGGGTCTGACAGGGCATTGTAGTCCAAGACATCCAGAGGGCACCAGCTTTCTGAAGTCTTCTTTATACCACATTCTCACTCCCTTTTGTTCTCCTCATGCCTCGTTCACTTCTGCCCTGCCTTACTCATTGCTCTGTTCCTCAGGGCCAAACTGCCCGTGATGCTGAGTCACGCAGATTTTTCTCCTCCTCAATATTTCCATTTCCCCCCTTTTACAAAAGGCACTTCTTGGAGCCTGCAGTTTCCCACAGAAGATTTGAAGAGAAAGGTTGGGCCCCTTTACCCCTCAGGTTCCCCTGCTGCACCATGCTGAAAAAGGCCTCCGCTAACCTGATTTTCCTCCTACAGGCGAACAGATGCAGGTTATCTCTGCGGCTGCATTTTGTTAACATGGGGAAGGAAAAATAAGGCTTACTCACCCACTGTCAGCCTCAAAGCATTTCCTGAACTATCGTAGCATTGCCTTATCCATGCCTAGGCTGCCCTCTGCTTCTCCTCCACGGGACTCGTTTTGCCAAAATATTCCCAAGCTGTGTTACAACTTCTTAAAGTGTATAGGGACCCCTGACCATTAGGTCCAGTCGCGGATGACTCTGGGGTTGCGGCGCTCATCTCACTTTACTGGCCGAGGGAGCCGGCGTACAGCTTCTGGGTCATGTGGCCAGCATGACTAAGCTGCTTCTGGCGAACCAGAGCAGCGCACGGAAACGCCGTTTACCTTCCCGCCAGAGCGGTACCTATTTATCTACTTGCACTTTGACGTGCTTTCGAACTGCTAGGTGGGCAGGAGCAGGGACTGAGCAACGGGAGCTCACCCCGTCGCGGGGATTCAAACCGCCAACCTTCTGATCGACAAGCCCTAGGCTCTGTGGTTTAACCCACAGCACCACCCGCATCCCTTACAACTTCTTAGCACCCCTCATTTGGGGAATCTGAAAGTTGAAAAATTAAACGCGCCATAATCTAGCCAGGCTGGTTTGAGGGATGTTTTCTGGAGAGAGTCTCAAGGGCCAGACTGAGCTCTGGAGGGCTGTCATTTCTGCCCTGCCCTGAGCTTCCTCATTCCTGCACTAAAAAAGCTTTAAACATCCTCTGATTATTCACATTGCTCAGAAAGGGGTTTTCTTTTTTCTTTATTTCTTTCTTTTTTCTCTCAATGTTGCATTATTTAGAACCGATCCTATGAAGCCATTCACACAAAACGACTTTTAATAATTTCCTTTCCTCCATTTCCAATTCTCATTTCGGGGGGGTCATGCCAACATCCCACCTGGTCCAGCATCCTGTTCTCACAGTGACCCGCCAGATGGCTGTAGGAAACCGACAAGCAACAGCCTTCTCCCCCTCCTGCAGTTTCAGAAGCACTGCTGCCAGAGAGTATTGCTTGTCCTCCCTTCTGCAGCTTGGACGTCTCCGCTCCTGTCTTATTGTCAGCCTCAAATGAACCATGCTTTCTGGGGAGCCTTTCGAAAAGCCCTTTGACCGCAGTTCTTGCCTGCTCTCTCATCACCCACTGGGGAAACAGTTCCCTCGGCGGGGCGGGGTGTGCATGCGCAATGTGGGTCAGGAATAATAATATTAAAGGAGCCTTGCCCATTTGGGCACAGAACATCACATTGGGTTAGCAGGAGAATTGCACCGTGATTTTGAGCAGGAGCGAGGATTGACATGTTGGTTCATAAAGATGACAGTGAGCAAATCAGGGGACACACGTCAGGCTAATCCGGGTCGGCAAGGCATGCTGGTGCTTCTGTGGCAAAGGGAAGGAGAATGGAGAGGCGTTTGGGGATCAGATTGCAGTGTTTGGGTGCGTCCAGAACAGACGCTTTAAGGTCCACAAGATGCTTTTCTGTTTATTTGATCAAATGTCTTGCAAGTGGGGTGGGGGGACGGTTCCATCCCAAACTCACCAGAACTCAATTCCGGCACCTCTCAGGTGGGAGCCACTGCCATTATAAGAGAACAGGGGTGAAGTTACAGCACCCTGAAAAACAGCACCGCTTGCAAGGGATCTCGTATATCACAGCTGCTGTTCTGCACATTTTCATTTTATTTCCTTCTTCCCCTTTTAAGATGATTCAGCCCATATCTGCTGTCAACACCTTGCTAATTCCCCATCTCTCCGCTAATTACCAGAAATGCACCAGACAGCCGCAATGTCTGCCTTTCCCCCCAGTAGCCACCGCAATCCAGAAAATTGCTTCTAGCCACGCACACACGTGTGTTGTAATTCCTTCCCTGGGGGGTGGTTGGGAGTGGGGAAGGGGAAGGGGCAGGGCAGGCATCCAATCAGGTCCTTCCAGGCAGCCTTGTTCATGAAAATATCATGATGGTTATAAGTGATGCCCCCTTCAGTACTGTTTGCGCCTGTGAAAGTTTCAGAGGAGACGTAACTGCCCTGAGAATTCCTGCCGAAATCCCATAAGGTTTTAAAGCTGCAAATGTTGTAGGGTTGTTTGTTTTTGGAAGGGGCTAGGGTCTTTTCTTTTTTGCCCTGCATTTGTTTGTTGCCCTACAGTTCAAGAAGATCTCTTCCCATGGCAATAATGTGGTATCGCGTGAGAAGCGTTGCAGGACAACTGATGAAGTGGAGTGGTGTGTGAACGTAGAATTATAGAATAGGAAGGGGACCCCCCCAGGGACATCTAGTCCACCCCCCAGGAATGCATGAATCTTTTGGCCCAACGTGGGGCTCGAACCCACAACCCTGAGATTTACGAGGCTCATCTTCTACGGACTGAGCTATCTGCTGCAGGCCAGTGTAAATCCACCACGATTCCTCTATGAACGTGTCCATGACGTGCCAAAACAAAAGAGCAGAATCGCCCATCCAGAAATAACAGTGCCAAGAACTGTAGCTTTTCCTAGTGATGGAAAACAAACATTGCAGCACTTAATCCAGGCATAGGCAAACTCGGCCCTCCAGATATTTTGAGACTGCAATTCCCATCATCCCTGACCACTGGTTCTGTTAGCTAGGGATGATGGGAGTTGTAGTCCCAAAACATCTGGAGGGCCGAGTTTACAATGGCCTTGGGTGACCAGGAATGAGAGCTGGACACCATATATCTGGATACCTACCATTCTGGGCAGCTCCCAACAAAATATTAAAATACAATAAATCATCAAACATTGAAAACTTCCCTATACAGGGCTGCCTTCAAATGTCTTCTAAAAGTCAGATAGTTGTTCATTTCCTTGACATCTGATGAGGAGGGCGTTCCACAGGGCGGGCGCCACTACCGAGAAGGCCCTCTGCCTGGTTCCCTGTAACCTCACTTCTCACAGGGAGGGAACCGCCAGAAGGCCCTCGGAGCTGGACCTCAGTGTCTGGGCTGAATGATGGGGGTGGAGACGCTCCTTCAGGTATACTGGGCCGAGGCTGTTTAGGGCTTTAAAGGTCAGCACCAACACTTTGAATTGTGCTCAGAAACATACTGGGAGCCAATGTAGGTCTTTCAGGACCGGTGTTATGTGGTCTCGGTGGCCACTCCCAGTCACCAGTCTAGCTGCCACATTCTGGATTAGTTGTAGTTTCCAGGTCACCTTCAAAGGTAGCCCCACGTAGAGTGCATTGCAGTAGTCCAAGCAGGAGATAACCAGAGCATGCACCACTCTGGCGAGACAGTCCGCGGGCAGGTAGGGTCTCAGTCTGTGTACCAGATGCAGCTGGTAGACAGCTGCCCTGGACACAAAATTGACCTGCTCCTCTGTTCCCACCCACCACTGGCACACAGCTCAGTATGATTCCCCCCCTCAACCCTTTTGGAGGGAGAAACCCAGACCAGTCCTCTGGCTGATTGGGGGAGTTTGCTCGTCTGCCATGAAGGCGTGGGTGCATGCGTGAAATGGGTGGGGCAAAGATATTACCATAGATTTGCCTGAGAGAGTCTTGCACCCAGATCTCACCCAGACCCAGGTTCAGCTCACCCCACTCAAAATCCTCTCCCTCTCTCTCAGCTTTAATTCCAATGGAGTGCCTGCAGCTTGCAAGGTACTCTATACAGACACCCTGAGAAAGTTCCTATAATTTTGCTGCTGTAAGAATTGCTCTCGACTCAGTGGGACCTCTCTCTCTCTCTCTCTCTAGTCACGACAGACGCCAGAAGGTGAATTCCTGCCACTAGACCAATGCGAGCTCGACGTTGGATTCGGAACTGGGGCCGACCAACTGTTCCTCGTTTCTCCTCTCACCATCTGCCATGAAATCAACGAAAAGAGCCCCTTTTTTGCCCTCTCGCAGAGATCGCTACGGAGCGAGCAGTTCGAGATTGTCGTTATCCTGGAAGGCATCGTTGAAACTACAGGTACAGTGCTGAATAAATAATAATAATAATAATAATAATAATAATAATAATAATAATTTGCATAGTGCAAAGATGGGGGCACCTGCGGGCTTTCAGGTGCTGCCAGAATACATCTCCCATGGTTAGCCCAGCCAGTAGAGCATGAGACTCTTAAATCTCAGGGTTGTGAGTTCAAGCCCCATGTTGGGCAGAGAGATTTCTGCATTTCTGGGGGCTAGGTGACCATCACGGTCCCTTTCAGCTCCACAATTCTGTGATTCTATCCCAGACCACTGGACGCTCTCAAGAAGAGAGAAAGAAAGGGAGCCCTGGCCTCTGTTAGAAAAGTAGGACACCCTAGTTGTCGGAGGCTCCCCATTCCTCTGTGTGCTTAGCCTGGAGGCCTTATCTGCTTCAGAGGGAAGAGTCTAGCAAATGTGACGGTTACAGAGAGATTAATGATATGATTTCCCCCTCTGGCGCTATAGTAATGAGCCTTGATTCTGTAGCGTATATAGCACAACGCTGGAGATAAGTGGATTTCTCTCTCTCTCTCTCTCTCAGCTCTCTGAGCTCTCATTTACAGTTCTTGAAAGAGGAGAGGTCCTGTTCTATTGGGATAGGGAAGTAAAGAGCGGCCTCACATTATTCCAGGGCTTAATTTGAGCCAGCCCACCTCAGGTGTCAATTGGAGAATCTGCCAGCTCAGCCCCAGGACTAGCTTTCAAGTTCGGCAGCAGCCTCCCTGCTGCACTTTGAAAACGGTTCTTGTGTGAAGTTACAGCAGCTCTAAAGCCAGACAGGCAAGCAAAACGTGTGGGATGGTTTATCAATGGGTAGGAGAGGATATATCAGTTGCAAGTTATCCCTCCAATCTCCCACGGGTATGGGGGTTAAGTGGAGTATTAAAATCTGGTGCTTGGCATCAGAATATAGAAGACTGAAACTAGGCTGAGGAGCCTTTCATTTTAGGAGCAGGTCCCACTTAAAATATATTGTTTACTTACTTGACAGTCTTGCACCGGAACACAGCAAAGGCAGCAGCAGAATTGTGCAGGTAAAAGACTTCTTGGTTTCAACAGCCATAGTTAAATACAGAAATGGAGTCTGCACTCGGGGAGAGTACACACGGATATCCGTCTACATCAAAGATATTGTGAGAAAGAGAGAGAGAGAGAGAGAGAGAGAGAGAGGAGAAAAAGGCTTTATATCTCCCATTTGAAAGCAGGGGAAATGACATTACACAGAGCCCTCTCTCCACCAGTTACATTTCTATGGTCTAAGGCTGCCTATCTAGCAATTTGCAGCTCTGTGGTCATTAGCTACTAGACTTACCAATCGTTAGATTTTGACTGCTAATCTACAAAAGGCTCTTCCGCTGACATGTCTCTCGTGTTGTTGTTGTTGTTGTTGTTGTTGTTGTTGTTTTAAATTTGGTCTTTGAAATTTAAACAGCGCTGACTTGAATGTAAGTCAGCTGACTTGCGCAGTCATTACATATTTACTGCTTCACTAGGGACTGCCATTGCTCCTCACTCCGCTCGCCTACCCACCATGCCCCTTCCCCCACGTTGGCCAAACCTTCCTTACCTTTACACCTCACCCATCCCATTGCCTATCCCCGCAACCACTTTTAAATGAGAGGGGAGGTGCTTCCCCCTCCAATGAATACACCTGCAGCCTAGACCACCTGACATCCTGTGGTCATGTTGGAGTTGATGTGGCCACCTATTGGTGGCCACGTGAACTACAACATGACAGCGGCCTTACATTTTTATGTATATAGAAAGACAGAAGGACTATCCCCATTTGACCTTTGAAAAGCTTTTCTTAGCAGCTGGTGGCTGTGTCCGGGGGTGCTTTAGCTCTTTGGCTCTCCTGCATTGAGCAAGGGAATACAGTAGACTAGATGGCTGATAAGGCTCCCTTCCTCCAGTTCTTAGACATCATCCTCTGTCATCTATGATCCTATGATATTAGTGAGCACACAGGGGAATGAGCCCTTGATAATATGGGTAATATTGTTGGGCCCCATCAACTTTAAACAGAGTTAGCTGTGCGGATGAAAGGGAAGAGTGGGTGTACGTATTTATTATATTTTTTGTGCCACTCTTTTTCCAGCAAGCTCAGAGTAAGGCACATTGTTTCCTCCCTGCCCTCACCACCCATTTTAGCTTCACAACAACAACAACCCTGCAAAGTAGGGCTCGCAACCCAAGATCACCCACGGCTTAGTAGGGATTTGACCCTTGATCCAAGTACAGCACATTAGCCGCTATGCCACTTTGGCTCTCCGAGAGTGTATGAAGAATACAGCACAAAATCCAAGCAAAGGGAAGATTTGCTTGGCAAAGGATTCTCCTGCCGTTTTCGTCCAAGTCCTGAAAAACACAGTTCAGTAGCTGAATGTCAAAGGCACGAGAAGCACAATTAATTTTGTGGATGCATTCCAGCCCAACCATCCTTGCTGCGTAAATGTCATTTGACATTTTAAATAGGAAATTATACGTTAATCAAATGTAACGTCGAGTGTAATTTACACGTCCTAAATCAGGTGCAGGGAGCCTCCAGTCCCCAGGCAGAATGCAGCCCTATAGGGAAACTCTGGGCCATCCCTCTCTTCCCTAGATCCCTCCCTGGCCTGCTCTGCACCCTCCTCCAAGCACTTTTCCCTGGCCAGACTGTATTTTTGATCTGCGATAATGCGTCTTCCTTGCCTGGATGGAAGATGAAAAGATTGGCAGGGCAGGAGGGTGGGGGCTGTAGAAACATCTGGCTTCCGTATGGCTGGAATGTAGCTTCCTGTACAGAGGTAAGAGTCAGGTCTGTTGCTCCACCCCCTTTTCCCCTGGCCCCGCCCACCAGTGACACCCCACACTTGCTCAGAGATTGTTCATGAGATGATGTGGTCCAAAGTTCCACCTGGGGGGAACAGCAGGTTCAGCTGCTCATGTTGTGCGGATGCCTGATTATCCGCATGCTAAGAGGAAGGAAGGCTTTTGCAAACTCTCACTGTGATCGGCTCCCACCCAGAAACCTACGTCCCCACTGTGGAAGGACGTGTGGCTCTAGAATTGGCCTCCGCAGCCGCTTACAGACCCACTGTTCAAACCGTGTTTATGGAAGACAATCTTACTCGGCTACAAGTGATCTCCAAAGAAGAAGAAGAAGAAGACACTTGCTCAAAGATTGTTCATGAGATGATGTGGTCCAAAAGCTGGGGAAAGGTTCCCCCACCTGGGGGAAACTCAGGTTACGTATGCTCCGGGTTGCGTACTTTTCGGGTTACGAACTCCGCTAACCCGGAAGCCCAACCCAGCGCATGCGCGATTTGCACATGCGCAGAGCGTTTTTTTGGGTTTTTTTTCAGGGGTTTTCGGAACAACTTGTTCGGGTTACGTCCTTTTCGGGTTACGTACTGTAACCCGGAACAGATTAAGTACGTAACCCGGGGTACCACTGTATACCTAACCTCCACACTAAAAGGTGGATGTTGTAAAGGCTTAACACTGCTGGGAAGGAATACATTTAAAGCATATCGCCCACCCCCAAGAAAACAAATATTGGGCGCTGGGAATTGTAGCACTGTGAGGGGTAAACTACAGTTCCCAATATTCTTTGTGGGTGGTTTAAATGTATTTACACAGCCCTTGGCCACATTCACACCCTACGTTTAAAGCACTCTTACCCCCACACAAATCCTGGGAGCTGTAGTTTGCTAATGGTGCTGAGAGTCGTTAGGAGACCCTGATTCCCTTCAGAGAGCTACAGTTCTTATGGGTGGCTATAATAGCCAATCCCTCTTCCCAGGGAACTCTGGGAATTGTAGTTCTGGGAGGGGGACAACTCTCAGCACCATTAACAAATTACAGCTCCCAGGATTCGTCAGGGGAAGCCGTGACTGTTTCAAGTGCTATGTTGGTTGGTGCCTTAAATGTATTGTTGTGAGTTTGGAGAGGGTCAGTCTGGAGGATGCCCAGAGTCCCTTCCGATTCTTGGGGCCCTGTACCCAGTTAAATTCAAAGGGAGGGCTCTCTTGCTGCACTTGACAGACAAGTTTCTTTGTAAAACATTATAAAATAAAAAATTCCTTCCAGTAGCACCTTAGAGACCAACTGAGTTTGTTCTTGGTATGAGCTTTCGTGTGCATGCACACTTCTTCAGCACACGAAAGCTCATACCAAGAACAAATTTACGTTAGTCTCTAAGTTGCTACTGGAAGGAATTCTTTATTTTGTTTTGTATTGACTATGGCAGACCAACACGGCTACCTACCTGTATTTGTAAAACATTGTCTTCATTATTCGTATTAGTATTGGTATTATTTTACAAGGTTGTTATTGTACTTCACCAGATCTTAACCTTTGACCGTATTTGTAAGAATAAATTCCAAACATCATTGAATTTGTCCGTGGCAAGTCTGCGTTTATATGCAAGTTGTTCATATGTTGCAAGTTTGTATAAGTCTTCAATCCAATCGTAGAAGGGAGCCGCATTTTTATTTTTCCAATTCATCAGTATCAGTCTTTTTGCTGTGGTAAGGGCACGGAGAGTCCACTCATATTGTCCTTTTGTAAGGTTCCATGTGCTGGGTATATAATTCAAGAGGATATTTTGCTCTGTAAATGTAAGGTTGTTCTGTACAGTTCTGTTGATGGTTTCAGTTACCTTCTGCCAAAAATCTTTCAATATAGGACAATGAAAAAACATATTTTAGAGAAGTGTTATCCCTATTGCATCGCCAACAGTTAGATCCCTTAGATAGCCCTTTTTTAAACAAACGTAATGGGTCCAGTATATTCTAAATATTATTTTTTGTTGTTTGAGCCTCAATTTTAACATCCAGAGGCACCCTTGTTATAGCAGTTAAAACAGTTTCCCACTCCCACTCTAATGCTTTATTCCAATCCTCCCGCAATACCTGTATATCAAATTGGTTTGTTAATAACAAAGATTTATATATGTTGATGGCCGGGTTTTTTGTTGTGTAAGAATTAATCAACTGCTTCAGTATCTCTAGGGTCTCTGAGGTTGTAAAAGCTGTGGGTCTGTAGATGGTGGTGTAAGACATTGTCTTAGCAGGCTATTTAAGTGTCCTTATCAACATCCCAAAAGTATGGGCTAGGCTGCAAGAGCTACCACTAAGTGATGGTACCTTCTAGGCCTTCCTCTCCATCACCTAACTACCAGTTGGATAGAACAAAAGGAGTGCATTGTGTGAGAGAACTGGGCAGAATAATAATAATAATAATAATAATAATAATAATAATAATAATAATAATAATAATTTATTATTTGTACCCCGCCCATCTGGCTGGGTCTCCCCAGCCACTCTGGGCGGCTTCCATCAAATATTAAAATACATTTAAAATATCACAGTTTAAAAACTTCCCTAAACAGGGCTGCCTTCAGGTATTTTCTGAATGTCAGGTAGTTGTTTATTCCCTTGACCTCTGATGGGAGGGCGTTCCACAGGGCGGGCGCCACTACCGAGAAGGCCCTCTGCCTGGTTCCCTGTAGTTTTGCTTCTCGCAGTGAGGGAACCGACAGAAGGCCCTCGGCGCTGGATCTCAGTGTCCGGGCTGAATGATGGGGGTGGAGACGCTCCTTCAGGTATACAGGACCGAGGCCGTTTAGGGCTTTAAAGGTCAGCACCAACACTTTGAATTGTGCTCGGAAACGTACTGGGAGCCAATGTAGATCTCTCAGGACCGGTGTTACGTGGTCCCGGCGGCTACTCCCAGTCACCAGTCTAGCTGCCACGTTCTGGATTAATTGCAGTTTCCGGGCAGGACGGGAAGCTGGAGGCAGAGACATGCTTGATTTGTGCTGCATCCGAACTTGCGGTGGATGAAGGAGCAAGATCTTTGGAGATGTTAATGCTGAGAGCCCCTCCATCATATGTTCAGGTTGCAAATATGTGTAAATAAGACAATAATATAATAATAATAATAATAATAATAATAATAATAATAATAATAATAATTTATTATTTATACCCCACCCATCTGGCTGGGTTTCCCCAGCCACTCTGGGCAGCTCCCAACAGAATATTAAAAACACAATAAAACATCAAACATTAAAACTCCCCTATACAGGGCTGCCTTCAGTCGTCTTCTAAAAGTCAGATAGTCAGTGCTTTTTTTCTATTTAAAAAATGTTTAGGGGTACTCTCATTTTCCCACTCATATTAAAATACTGCCCCTCAATGAGGTCAAACTTAGATTCACAAAATGTTTAGGAGTATGTGTACCCCTGCATCCCCCCCAGAAAAAAACACTGCAGATAGTTGTTTATTTCCTTGACATCTGATGGGAGGGCGTTCCACAGGGCGGGCGCCACCACCGAGAAGGCCCTCTGCCTGGTTCCCTGTAACCTCACTTCTCACAGGGAGGGAACTGCCAGAAGGCCCTCGGAGCTGGACCTCAGTGTCTGGGCTGAATGATGGGGGTGGAGACGCTCCTTCCGGTATACTGAGCCATGGCCATTTAGGTGAGCACCAACACTTTGAATTGTGCCTGGAAACATACTGGGAGCCAATGTAGGTCTTTCAGGACCAGTGTTATATGGTCGCAGCAGCCACTCCCAGTCAATATATCCTAAAGACATCACAATCTCTGCTGACCTCTGCTCCATGGAAACCAAACCCTAGGAAAGCCCCTGGAACCCCAAGAGCTTCTCACTGCATGGAGATTGGTATGGCATGACCCTTAACTCCTCAATCCTAGAAGAATTGTGGGGCTGCGCAGCAGGCGGAAGACCTGGCTGTGATTCCTCTCCGGGGCCTCTGGGTTCAGAGCTGCCCCGTGTTGTCCACAGGGTAAAGGTAAAGGTAAATGGACCCCTGACCATCAGGTTGAGTCACGGATGACTCTGGAGTTGTTGCGCTCATCTCACTTTACTGGCCGAGGGAGCCGGCGTACAGCTTCCGGGTCATGTGGCCAGCATGACTAAGCCGCTTCTGGCGAACCAGAGCAGCGCACGGAAATGCCGTTTACCTTCCTGCCGGAGTGGTACCTATTTATCTACTTGCACTTTGACGTGCTTTCAAACTGCTAGGTGGGCCGAGCAACAGGAGCTCACCCCATCGCGGAGATTCGAACCGCCGACCTTCTGATCAGCAAGCCCTAGGCTCTGTGGTTTAACCCACAGCGCCACCCGCGTCCCTGTCCACAGGGTAATCTCTACTATTCAGAATCAGCTCTTGGGCTTGAACAAAACCCCTGAGCATGCACGAAGATGGAGAAAGGCTTTCCTGGGCGTTTTATCTTAATGTGCATTCCATGTCCGCTCGCGAGAGCATCCTTTTCCATTACGCGCCTTGCAAACTTCAGAACCGCCCGGCTGAATGGGGCAGTTAAAATGGGGTTAATGGAAAGCACATAAGCAAATCTAGCTAAGTCAATAAAGGCCGCCCGGAGACTGACTGTCACCAGATGGAACAGCAGGTGATTTGTTACCTCCATAGGAAACAGAACTGATGGGTGAACTGTGCAAACTTAGCTCTTATTCGCTCTCTCTCTCGTCCCCCTTTGTAAACCCATATGCTGCCTTTCCTGTCTCTTGAAGGCTGAGATGTTAGTTAGTCCCACTGAAATCGGTGCCATGACTAACTTGTCCCATGGATTTCAGTGGGGCTGAGATTTTACCAGCCTCTGCAGCTGGTAGAGGGAGGGATGCAGGGCCGGATTTAGGTTTGATGAGGCCCTAAGCTACTGAAGGTAATGGGGCCCTTTATATGTCCAGCTGTCCTTTGTCAACAACAAATTGTCACTGTTTTTTGTGTTGAATATATGCTATATGGTAATTTATGGACCTAATAGGTATCTAAAGCCATTTGCACATGCAGAATGTAGGCACCCTATATATAGAAATGAGCAAACCAGTGATATTTTAGGGAGCAGGCTAGCAGGCAGGGCCCATGATTTACACAACACAAAACACTGTTGCTGTACGTAGATTTTATTTTATTTGGGTTTTTTTGTATCTTATATTTTGGAAATGTACATCCATTTTTTTTCTTTTATTTTTTTTTGGGGGGGCCCTAAGCTCTAGCTTGTTTAGCACTGGGCTACCTTTCAGTCCAGCCTAGTGCAGTCGTACCTCGTATTACAAACGCTGCGTGTTGTGTTTGTCACGAGTAACAAACGCGCCGAACCCGGAAGTACCGGAACGGGTCACTTCCGGGTTCGCGCATGCGCAGATGTGCAAAATGACATCACGCGCATGCACAGAAGCACCGAATCGCGTCGCGCAGATGCGGCGCTTCAGGATGCGGACCTTTCAGGTTACGAACAGGGCTCCGGAACGGATCCCGTTCGTAACCAGAGGTACCACTGCAGCTCCAACCATAGCTGCTTAAGGCAGCTTTTAGAAGGAGGCTTTTTGTGGAACCGCTGCAGTGGGACTTAAGACAGACTTAGGTGCCTGTGAACATTGCAGTTCTGCAGGGGCACAGAGCATGGTTTGGGGCCCAGAATTTAGCTGCCTGAGAATCACAGTTTCTTTTCTTTTTTAAAAAAGAAAAGCAAATTTCGAGCCCTCAGGGTATGAAGGCACACTTGGAAGCATGCAGGCAATGCCTTATTGGAATCAGAAGCCAGGGAGGTGGCTAAGCAAGATTCATAGCTCCTTGTCCTCCTTATCCACAATTCAGGAAAACGGTGCAATCCTGTGCGCTCAGAAATAAGTCCCATGGAGTTCAATAAGGCATGTGTGGGGAACCTCTGGTCCTCCCAATGTTGCTGAACTACAACTCCCATCAGCCCCCACAAGCATGGGCAATGGCCAGGGATGATGGGAGTTGTAGTTCAGCAACATCGGGGGGGGGGGCTAGAGGTTCCCCACACCTGGCGTATAAGATTGCAGTCTAAATTATGCAAGATGGTTTTTTGAAACTGTGCAAAATAAAACAACGCGCCATCTAAAATAAAACTGCTATGTTATGCTGTTTCTTTTGTATTTTTGACATCTTGTTAAATGCTTTCCTTTTTCAACAAGCATTCCAAGCAGATATTTTTATAACAGGCGGAATCTGTATTGCATTTGAAGTTGTGTGGTGGTGTTTCCCCCCCAAAAAAAAAACATGCAATGGTTTTTAATTGTTTTATGTATGTTTTAATTGTATCATGAATTCAAGATGCTTCGTAGGAAGCAGACTATACACAAAACAGATAAGCGTACAAAATGAGAGCAGGCATTAAGCAAAGTAAGAGGAGATATTAAAATAGGTTTGATTTGCATGATTTATACAGATCACCCCACAGAGCTTTTTCTTGGCACGGGATTAGGGTTGCCTGGGTGCGGAATTTATTAATGTTGTTAATGTTGTAGTTATAATTATTTTTCATCTCGGCGTATGCGCAGCTCAGAAGGGACGTTGTCTTTTCCGGGCCGAAAGTGCCTTTGGGCAATTGCTCAGGCGATGCTAAGCATGCCTTTATAAAGCCAATCCTGAGAATCACAGAAGAGGCAGACGGCTGCTTTGCACACTGTTGTACCAATGGATAATGCCAGCAGCACAAACTGGTGCATAGTTTTCTATGCGGTGATCGGATTGAACTACATACATTGATGCAGTTTTTTCAAAGTTGCTGGATGCAATTTTGCACACACAGAAAACAAGCTGATGCACACCCGGTGTGGTAGACCCACATACGCAAACTCCATTCTCAGGATCAGGGCATTTGTCCCCAATATGTATAAGGTAAAGGTAAAGGGACCCCTGACCGTTAGGTCCAGTCGCAGACGACTCTGGGGTTGCCGTGCTCATCTCGCTTTACTGGCCAAGGGAGCCGGCATACAGCTTCCGGGTCATGTGGTCAGCATGACTAAGCCACTTCTGGCGAACCAGAGCAGCGCATGGAAATGCCTGTTTACCTTCCCGCGGAGCGGTACCTATTTATCTACTTGCACTGGCATGCTTTCGAACTGCTAGGTTGGCAGGAGCAGGCGCTGAGCAACGGGAGCTCACCCCGTCGCGGGGATTTGAACCGCTGACCTTCTGATTGGCGAGCCCTAGGCTCTGTGGTTTAACCCACAGCACCACCCGCGTCCCGCTAATGTGTATATTTATTATTTAATAATATGGTGCATGTTTAATATAGGATGTGACATGCTAATAGCCATATTTTTACTGCAAATGCTAATCTCAAACGACAGGAGAGACATGTCTTTTCCCTTCCCCAAGAATTCCTGCAGTCTTACATCATCAATCACTCAGCGTCATTTGTTGCCATCGGATATTAGAGCAGACTCTTCTTCTTCGGGCTGTGTCTCCACGAGTAGCTCATATTAACCGGGTCTTCTCTAATAGCAGGGGAGATGAATGATGGAGCAGGTGGCTCATGGATTTGCGTTAACATTGTCGCAGAGAGGCAGGAAATAGCCAACATGGGGGCAGGGTGGGGAGAATCGGAAAGTAGGATGATGATGATGATGATGCCCAAATGCCCCTTGTAAGAGTGGCATTCGCACATGGGTTTAGCTGACCCTAGGAAGGAAGGGGTTGTGGGATGTGATACATAAGCAGCAGTCAAGTACAACATTCCTTATTTTCCTAGAGTGGACATGCGGGGGAATGTTTGGTCCAGCCAGTCGAAACTTCCTGTTTCCTCCTGGCTGGGACATACTTCCTTTGCATGTGACTAGAGGTGGGCGTGGCCTTACCTGCCCAGGTAACAAAGGACAACATGCGAGAGTTTGCAGTTTGCTTGCCCCATCTTTTCTTGGTTGCGGGGGCAGGCTCCATGCCCAAGATCCCCTAAAATCCTAGAGCCAAAATTGGAGGTTGGGGGAGTCTAGAAATTCATCTCTAGATGCTTCAGGTAGGAAGAATTAAAGGAGCTGTCCAGCACATGGGTGGGCTGGGGATCTGGGGAAACAGGGTTTTCCCCATGGCACCATACTTTGAAAATCAAGCCACACTGATCCTGTCCATGCATTCTCTTGGTCTCTTAGGGATGACCTGCCAAGCCAGGACCTCCTACACAGAAGATGAAGTTCTCTGGGGCCACAGGTTCCTCCCTGTGATGTCGCTGGAAGATGGTTTCTTCCGCGTGGATTACTCTCAGTTCCACGGAACGTTTGAAGTCCCCACTCCCCCCTACAGCGTGAAAGAGCAGGAAGAAAACCTCTCTCTCCCTTCGCCTTTGAACACCCCTACAGGGAGCAACAGAAGCAGGAGGGAAAAAATCTCCTCCCTCGACTGCCTCGATTTTTTCGAAGAAAAAGGCAGCAGGCTCCCCAGCAAATTCCAGAAAATCTGCTCCGGGAAACGGGAGCTCCACAGAGGGGTCCTCAGCCTTTGCTCCAGCAACGTGGAGAAAGCATGCAGCACGGGAGATCTGCTCAAAATCCAGCAGATCACCTCCGTCTGCGGCACAGAGGACGGGGGCGAGAAGCTGATGTCGGCAGCCTTCAAAACCAAATCGGAGCTGCTGGCTCGCTCCACCGGGAACCTCGAACTCCAGCAAAGGCCTCAAACGTTGCTCACCTTGGGAGCGACGTTAGATCATGAGAATTTGCCTGCCAAGCTGCGGAAAATGAACTCGGGGCACCTGTCCTAAAAGGGAGCAGAAGCCTAAATGAGGCGCAGTTTTCATTTTAAACTCCTGGATTTCTCGGGTTACTACTGTGAAGACCCCCTGAGCTATGCCCATGCGCTAGCAATGGCAGTCAAATTTAAACGATAATTTTTATATTTAAAAACACACACACACACACACACACACACACAGAGAGAGAGTTTCAACCCACAACCCATTGTAGTTATGTAACAGGGGGTCGGTTGCTTACGTGGCAGTGTAAGTAAGAAAAAAAAAATCTCTTGATGATACTCTTCTATTTTCTTTTCCTTTCTAAAGCATGCCTATTTAGCACTATTTCCTCTGATTTGCCCATTTAAAGAAGCAATTATTCTATAGCAAGAGTACCTCTGAGTATGTACAGAGGGCTGCTCTCTCAAGCAACTGCAGGGTGTCCTTGAACACCTATGAAGCTACACAAAAGGGCCTACTTTATGGGCTTTTTTAAAAGAAGCTACGCACCAGCCACACCCCTCGGGAGCCTCTCAGGAACCCACAGAGAACTTTGTGCTGCTGTGCTGCTTGAGGCACCACCACCGATAAGGCCCTGCCTCTGACAGACACAAGTCTCACTTTAGCTGATACGTGCAGCCATTATACACACCGGGATTAAATGAACATGATCCACAGGTGTATGTCGAAAAGCACAGAACAATCTAAAGGGGGGGGTTATTACAGACCAACATGGCTTCCTTTGTTTTTTATGTGCCTTGAAGATTATTGAATCTAGCTGTTCAGAAACAAGAGCTACAGTCAAATGAAGATGGTTTTTCTACCACCTCAAGGGGGACTTGTCAAGGACCACGTGCCCTCCAGCCACTAGGTAACGCTGCCAAATTTAGCTTCACTTGACTTTATCGCCTGAAATAAATCTCCGGCTTTGCTAATAGGAAGACTGCCATGCTCCTCTCCACCAACACAATTCTCTGCCTTAGACGGAGCCGGTGTGTTTCGCTTTTAAGGCTGGAGACAGGGTAACTGCTGGATTTAGAATTAACAGAAACGGGGTGGTTCCCCCATTGCCTCTTTGTCTCTTGCAACACCTAGAAAAGGTTAATCCAGCCAAGTTTGCCATTTTAAGACTGAATCTAGGTGCAGAAAACTTGGAGCTAAGCCAATAATATGCCTCCTCTTCTTCTCTCTCCCCGCCCTTCCAACTGCTTTGCATAGCATCTCTCCCAATGAAGAGTTTCTGGGGAACTTGAAAGCTCGCTCCCTATTTTGTGGTTGGTCGTCCTAAATAAAGGTCTTGCCCAACTGTGAATTTTTGGGGGTGGAACTGAAAAGGGAGGAAGGGGGAGGCGAACAAAAAAATGAGCGGTTGAAGTGAGGGCGAGAGGCGACTCCGCACTTTACAAAGCAAAAGCACATCCTTATCTAAAATATTGTTACAAAAGTTGGGTGCCACCTCCTTTCTCTGTCGAGCGGTGGCAAGAACCCTGGGGGTTCCAGGCCCTCACCCAGGGTCTGTGTTCCTTTGGAGTACTGAGACACGGCAGAGACTGTCGTAGCTTTAAGAAATATGATTTATTCACCTATTTACACCTTCAGTCTGCGGGGAGGGAGTCCAGGTCTTACAACATGGTCGTTTCAAGAGGGGCTTGTGCCCCACAGCAGTGCAGCTATGGGGTCCCAGGTATCTCTCCCAGCCAGCCTGCAGAAGATGGATCCCAGCCTTTCTTCTTCCCAGAATGCCCTGCTAAAATTCCTGTCACCCAGAACCCAGTACCCCTGTCAACCTTCCAAACCCCCTGTCTCTGTTCACACCCCAGGGCAGGGGGAAAGGACAGTTTTCATGTATTGCCAGTAAAGGGAAAGGGAAAGGGACCCTTGACCATTAGGTCCAGTCACGGACGACTCTGGGGTTGTGGCGCTCATCTCGCTTCCGGGTCATGTGGCCAGCATGACTAAGCGCTTCTGGCGAACCAGAGCAGCACACAGAAACGCTGTTTACCTTCCCGCCGGAGTGGTACCTATTTATCTACTTGCACTTTGACGTGCTTTCAAACTGCTAGGTTGGCAGGAGCTGGGACCGAGCAACGGGAGCTCACCCCGTCGTGGGGATTTGAACCGCCAACCTTCTGATCAGCAAGCCCTAGGCTCTGTGGTTTAACCCACAGCATGCCACCCGCAGCCAGTAGCCCTCTGTTGTTTCTTAATCAAAACCCCCTAGGGTTTAGGGGGGTTCCCCCCCAAAAAATATATAACAATGTCATCAACATCATCATTAAATGGATTACCTGCCCTTTCCCAGCAGGGAAATTCCTTACAGCTTTTTGGAAATTCTACCAGGACGCTATTTCCGATGGATGAACCCCAGATTTTGCTTTTTTTAACCTTTACCTTTAGGTGAAATCTCTAACGGTGAAGACGCCCCCTTTTCCTTTTCTTTTTTTCTTAGTTTCCCGTTCTTCATTTATTGAATTTATATACCGCCCTATACCCGGAGGTCTCAGGGCTGTCCACAGAAAAGATCACAATATGTAAAATTAAAATAAAAAACAATAATCCAATAACCCCCCCCCAAAGCCACATTTTAAAGGGTATAAGGTGTTGATCAGGTCAACCAAAGGCCTGGTTAAAAAGGAACATTTTTGCATGGTGCCTAAAGGTGTATAATGAAGGCACCAGGCGAACTTCCCTGGGGAGAGCACTCCACAGACAGGGAGCCACTGCAGAGAAGGCCTTGTTCTCGTGTTGCCACCCCTTGGACCTCTTGAGGAGCAGGCACACGAAGGAGGGCCTCAGAAGTTGATCTCAGGGTCCAGGTAGGTTCATATGGAAAGAGGCGGTCCTTGAGGTCTTGAATGTACTATAAATCAAAATAAATAACTACAAACCCATTGGCTAGCAGTGTTTCTCAACTAGACCTGCTTAGGCATGGGAATTTTAATTTGAGGTAGCCATCCTGGAAACAGAAGCAAGATGGTCTTGTCTCTGGGACACACACACACACACACACACACACACTTCCCCCTGCAAGGGAATGCAGTCTTTGATGGGGAAAGGCTGCCCACCCCTGTGTTACAACACGGAACGCAGCATCTCTGCACTTGATGCAAGGAATATTGGAATATTTTTCCATCCAGACCTTGGCAGCTGCTCATACAACCAGATGCCAGGACAATATTTCCCACCTGCTCTCCGTCGTCCATTGTGACAATTTCCAGAGGGCTAGCTGCGTTAGTCTGCAGCAAAAAGCACATACTATAAACCAAGCCTTGCGGCATCATAAAGACTAACAGATTTATTGTGGCTTATGCCATAAAGGATTATCTCATAATAAATCTGTTCGTTGGTAAGGTACCACAACAGGTTTTCTTCATCTAAGGACGTCACTTCTTTATTTTAAAGAGAGGGGGAGAGGTGAGGGTTTTTTTTTCAAACCACAAAGACTGCATACACGCCATATGTTTAAAGCGCGTTCCCTTTCCACCAAGGAGCCCTGGGAACTCTAGTTTACCCATCACAGAGGCCTTAAGTAAGACAATGCCCAGAACCCTTAACAAACTACAATTCCCAGAATCCTTGAGGGGGTTGGTGGAGAAGTGTGCTTTAAATGTATGCCATGTACGCAGCCAATGGTCACAGCCACAATCCTGGGAGCTGTGGTTTGTTAAGCATGCTGGGAATTGCAGCTCTGTGGGGGTAAACTACAGCTCACAGGATTATTTGGCGGGGGGAGCCATGTGATTTAAAGGTTTGGCATGTGCACAGCCAAAGTTGGAGACTTGTGGCTCTTCATGTGGTGTTGGACTCCAACCAGGGCATTATATATATACACACACACACACACACACACACACACACACACAGTGGTACCATGAGTTATGCATACCCCGTGTTGCAGACGTTCAAGTTGCAAACGCCCGCAACCCGGAAATGTTTCCGGAGCACGCGCAACCCGTGCGCGACCCCCGGATACGCAGAAGTGCTCAAATCGCGCTTCTTCCGGGCTTTTTTGGCTTTTTTGTGCGTTTGTGATACGCCCACCCGCGTTACGTACTGTGACCTGGAACCAGGGGCGTACCCAGGATCAAAACTGGGGGGAGGGGGGGCAAGCCATGGTCGTTCAGGTTCAAAAACAAAAACAGCTTCAAAAAACAAAAACAGCTTCAAAAAAACAGAAAAACTTCCCCCCCCCCAAAAAAAAACAGAAAGCCCCAAATGGCTGAAAAAAAAATTTTTTTTTGCTTCCTGCCCCCCCCCCCGGTACGCCCCTGGCCAGGATGGATCGCATACGTAACCCGGGGTACCACTGTATATATATTTCAAAACCCTATAAAAGATTGAGAAAATTCCGCACAAATTCCCCCAACACTGAACTCAAACTTCCTCACCAGTAAGGTGCCCTTTCGGTTTAGTTTGGGGTGCTTCCAGGCTGTTTTACAGAAGGTATTCAAGCCATTCTGGGCTGCTTCCAACACATATGAAAACATCATGAAACATGAAACATTAAAAAACTTCCCTATGCAGAGCTGCCTTCAGACATCTTCCAAAGGTTGTATGGTTACTTATCTCCTTGGCTGGGGGGTTGCATAACTCCGTACCCTCTAACATTTCTCCGATGAAAATAGGGACATCCTAAGGAAAAGCGGGGCATTCTGGGATCAAATCAGAAACTGGGATTGCTTCTGTAAATCCGGGACTGTCCCTGGAAAACGAGGGCACTTGGAGGGTCTGCAATAAATATGCCACTTTAAGGTCCCTGGAGGAAAGACGGGATATACAAAAGTGTGATGAATCAACTAAAATAAATAAAGTTTATATGCGATGTCCAGAAGACTTACAGGGCGATAGTTTGCTGGATCTTGTATATCTCCCTTCTTGTAAATAGGGGCTACCACACTTAGTTTCCAGTTTGCTGGAATTTTACATGTGTTGTTTATTGCCGTAAAAAGTTTGGCCAGAAAGATGGCCCACCATTGGGCATTTGATTTAAACACCTCAGGGGGGATCATGTCCTCACCAGGAGCTTTGCCATTTTTTAATGTTTTAATTAGCTGTAGGCACTCTGATTCCATAACAGGATCCCAGCTAGCTAAATGATCATTCTTCAATGGGAGGGACGGACTCGAATTAGCAGTATTAACTAAAATAAATACAACAGGAAGTGGACAGAAAACTATCACGCCCAGCCTTTTGAACTGGTTCTGGTGCTGGGGGGGGGGATAAGAAGAGAAAGGGAATCTCACGCTGGCTGTGTACGCATTCTCATTTAATCTGCATCCAGTGCTCTTCTGCAACTGGTTTCATAAGCGGTGCACGTAAGATACACACCACAATCCAGATCTATCCTGCATCCAGCCTGTTGCTTCATATGACGCACTGCCGTTTGACGGTTCCTCCTCCCCCCCTCCCAGAAGAAGAAGAAGAAGAAGAAGAAGAAGAAGAAGAAGAAGAAGAAGAAGAAGAGTTTGGATTTGATATCCCGCTTTTCACTACCCTAAGGAGTCTCAAAGCGGCTAACAATCTCCTTTCCCTTCCTCCCCCACACAAACACTCTGTGAGGTGAGTGGGGCTGAGAGACTTCAGAGAAGTGTGACTAGCCCAAGGTCACCCAGCAGCTGCATGTGGAGGAGCGGAGATGCGAACCCGGTTCACCAGATTACGAGTCTACCGCTCTTAACCACTACACCACACTGGCTCTCCATCTGATTGAGTTTCCATCTGATTGAGAAAAAGAATAACCAAGCTGTGTTTTAAGATAGACATTGCACGCACACAGCCCCTGCCTTGCTAAATACATAATAAATAAGAGTACGCTTTGAACTCCTGGAGAAGATGAGGAGACAGATTGCTTTCATGTACTTTGGGGGTTCTTCTATACTGCCTGCATTTGTTTATTTTTTTCTGAATCCGTTCCCAACCCCACTTTTCCCCCAAAGCTACAGATGACGGAGCAGTCTGCTAAGTATGTAATCTCCTGCCCTTCCGCAGACAAAAAGTCTTGCCCCCATCTTAATCAACAGGCAGCCCTAAAAGCCAACAGGGAGATCTTGCTGAAACGCAAGAGCCAATCCGAGTACCTCCATGGCCTCAAGAGACCGGAAAGCCTAGCTTTGAAGGTGAGATGTTGAGAGGTTAAAGTCCGCAGCCAAGCAGCCTGAGAGAATGGGGGGGGGGGTTTTGCGTCCGCATGACGCCAACTGTGTGTGGCGGGGGGGGGGGGAAGCATGCAGAAATGCAACAGGCCTTTGCAAAACGTCTCGGATTGACAAGTTCCTTCTGCAAAGCACTCCTCGGCTGCTGCCATCACTACCACTGTTTGGTCAGGAAAAGCTGTTTGGGAATTGAAAGAGGGGTGGGGGACATGCCACTTCTCAAAGCAGAAAAGAGCAGATTTAAACAAACAAACAAACAAACAAACAAGGACAGCTCACTCTGCCCCCCCCCGCCAAAATTAGAATCACAGAATCAGAAGGAAAATTTAAAAAGTTACAAAAATTGAGTGCCTTCCCCTCTCTTCGCCGAGCGGCGGCAAGAGCCCAGGGGGTTCCAGGGTCTGTGTGCCTCTGGAGAATTCAAGACACGGTGGAGACTCTCATAGCTGTAAGAAATAGGGTTCATTCACCTTTTTACACCTTCAGTCTGCATGGAGGGAGTCCGGATCTTATAGCATGGTCAAAGGGGGCTTGACCCCCCCACAGCAGACCTGGAATCCAAGGCATCTGTCCCAGCGAGCCTTCAGCCAGCCTGCCCAAGATGGCTCCCAGTCCTTGTTCTCTCTCCTCCCTTCTCCTTCTCAGCCCACCTTGCTAAAAACTCAATTTTCCTCTCTCTCCAAACCCACACACCCCATCACCTTTGCAAAGTCTGTCTCTCCAGGCCAAAGGTTTCCTCTCAAATGGCCCGTCAACCCTTTTTGTCACATTACAGATTTGGTTTTTCCATGCTGGGCCAGCCCTGCAGGTTTGCATAAGCTAGCCCAGGGATTCCTTGTCTGGCACGGTTATGCAGTTTGTACTTTCATCCGTATCCCAATTCAACAAAATCCTACCGTTTATTAATTTCTAGGGTTTGGAGAGTCTTCTCCCCACCCAGGAAAAAAAAACTATAACACCAGTCTACCAAAACCAACCGATCAATGAAAACGGAGTCAGTTACTGTCAAGGTGCAAAAACCTGTTGTGAGATGTATTGCTTACACGAAACAATACAGAATCGACATTATTTGAGGCTGAAAAGGAGGGAGGACATCTGTAGGGTGTCTGTTAACCAGGGGGACACAACATGGTGGTCTGAAGATGTTGATGGGCTGCAACCCACATCAGCCCCAGCCAGCACGGCCGATGGGCGTGGATGATGGGTGTTGTGATCCCACAACATCAGGAGGTGGGAGCAACACATTGGCTACCCTGGTTGTAAACTGTGGGGAGAATAATGGAAGGGAAAGGAGCTCCAAGGCTAGGGCTGTTTCAGTTGCTGGCAGTGTCAGAGCTGATGGAGAGGAGCGTTGTTAAACGTGATTGCAAAATTCCTTTTAATCACATCGAATCATAGAATTGTAGAGTCGGGAGGGACCCCGAGAGTCCTCTAGCCCAACGCCCCCCGCAATGCAGAAATCTCAGATAAAGCATCCATGACAGATTGGCCATCTAACCTTGGCTTAAAAACCGCCAAGGAAGGAGAGTCCGCAACCTTTTTCACAGTTGAACAGCTCTTGCTGTCAGAAGGTTATTCCTGACGTTTCGTCGGAATCTCCTTTCTCGTAACTTGAAGCCATGGGTTCGAGTCCTACCCTCCAGTGCAGAAGAATCTCATTGAACGTCAACACACATTTATCACAGTACAGTATTGCTCTAATTTGTACTTTAACTAAATTTTAAAGGGGCCTTTTCGGATGGCTAGCCTTCCCCACAATGGAAAAGTTCCTTTTCGAAAGCATCGACTCCAGATCCCATCAGTCCTAGTCAGCATAGCCAAGGGGGAAGAGTTCTGGGAGTTGTAGCTCAACAACATCTGGAGGGCCGCAGGTTCCCCTTCCATGAGGTCCTGGATCCTGACCACAAGGCTAAAATAATAATAATAATAATACCTCTCATTCTGTGGAGCCTAGCAGCGAAGTAGCTTTTGCTGATAAGGCATGGGCCTTCATTGGAGACTGACTTTACAACGCATCATGCTGGCAAATGCCACGGAAGGAAAGATTTACATAAAACCAGCTCTGCACAGGTGTAATTGTATAGAAGCTCCCATTAGCTGCGTCCCCCATCACCAGAAAAGGAAAGGACGGAGAAGGAATAGTTGGTAAAGTGCGCCCTCTGGTGACAGCGAACCACAACTGCAGAAGATAAGTACTGCACTTGAGGCAATGAAAATGTAAGGTGAGAAAGCTGTCAGAAGAACCGACACATCCGCTAACACAATATTTGCCTTTGAGGTACAGCTTCCCTGTGCATTTTTAAAAAAAACAAAACAAAACTGGAATTGGATTTTTTATAAAAAAATGTAATATAGAAATAGAAATACTTTATTGCCACTGTATCACATGTTTACAGTGAGATTAAACGAGCCCCCCTCCCCCCCACAATCTCTCAGTCCTTGTCACACTCTGTGTGCTGTCGTACTACCACCAACCCCAAACGTCAGCTGCAATGTTGCTGTCTTTCATTCAGCAGCCTCACGGCCCATGGGTAGAAACTGTTCTTTAAACCGTTGGTGCAGTTTAACATGTTTCTATACCTCCTGCCCGAGGGCAGGAGATTAAAAAGATGTTTCTCGCTCTTCTGAGGCAACGGTCTCTCACGATAACATCTAGCGGACTCAGGGGGACAGCCCACGATTTCCTGTGCTGTCTTCACCACCCTCCGTAGGGACTCTCTGTCCATGGCTGTCAAGCCAGCATACCACACCGTAATGCAGTATGAGAGAACACTTTCTATCGTGGACCGATAGAAGGAAATCATCAGTTGCTGTTCAACTTTGTTCTTTCGCAAGATCCTTAGGAAATGAAGTCTCTGTTGGGCCTTCCTAACCACCTGGGCTGTATTGACCTTCCAAGTTAGGTCTTCACTAAGATGGACTCCCAGGTATTTAAAGGAAGAGACTCTCTCCACACAGCCCCCCCCCCGATGTACAACGGGGCTAGCTCCCCTCTCTTCCTCCGAAAGTCCAACACCATCTCCTTTGTCTTGCCAATGTTTAGGTGCAGATTGTTCTCAGAGCACCATGTGGATACCTTTTGAACCTCCTCCCTGTACGCAGATTCGTCACTGCCTGTAATTAAACCCATTATGGCGGTGTCATCAGCAAACTTAGTAACTGCAGTAGATGGGTCAGATGAAATGCAATCATATGCATATAACGAATACAGGAATGGACTTAGCACGCATCCCTGTGGAGTGCCAGTGCTGAGCTTTAGGGAGTTGCTCCGGCAAATATCGTCTTGCCACATTTTGTACAGTACAGAATGTGCTATGGAAATATCTAGGGAGGCATTAGGGAGCAAAGGAGAGGGAGCTCTGAGCAAAAGGGCCCTGGAATGACGAGCAGGGCAGAGGAAGCTAGAGAACTGCTCCACCACCCCAACAAAGATGGGCCAGGGATGATCCCTCTAGGATGATAAGGTTAAAAATAATAAAATACTGGTGTTGTTGACAAGGCTAATGGATAAAAAAGTGAGAGAGATGCTGGCCATCTTCGAGGCCCGGGCAGCAACCTACTGCGCCATCATTGCTTGCTGTGAAGGGAAGAACCGAGCTGAATTGAGAGGAAATGTGTGGAGAGCAAGGGAGACAGATTTCCTTTGTGTAGCAGAGTTACAGTCCCCTTTTTTACATGCACAGCAGATAGCTGGTTGCAGGCTCGTGTGAGCCTCTCACTATTATACAATTCAATCTGTCTCAGATTGAATTGTACATTCCTGGTAAATTCCCTTGAATCCCTCTTAAAAGAATAAAGACGTCACAATCTTATTCAAAGTCAATAAAAGAAGTTTACTCACATCAGTTCACAGTTGGATTCCTGAAGGCAGACTTAGTTACAAATATGTACATGTGGATCTACCCCATATGGGGGAATAATCCTAGTGCTTCTGCTAGCTGAGAGCTAGCACAGGAGTCCTAGCTAAAAGCTGGTCAAACAAAGAAGGAAGTCAAAAAAGAAGGGAGGGGTGCTGTGTGACTCGTCCTTTTTTTACCTGGACAGGTAAGGTCATGCCCACCTTCTATCACATGCAAAAGGAAGGATGCTCCAGCCAGGAGAAACATGAAGTTTCCACTGGCTGGACCAAACATTCCCTCGCTTGTCTTCTCTAGCATTACAAGGAATGTTGCACTTGACTGCGTCTCATGGATCACATCCCACAAAAACACAATCTGCACAGGAGGGTCAGATCTAATGAGCACAGCAACTCATCTCTGGCATCTCCATGAAAATCAGTTGCCAAGACTAAAAGTCCCTGCCTCCCCACAGCTATCTAAGTCCCCTCCTCCCCAGGGCTTTTCCCAAGCAATCTGAGATTACGTCTGCATGCAGCCAACCTCTCCTCCACCCTTTTCATTGCTCTTCTGGTTCTGGGAGAGGAGAGTTCGTTGCAGCAGGAGAGGGAAACACTTGCAGATCCCTACCCCTGGATTATTCCACAACAGATCTGTTAGCCTTTTAGGTGTCACTTCTCCTTTGTATGTTTGCAAGCATGGACAGAGCTTTAGAAAAGTGGCAGGGCCGGCTGGCAACTGCAGTTGCCTTTGCGTAACCTCACTTCACATTTCCAATCAGAAGGCAGGAGATTGAATGGGGGCATTTGAGCTCTTTTGACGGATAATTGTAGCTTGGCTGGAGGAAGCCGCCTGATGTACAAAAAAAGGGCAATTGCCTGGGTCTCTCAAATTAATCGCAGAATGTATTTTGAATTGTGCTGACTTGAAGATGCACTTCAGAGTCTCCGGGCTATGGAAATGAGCACTTGACTGGAATAACGACATTAGCTTGGGGCATGAAATAGTCCTTACATTATTTTCATTTTCTTTTTTAAAAAAATCAGTTCCAGCAGCACATTTGATGTTCATTTTCCAAATCAGGAACATGGGCAAAATATGGTAGATCCAGGGAATCTTAGCAGCAGCTATGTTCCCGCTGCAGTCCCTGCAGAGAAACAGCGTCTGGTGTGAAAATGTGGGCTTATGGAAACATGGACGGGATAAGATGAGGAATTGTGACTGCTTTTTAGTGGATGCCTCTATATAAGAGCGAGGGACGCAGGTGGCGCTGTGGGTTAAACCACGGAGCCTAGGGCTCGATGACCAGAGGGTTGGCGGTTCGAATCCCCGCGATGGGGTGAGTTCCCGTTGTTCGGTCCCAGCTCCTGCCCACCTAGCAGTTCAAAAGCACATCAAAGTGCAAGTAGATAAATAGGTACCACTCTGGTGGGAAGGTAAACGGCGTTTCCGTGCGCTGCTCTGGTTCGCCAGAAGCGGCTTAGTCATGCTGGCCACATGACCCAGAAAAACTGTCTGCGCACAAACGCGGGCTTCCTCAGCCTGTAAAGCGAGATGAGTGCCGCAATCCCAGAGCCGGACACGACTGGACCTAATGGTCAGGGGTCCCTTTACCTTTACTTATATAAGAGCAGACCTCAGGTTTGCAAGATCTGCTTTGTGTTTTCCTGGCGCCCTGGACAGAATCAGATGCCAAAGACGTTCACTGTTTTAGACCCTATGCATGACCAGAGTTCTCAAACATGCAGAGAGCCTCCAAAATATGCAAATGTTTCTCGCTGATACGGTTCCAAAAGAAAGCAGAGCAATACGTTTGGCTCCAGCTTGGCTGCAGGAGCTGCTGGAAGCAGGTGCATAAGATGCCATCCAACTGCCTTTAGGGACCCTACTCTGGATTTACTGCTTAGCCTTTCCATCTCTCCATGACCTCCTGCAAGGTAGCCAAGGTTTAGGAACAATGTTTTAACAATTCAGAGTCAAAAGTCAAAAGAGTCAGAGTCAGAGTCAAAAATCCCTGTGCGTGTATTTCAAATCACTCAGAGATCTACCAGCAGATTCCCATCGGTCTTCTGCCCATCTCCCATCTGGATCGCACCAAGTGCTTGAATAACGGAGGAGCTTTCCCCACCCATGATCTTTCGTGATGTCCTCTGCTTAGCATCTGTTTTAGGAGGCTAAAGGCAGCTCCCAAGGAACAGTGGTACCTTGGTTCCCAAACGCCGAAAACCCAAAAGTAAGTGTTCCGGTTTTCGAACGTTTTTCAGATGCCAAATGTCCGATGCGGTTGTCGGCTATTGTTTCCGGGGAACCTGCGCCAGTGCGCCAATCGGAAGCTGTGCCTTGGGTTTCAAACATTTCAGAAGTAAAACGGACTTCTGTAACGGATTAAGTTTGGCGTTTTTGTTTTTGCTATTTTGCATTTTTGTTTCTGAGGCTTTTTCGGTTAATTTGTTTTTGTGACTGTCTGATTAATTGATTGTGTGACTGCGGAAATGGATAAAAGCCCCGCCCCCCCCAATCCAAACAATGACTATCATCAGTGCGGGTAAGAAGAAATAATAATTTAAATTGTTATCATCTACAATAATGTCTAATTTGTTTTATAGTACAGTACATTGATTATTGCTTTCATTTCATGGATCAATGGTCCTCGTTAGATAGTAAAATTCATGTTAAATTGCTGTTTTAGGGGTTGTTTTTTAAAGTCTGGAACGGATTAATCTGTTTTGCCTTACTTTCTATCAGGGCCGCCTTACCCACAGGCGCTAGAGGTGTGGGGCACCCGGGCACCAGGCTCTCAGGGGCGCCAGGCCGAGAGTCCGGGGCCCAAGAGCAGAGTCCAGGGAAGAGCCCGTCGGTTGGTCGGAGCACTGTGGTGGGCTCTTCTGCTGCTGTCAGCTCTGTGCCGTGAGTTCGGGGGCGACTGAGCCAGCGAGACACTGAGGCGGCTGGCCGGCTCCACCCTCCTGTGCGCCTGGGACTGGGCAACCTGGGGGGGGGGACACCAGGCGGATCTTTGCACCCAAGTGCCGCATATGCTTAAGACAGCCCTGCTTTCTATGGGAAAGCATGCCTTGGTTTTGGAACACTTTGGTTTCGGAACGGACTTCCGGAACGGATTAAGTTTGAGAACCAAGGTACCACTGTACCATCACTTATATCACAGCAGGGATGATGACATAATCCTCCCGGGCGCTATTTACCAGTGGTCTGCATGCCAATTATTTATTTATTCTTCTCGGCCGTTGGACCCACCCTTGGTCTCATCCACACAATCCGCCGGAGCCTGTCTTCATGTGTTAAATCCCTAACCCACCCAGGGTTTGAGACCCATTGGCTACTCACCCCTGGTTTAAGCTGAGGGATCAATAAAGACATCATAAATAATGGATCATAGGGGAAAGAAACCAGCAATGAGAAACACCATCAGTTTTCAAATACAGTGGTACCTCGGGTTACAGACGCTTCAGGTTACAGACTCTGATAACCCAGAAATAGTACCTCGAGATAAGAACTTTACCTCAGGATGAGAACAGAAATTGCGCACTGGCAGCGGGAGGCCCCATTAGCTAAAGTGTTACCTCAGGTTAAGAACAGTTTCAGGTTAAGAACAGACCTCTAGAACGAATCAAGTTCTTAACCCGAGGTACCACTGTATTTAATTCCTGCACTAGGGCTGCATATTAATACAACTAAATGGAAATCACCAACCTACTGAGACTGGAAGAGAACCCAAGGTGGATTTGTGTATATTGGGGCAAGAGGGGATAAATTAATTGAAGGTTCATTTTTTGGGGGGGGGGACTGCCTAGAGCAGGGATCAGCAAACTTTTTCAGCAGGGGGCCGGTCCACTGTCCCTCAGACCTTGTGGGGGGCTGGACTATATTTTGTACTTCTTCAAAAAAAATAATGAACGAATTCCTATGCCCCACAAATAACCCAGAGATGCATTTTAAATAAAAGCACATTCTACTCATGTAAAAACACCAGGCAGGCCCACAAATAACCCAGAGATGCATTTTAAATAAAAGCACACATTCTACTCATGTAAAAACACGCTGATTCTCACTGAAATACAATTAAGAAGAAGTATATTAATAGTGAAATAATTATTAAGCTCTAACTTAAAATGATTGGGGGCCCATTACTTACATCATAGGAGCATACACAACACAAAACACTGTTGCTGTATGTAGGTTTTATTTTATTTTATTTTTTTTATCTTATATCTTATATTTTGGAAATGTACATCCAGGTTTTTTCAAAAAAAAAAATGGGGGGGGGCCAAGAGAGTGGGGCCCTAAGCTATAGCTTGTTTAGCTTATAGGTAAATCTGGCACTGGGTGCATGCAATATGTACCAGAGTCAGGAGAAGAGCCCTGCCTGAAGCCGTAGACAGCTGCTGCTAGTCAGAGTAGACAATAGGGGACTAAATGGACCAGTGATCAAAGGCAGCTTTCTACATACCTTCAGCCTAGGTAGAGATTATTGCCCAGAAGAGGTCACTTCATAAAGCCATGTCCTACTAGCTACACAGAGTTCCTAGGTGGAGATCTGCACCTCCGCAAGAGAGGCGTCCCTATGCATCTCTTCCTAGTGTAGCCTTCAAGGATCTGGTGTGATTGGTCAGCCTGCCAAATCCTTTTAAATGTCTCCTAATTCACCACCTATATGGCCCCTACGCAAGGATGCTGCAGGTAGAATGCATCAGGAGCCAGAACAGATTGTGCGGTCCACACCGCCGCATCCTCCCCAAAGGTGGTGCTGAAGCAAAATCCACATCCACATTTCATGGAGACACACCCATGTGGACATGATTCTAGCGCTTGAATGATAATAATATTATAATAATTTATTATTTATACCCCGACCATCTTGCTGGGTTTCCCCAGCCATTCTGGGTGGCTTCCAACAGAATATTAAAAACATGATAAAACATCAAACATTGAAAACTTCCCTAAACAGGGCTGCCTTCAGATGTCTTCTAAAAGTCAGATAGTTGTTTATTTCCTTGACATCTGATGGGAGGGTGTTCCACAGGGTGGGCACCACCACTGAGAAGGCCCTCTGCCTGGTTCCCTGTAACCTCACTTCTCGCAGGGAGGGAACCGCCAGAAGGCCCTCGGAGCTGGACCTCAGTGTCTGGGCTGAACAATGGGGGTGGAGACGCTCCTTCAGGTATACTGGGCTGAGGCCGTTTAGGGCTTTAAAGGTCAGCACCAACACTTTGAATTGTGCTCAGAAATGTACTGGGAGCCAATGTAGGTCTTTCAGGACCGGTGTTATGTGGTCTTGCAGCCACTCCCAGTCACCAGTCTAGCTGCCGCATTCTGGATTAGTTGCAGTTTCTGGGTCACCTTCAAAGGTAGCCCCACGTAGAGCGCATTGCAGTAGTCCAAGTGGGAGATAACTAGAGCATGCACCACTCTGGCGAATACAGTCTGCGGGCAGGTAGGGTCAGGTAGGGTATCAGTCTGCGTACCAGATGGAGCTGGTAGACAGCTGCCCTGGACACAGAAATGTTGGCCCTCAACTCCAGAGGGAGGCCAGACGAGAAGGTTCATCTGAGGTATGCATTTCCGAGAGTCACCTTCTCAAGGAGAAGAAGTGAGTGTCACAGGGCAGTGATTCCACACAAGGCCAGCCTCATCCTGACATTTGTTTACAGGGCTTGAGATAGGGCGGAGCTACGACTGCAAGGAACGAGGGGGGTGGGTGGGAACAGGAGAAGCAGGCTAGCACTCCAACCTCATAGCAAATAGGAGAGCCCAGAGTTATGGATGAGAGTAAGACAGAGCTGGAAGAACACCAGAAGGCCAACTTCTATTACTTAGTGGTCCCTCCCTCCCTCCCTCCCCATCTCATTTCTCCGAGTCAAAGGGACCTTCGGGTTCATTCCAGTTCTTGCCCTGGTTCTTCTTCCTGTTCCTCTCTGCCATGACAATGGCAGCGATCACCGTCACCAAGACGGTGACAGTGATAACCAGGACAGTGGCAGTCTCTGCCACGCACAGCTGGCTGTCCACAGACGTGAGGGGTGACCCCGCCAGCTGCCAGGGGCTGGCGCAGGTGATGTTCTCGTAGTCATCCACGTGAAGGTGCCGGACACTCATGATCTTGCCAAAAACACGCTGGAGGTCGCAGTCGCAAATCCACGGGTTGCCAGCAAATTGAATGTGGGTGCTGATGGTCTGGATGTTGAGGAACGTCTTGAATTTGAGGTGGATGAGCTGGTTCCCCGTCAGGGACAGAAGCTTCATGTTGTGCAAGGAGATGAAAGCCTCCAGCTCAATGGCGCTGATGTTGTTGTTGCTCAGCAGGAGGACCTCAAGGTTCTGGAGCATGAAGGAGAAGCCATTGTAGAGCACCGTAAGCCTGTTAGACTGAAGGTAGAGGTGCCTGAGCCCAGAGAGGCCCTGGAAAGTTCCTCTCTCGATCGAAGTCACCCGGTTGTGGCTCAGGTCCAGCTTCTCCAAGTTCTCCAGGTACTGCAAGCTGTTGAAACGCAAGGCTCCCAGGTGGTTGTAGGACACCTTGAGTTCCTTCAGAGAAGTCAAGTCATCCGAGAAGTAGTGCGGCAGGTGGACCAGGAGGTTGTGGCTGAGGTCCATCTTCTCCAGGAAGCCCAGGGTCCTGAAAGCATTGGGCCATATCCTCGCAATGGGATTGTGGGACAAGAGTAGAATCCTCAGGGACCACAGGGCATCAAAGCCACCTCCCTCTAGCCCACTCAAGTTGTTGTGCCTCAGGTCCAGCATCCATGTGTCGTGAGGGACGCCTTGGGGGACTTGGGCCAAGTGGCGGCTGTGGCAGTCCACGAAACTGGAGGACTCGTAGCAGGTGCACGGGTGGGGGCAAGCCTTGGAGGCTTGGGCCACCAGGGCGCACGACAAAAGGATGGCTACGGAGAAGGGAGACATCTCCAGAAGGCCTGGTGGAGGTCCGGCTTTTGCTGTGCGCTTGCAAAGCCCTCAGCTGAACTGGTAAGGAATGGAGATCACAGCACCAAGCACTCCTCATTCGATCCAGAGAGTCATATTTCTTCAGAGGAATCCATAACAAAGAGCTCTTTGTCGAGTGATTAGCTAAGAGCTTCCTTGGACTTTCGCCTTGGAGGACAACAGGCAACTTGAGCAAACCAGAGAGGAAGAAACGGATCAGAGAGGCCTGTAACTGGAGCAGCGGCACTTTCTGCAAGATGTGTCAATCATACCTTATCTCGTTGGTCTCTTTCTCTCTATTTCCAGTTTCAGCAGCTTGGATCCTTGAAAGCCTAACAGGTCGGCAGGGGACCAGAGTGGGCTTTTTCAGCTCGATCTTCCAGAGAGAGGCACTAAATGAAAGAGAGGGGAAAGGCAGCAATGACTAGCATATCGACAGGGGAAAAGCTTTAGCCTGTAATCACTTTAGGGGTCTAGGTAGATAGACCCCTAACCATTTTCTCTGTTTTACCCTCCTTTGGTTGCCAGACCTTGAAATCAGAGCACTCCATACACCAAGCAATAGCTTCACCTGCTACAGGTCGTGTTGGTCTGCCGTAGTTGAAACAAAAAAAAATCCTTCCAGTAGCACCTTAGAGACCAACTAAGTTTGTTCTTGGTATGAGCTTTCGTGTGCATGCACACTTCTTCAGATACCTCCTGAACCTTCAGATACCTCCTGAACCAGATACCTTCAGATATTCTTCAGATGGAAAGAATTTTCTATTTTGTTTCGACTATGGCAGACCAACACGGCTACCCACCTGTAAAAGGATTTTAAGGTCTCAGATATAGAATAAAGATTCATAAATGCACACATATCTAAATATATGAACCACGTGTCTGAAATAGTATGGGAGAGCAATCCTGAAGCCATTTTGACTCTCAAATATTCCTCTGCAGGAAGGGGGGCAAATGGGGAAAGCCTCCCCACTGTCTTTTTGCTTGCAGATCCTGCCATAAAGGGCGTATTTGTGTATGAAGAGGGTGAGCATGTGACCTGGACTCAGGAACTAAAGTATTGACCATCACAAAAGATTGGCCAGACTGCCCAGGTAATGCCATCAGTGACCATTATCAGGTATCTTTGCAGACAGGATTTCTGCTGTAGACCAGCCTCCTTCTGTGATGTATGTATGATGTTTTGGGGGGTGGTCTTGGGCTACAGGGTGGGCAATTTCAAAAGTCTATATAAGGGCTTGCGCACCATTGTTCAGGGTTCTCCTCCCTCCTGCGTGTGGTGAGTGGGGACCCTGTTGCAACAGTTCCTTGAATAAAGATCAGGCTTACTAGCCGCTTTGCTTCTCAATATACTCTGGTTGGCCTCTGTTTTCTCCTGCCGATAGAGAACCCACTTAAGGACTCTATATGGGCTCCGGAATACCCCATAAGGGAAAGCGAGCAGTTTTTCTTATAACAAACGCAAGCAGCAACGTAACAATGAGGAGGAGGAACTGCAGGTCAAGGGTTGGCTGAGGGTCCCCTGATGAAGTGTGTGGGCCTTAGTGGGGGGCTCATGTCCCCTATGGCCTGTGAGGTCCTCTTAAGGCATGCTGAGGCAACCACCAAGGCCCCAGCCCCACTGCAGTGCCCACCAATCAACACGGAGGAAATGAGGCACCATTTTAGTTTCCCAGAATGCTTCCCTCATGTAACATCGTACCAAGGCATTGTGGGAAATTTAAGCGCTGGCTCACTACCAAATACGGATCAGGGTACTCCTGCTGCTGCCCACCACTGCTGGAAAGCCCGCTGGACCCCATCAGCTCCAAAGGAAGGGACCCACCGGAGGACATGTTGACAATGGCTCCCTTGGTCCTAGAGCCAGCCTTGAAAGCAGGACAGACTGTCACAGAAAGGGGCTGAGTTCAGACTATGCGTATCAAGATGGAGGCTGGAGAAGGAGAACGAGGCTGACCTTGGTGCAGATTTTTCACCAGCTGCTCCAGAATGTGCACATATGCAGGGATTAGGCTGGCAGAGGCCAAAGCTGATCAGCTGCAAATTTAAACCTTCAAGCCCCAGCTTGTTCACACATCTGGGATGTTGTTAATCCCCAAGAGGAGGGTGGCTGAGTAGGGACAATGAGGGACCCAAGCGATGCACTTGGCCTTCAGCATACAAGACACCAATGAGGTCAATACTGTGCAATTGAAATTACAACCTTTCTCCAATGAAAATAGGGACGTCCTATTCCATAATAATAATAAGAAGAAGAATAACAATAATGTTATTATTTATACCCCGCCCATTTGAGTGAGTTGCCCCAGCCACTCTGGGCAGCTTCCAACATATATAAAAACATAATAAAACGTTTAAACATTTTAAAACTTCTCTGTAAAGGGCTGCCTTCATATGTCTTCTAAAGATAGTTGCGTTTCCCCTTGGCTCGGAGGTCGCGTAACTCCATACCCTCCAACATTTCTCTGATGAAAACAGGGGCATCCTAAGGAAAAGTGGGACATTCCGGGATTAAATCAGAAACCGGGACGGCTTCTGTACATCCAGGACTGCCCCTGGAAAATAGGGACACTTGGAGGGTCTGCTTCCAACTCTACAATTCTATGATTCTATGAGTAGGTGGTCTAATTTGACCTAATCTTACAGGGCTCTTCTTAGTTTCGAACCCGACTGAACAGTTCCACTTGAAGAAATTCGTGGTTTTGCATTTGCCTGGGCCACTGGGACAAGTATCTCATAAACTTACCGTATCTCCTGCTCTGCATTTATCCCACTTTTACGGCAATTGCTAGGTTTCCCCCTGAGCTGATTCAGACCCTCACTCAGCTTCTTCCTTCCCCCCCTTTGAGGAGTACAAGGTGTTCTAATTGTTCACGGGAAGCACAAAGTGCCTCATTCGGCCACACATCTGAAAGGGCCATGATGATGCACAGAACAGGTGGGTGGTTTCGAGGCAGCCCATTCTCCATCGCTGAGGGTGGTGAGTGTTGACAGGAGACCAGGAGAACAGAGCCTCTGTGAATCACTCACACTCAGAAACCCTTAAAAAAAAAAAAAAGTGTACTTAAGCTAGCCTTCCTTTATTTTGAAAGAAAGGCTGTTTGTGGGTTCCAAATAATAGTATGGGCCCCGCATGCTTTTTCTCCAGTATGTAAGGCTGGGTTGACCATTAAGCAAAATAAGCATGTGCTTAGGGCATCAAAGGAAGGGGGGCACCACAGAAATCTTCCAATGCCGGATTTTTAACATTAATGGTCACAAATAGCTCAGCTGAGCATTCATTTTCTCATTTGAAGTATATTTTTAAAATCCCAGCAATACAACTATGCAACAAGGGGAGACTGGGTGCCTTATCTCTACTGACTATAGACGCAGATGTGTTACATAAGATTGGTTTTTGAGCAGGCATAGGCAAACTCTGGCCCTCCAGGTGTTTGGGACAACAATTCCCATCATCCCTAGCTAACAGGACCAGTGGTAAGGGATGATGGGAATTGTAGTCCCCAACATCTGGAGGGGCAGAGTTTGCTTATGCCTAGTTTTGAGGATCTGACTTTGCAATTAGAAAAAGGAGGAGAATTTTTTTCAAATATAAATGAAGTGGAAATATTGAAAAATAAACATTATTTTTCCACCTTACTGTAGGTTTCATTTCATTTCGAATTATTTTTCCAAATTTTACAATTTATTATTATTTCTTTAGGGACCCAGGTGGCACTGTGGGTTAAACCATAGAGTCTAGGGCTTGCTGATCAGAAGGTCGGCGGTTCGAATCCCTGCCACGGGGTGAGCTCCCGTTGCTCAGTCCCAGCTCCTGCCCACCTAGCAGTTCGAAAGCATGTCAAAGTGCAAGTAGATAAATAGGTACCACTCCGGCGGGAAGGTAAACGGCATTTCCGTGTGCTGCTCTGGTTCGCCAGAAGCGGCTTTGTCATGCTGGCCACATGACCTGGAAGCTGTCTGCGGACAAACACCGGCTCCCTCAGCCTATAGAGCAAGATGAGCACCGCAACCGCAGAGTCGGACACGACTGGACCTGATGGTCAGGGGTGGGTCCCTTTACCTTTACCTTTTATTATTTCTTTACAGGATATTAAAAAATTATTATGGTTTTATTTACTTTTTTATTATTTTACTTTTAAGTGTTCATCTAGAAATGAAGATGTACAAATCTGTCCTTTTTAAAAAAGAGAGAGAGAGCGCCATACATTGCCATTCTATTAAAAATAGCTTAAGAACATGGGTTAGCCAAAAGAAAAAAAAACATGATTCACAGGTTAACAAGGTACGCAGCAAGAAACAAACCAGACCTCTTCCTTCTCCCAAAGCTATTCTATAAACCCTGCATCACAAAGTTGAGAAAGTGGTCCAAACTACATTGTCTCTCTTCGTTTTATGCCCGGAAGTAGGTCTACTCAGTTTTACTCATATGCAACCATATTAGTTCAACAGCTGGTCGTTGGGATTAATTCGAAACTAACAAACAAGCAAACAAACAAATCCAAATCACAGAGGCAGCTAAAGCCACTTGTTCGTTTCATCTATATATAGGTCATTTAACAGTTTTAATTCTAAAAAATTGGTCTTCCAGCTTTGCAGCCGGAGATGAACTATGTAGTTCTTTAGGTTCCTATCCCACCCATTCCTACAGGCTTAGGGAGCGTGACTCCATGTGGTCAAAATAAAATGCACGGATAGGACATAACGGAGCATGACGCACACAGCAAGCAAAGTCAGTTGATTTCAATGGGCATTGCTTCCTTGGCACAGGATTGCAGACTTAAGCAGGAATTTAAGGCTGTGATCCTAGACATGATTACCTGGGAGCAGGCTCCACTGAAAACTATTAGACTTTCTCCTGAGCAGGCATGCATGTAGGCTTGTACTTAACTCTCATTTCAGTTCGTGGGATTTGAAAGTTTTAACTGCAGTTGGATCATGTCCACGGATCTTAAATTGAGAGTCAATATGATGTAGCTGACAAGCATGTTGGCTTGAACATGGAAAGCCGTGGTTTGTGTTGATGGGGCTCGTGCACCTTTAATAGTAGGGTAGAAGAGAGGATTTCAGCACTTATTGCTCGCCCTGCATCTGCTGAAATTCTGCTGGGCTATTAATTAAAGGTGCAGGAGCCCTCTTCATCTTTGCATCCGGTTCATGCCCACCCTTTTATCTCAGATTAATTATGAAACTCCCTGCATCTCAGGACCTGATTAGACACTGCAAGCAGGACTTTCCCCACGCCACCCCCAGCCAGAACATGCCAGAACTCAGTTCCGGCACCTCTCAGGTAGGCGCCATTGACATTATTGTTCATGGTGAGTTTTCTAGAAAAAATAGCACTGGTTGCAAGGAACAAACCATGACCACATTTTACAAAAAAGAAGAAGAGGAAGAAGAAGAGGAAGAAATAATTACTAGGAAAATGCAGGTTTTTTGTGGTGGGGGTGGGGGGTTTCCATTTGGAGTAGAGAAGCAGTGAAAAAGATTATTAATCTCCCCTGCCCAGCCCAGATCTCTGCTTATTTTTCTCCTTCTCCCTTATTTTTCTTCTTATGCAGCTCCAAACACATTTACTCGCATGCAGTGCTTTTTTGGGGGGGTGCAGGGGGACGGATATCCCTAAACATTTTGTGAATCTAAGTTTGGCCTCTGTGAGGGGCAGTATTTCAATATGTGTAGGAAAATGAGAGTACCCCTAAACATTTTTTTTCTAGAAAAAGAAAGCACTGCTCACATATACATAGTTTTGTATCTCCATGGGGAAGGGAGAAATTTGCAACAGAAAAGTGGAAGAGAATGAGAAAAATAAAGTTAAGGAATGCCTTCTTCCTGGCGGTTTCACTGCTCTAAAACCACCTGTGTGCCTTTTTGAGGAAGAACCTTTCAGCTGTACATCGAATGCGTACATCTCAGCAAAACCTACCTCACAGGCTTGATTCGAGGCTAAAGATTCCCCCAAAAGCTTGGAGAGAACAAGAGTTTGGAAGAGAGATCATTGCTTGAAGTGTGCACACTTATCTCAGAGGGTTTTTTCGGGGAGGAGGGGGGGACAGGATTTAAAAACCTGCAGAACCTATTTGACCAGAGGCTTCACTAAAGCAGAATAAATGTATCTATACATTAGGGATGCAGAAACTGTGGTAATGGAGGGGGCACCCAAAAACAGCCCAAGGTAGACCAGATATGCTCAGTGTCCGCAAAATGCTGTCTGAGTGGGGTGAGAGATAGAAGAACAGAGGTAAAAGAGGATAGGATGGAGTGTCCTTGAAAGGGAACTGGCTTGCTGGAACACTGAACAGGGTAACTCGACGCTGCAGTGTTCTATTGCAGTTCCGTCTTGACAATAATAATTAAGGAAATGACGGTGGTCGTGTTCATTAAACAACAGACAGCGCCTGTTTAGGGACCAGGGAGTTTGGATCAAAGATGATGACTTCAATTAGGCCTGTGCCCCCACTCCCAAGAATAAAGGGAGCCTTGCAATTAGAGCACAGATATTAATTAGAAAGCCACAGATTTAAAGGATGTGAGAGCGTAGATGAAGAACATTTTACGCAAAGCAAGTGATTCACTGTGTTCTTATCACTCTTTATGACACGCAGAGAGAGAGAGCATGATTTCTCTATTACGTCTTCTCCTGTAAATTTGGTAGACCTGGTTCAGAGTAGCAGGAGATGGAATGCAAGCAGCCATGTCTACATACTCTCCAACATTTCTCCAATGAAAATAGGGACACCCTAAATTAATAATAATAATAATAATAATAATAATAATAATAATAATAATATCCCACCCACGTGATTAGATTGTCCCAGCCACTCTGGGTGGCTTCTAATATATATTGAAACCTAATAAAACATGAAACATTAAAAAAAAAATCCCTATACAGGGCTGTCTTCAGATGTCTTCTAAAGGTTGTACAGTTAGATCTATCTCTTTGGCTCGGAGGTCGCATAACTCCATACCCTCCGACATTTCTCTGATGAAACTAGGAAAAGTGGGACATTCTGGGATCAATTCAGAAACCGGGGCGGCTTCTGTAAATCCACGACTGTCCCTGTAAAATAGGGACACTTGGAGGGTCTGTGTCTGACACAAGTCTCCAAAGGGCGAAACAACACATTGTGATAGAAAGCGCTTTTTTTTAAAGCCTGATTAAATCGACCAATTAAATTTTGAAGGAAAAGGATCAATGCGGTTCCAGTGTGGCACAGGCTTCCGATCCAGATCAGAGCCTTGCACGGGTGGTTTTCTGCCACAAACCTCTCCCAGCTGCTCATTTGTTAAAACTCACTGCACAGTTATTTAGAATCATAGAATCATTTGGAAGAGACCACAAGGGCCATCCAGTCCAACCCCCTGCCAAGCAGGGGCATCTACCGCTCCAATGGACCTAAGCAGATTCTGCAAGTCACCCCAAATCCTCCTTCTTGTTTGTACGCACCAAAGGACATTCATGGCTACCCCGTCCCCATTTCAGCTTCCAAACATACCTGGAACAACCAAAAAGGCCTCTCTTTGCTTCACCCATTGCCCTGATGGGAACACTTGGGCTTCTTCTCCTGCACCATCCCTGCAGCAAAGACAACTCTCCCCAGCCGAAAAACAAAGCAGACAGACTGGATTGCTTTCCAGTGTCGAATAAACACAGCCGAGTTTCTAATCTCAGTTTGGGATTACAGCTGCTGGCTGGCCTGCTGCCACCCTAGCGAGCCAGTCAGCGCCGGCTTCAGAGAAGCATCTTTGGTTATCACACCTGGGAGAGAGAGAGAGCCCAGACAGGTGGCCACCGAAAACCGAAAGCCTGCCTTTCATTAAGCCACCTTTCAGTTTAGGCTGCATAAGCACCATATATTTAAAGCACATCCCTCCCCTGCGCACACACACACACACACACACACACACACACAAACCTCTGGGAATTGTAGTTTGGGAATGGCAGCTCTGTGAAGGGCAAACTATAGTTCCCGGAAATCTTTCAGGGAAGCAATGTGCTTTAACGGTGTGATGTGGATATTTCCATAGAGTTGGAAAGGGGCATGGAGGTCCAGTCTAGCCCAATTCCCTGCCAGATGGCTGCTTAACCCCTACTTAAAGACCTCCACTGAAGAAGAGCCCATCACCTCCCTCGACAAGCTGTTCCACCAACAGCTCTTGGTGGCGGGACGTTTATCCTGATGTTCAGCCAAAAATCTGCTTCCCTGCCATTTCCGTCCCTTGGTTCTAGCCCTGCCTTGTCCAGAGCTAACACAAATCTGCTTCATCCCCTGTATGACAGCGCTTCAGATGTCTGAAGGCAGCTATGTCCCCTTAAACTTCTCTTCTCCAAGCTAAACGTATCAACCATTCCTCATGCAATCTGGTTTCCCATCCCCTCGCCATCTTAGTCACCCTCCTCCGAGCACAAATCGGCTTGTCAATCTCTGTCCTTCTCAAAACGTGGTGCCCAGGACCAGACACGGCACTCCTGGCGCAACCTCACCAATGCAAGAACAGAGCAGCCATTCTTTCTATTCCCTGAGAGTTGAAGAATGGTGATGATATGGAGTCCCCACGTTGTCTAAAAGTCATAATGAGCTTTACATGAGGCTGGAAAGGGCTGGTGGTTCGTTGCTACAACACGCCAGAGATGGCTCCATTGTACAAGCAGCTGTTTAGTTCAGAGCCCTGGTTGGATGAGGCCAAAAGCGCCCAGTTCTTACAGTGGCTCACAAGATGCTTAGGGGAAGCCTGCAAGGAGAACTGAACTCAGCAGCACTCTGCCACCTCATGATTCCCAGCAACTGGGTTGCCCCAACCACTGGGGGCCACTTCCAACGTATATTAAAACATAACAAAACATGAAACATTAAGAAACTTCCCTGTGCAGCACTGCCTTCAGGTGTCTCCTAAAGGTTGTATAGTTACTTATCTCTTTGGCTTGGGGGTCGCATGACTCCATACCCTCCAACACTTTTTCCGATGAAAATAGGGGCATCCTAAGTAAAAGCGGGATATTCCAGGATCAAATCAGGCTTCGATAAATCCAAGACTGTCCCTAGAAAACAGGGACGTTTGGAGGGTCTGTACATTTGACTGCCCTGACCCGCATCGTAATATGTCCCCGCCCCCCGGTACTCCAAGTAGCATTGGGTGCCATTTTAATTTCCCACAATGCCCTGAGACAATACTACATTGGAGACACCGTGAAAAACAAAGATGGTGGATTTTCATTAGCCACCTGGAGCTAAACCTGGAGCTAAAGCAGGCATAGGCAAACTTGGCCGTCCAGATGTTTTGGGACTACAACTCCCATCATCCCTGGCTAACAGGACCAGTGGTCAGGGATGATGGGAGTTATAGTCCCAAAACACCTGGAGGGCCGAGTTTGCCTATGCCTGAGCTAAAGGGTCATCAGTTGCAACAGGAGCCACCAACCTTTTTTTGAGCCAAGCGGGCACATTTGGAACCTTGAGAAAGTGCTGCGAGTGCCAGTCACAAAATGGCTGCCACAGGGACATGGCACAATACAAAATGGCTTCCACACCCCCAAAGAGCAGGAAAGGGTACGGGCGTTGCCCCTACCCCATCTCCCCTCAGACACTACATTAGCTGCCACCGCCACACTTTCTTCCCGAAAGGAGCTCTTTGCACCCTTCCTCTGCTCAGAACAGACGGGAGGGGGCCCAATCCAATGAAATGTGAGCATACTTGTGTAGGGAGACACCTGAGCAAGGAGAGCAAACAGTTTCTCGTGCATTGTGGATTTGTGAGGGGGGATATTAAAACATATTTACCAAGAACTTTCATGGGCATCATAGGAGATAATAGTCGAAATAAATTTGAAAAATTGAAAAATTGTCCAGTAGCACCTTAGAGACCAACTAAATTTGTTATGGGTATAAGCTTTTGTATGCATGCACACTTCCTCAGATACACTGAAACAGAAGTCACCAGACCCTTATATATAGTGGGAGGGTGGGGTGGGGTTTTTCTCAGGAGGGTAGTAGGAGATGGGTGATTGACTCAATGGGTATGGTAAACCTGTTGATGACTCTTAACGACTGCAATTAGTCCTGCAGGAAAAAGGAAGGGATAGTATGCAGATGACCAAAAACAGCTTTAGCATATGTAATGAGACAAGAATCGAATACCAGGTCTCTCCATAGTTTCCATAAGAGATAATAGTGGGTGCCACCATGACAATCCCTAAGCCACAGGCACAAACATCTCTCTGCCCCTTCAGAAGAGAGAGAGATTCAGAAAGTATAAGCCTGCTGTAGAACTAGACGTTAACAAAGACATAAATCGCCTTGTGTAGAACAGAGACCCTACTTTTACCTCACACAAAGCCCCCCCCCCGCAGTCAGCAGACTACTACCCCTCCTTTATAATTCATGGCGCCACACAGTTCACCATTAGACAGCATCGCATTTCAGTCACTCAACACCTGAGTCGCAATGCCAACCAGGTAAAACCATCCTCATGGCACCTCGTCTATTATTAACAGCCCCTTCCTGTGCCCAGCTAATCATGCCTTTGTTCAATTAAGCAAGTACAAAGGCAGGCATCCTTAACTGACAGATACCTTACATGCAGGGCAAGGGTCTATGTAGGACTCCACACCTCCTCAGCTGAGGTAGAAGTCAGCTGCTTTAGAACAGCAGCTTTTTAAAGAAATAAAAATGCCTCAGGTGGTCCAATTGCTTGCACAGCCTGAAGAATAGCTCCGTGGCACCCCTCCCTGGAGTGCAAGCCTGGGCAGTGTGCATGGAGGTCCTGGGCTGGCCAGACAACAAGACCCCCCCCCTCTCGGCATCGCTGATGTGGTCCAAAGGAAAGCAGAGCAATACGTTTGGCACCAGCTTGGCTGCAAGAATTGCCGGAAGGAGGCATACAAGGCGCTATCCAACTGTCTTAGGGACTCCACTCTAGATTTGTGTAGGATTAAGGTGGCGCTGTGGGTTAAACCACAGAGCCTAGGGCTTGCTGATCAGAAGGTCGGCGGTTCGAATCCCCGCGACGGGGTGAGCTCCCGTTGCTCGGTCCCAGCTCCTGCCCACCTAGCAGTTTGAAAGCACACCAAAGTGCAAGTAGATAAATAGGTACCACTCCAGCGGGAAGGTAAACGGCGTTTCCGTGCACTGCTCTGGTTCGCCAGAAGCGGCTTAGTCATGCTGGCCACATGACCCGGAAGCTGTATGCCGGCTCCCTCAGCCAGTAACGCGAGATGAGCGCCACAACCCCAGAGTCGGACATGACTGAACCTAGTGGTCGGGGTCCCTTTACCTTTAACCTTTTCTTCTCCTGAAGATATTCTGCAGGGCAGCGGAGGTTTAGGACCAGAGTTTTCCTTCTCCTAGACGGGCTACCTTCCCAGGTGGGCGAGCCCCATTTGCCCCTCACTTCCCTCTACAGCTCAAGCAGAAACCGCCTTCTTGACTGCTGGACCCACTCTTGGTCTCGTCCGCTCGATCTGTCAAAGCCTGTCTTCGCATGCAGGGAAGTCCCTAACTCACCAAGAGTTTAAGACCCAGCAGCTACCCTCACCTGGTATAGCCGGCCAGTTGAAGCAGTTCCAAAGTGTGGCTGCTGTCACATGCTGCCAGGTTCTAGGAACCACAGGTGAGAGCTGGGTGCAAGATGGGGACCAAAGGTGGGCAAACTACTTCAGAAGGGGCACGACCTGTCCCTCAGCAGAGGGGCTGCCCCTCCCCATACATTCCAAGGGCAAATCACACTGCACTTATTTCAGGAAGAAAACCAGTTTTGTGAAGAAGTAATCTGTCGACTGGGAAACTGAGCCAACGTTGCTACAGAAGAGATTTTAAATAACCATTTTCAGAATAAACATCCTCAGGAAGGCTGCAGGCCTGTTGCAACTACAACAGCTATGATGAACATTGCAAGATCTTTCATCTAGGGTTCCCCAGACCTATCCGGGATTTGGCTGTCAAAAATGGCACCCAGGGGGGGATTTATGCAAATTGGCATAATGTCCGGGAAAACCCAGACGTATGGCAAACCTATATAGGAATAGAATTTTCTCCTTTAAAACTTTTTTTGGGGGGGGGTTGCAACATCTTTGCCCCCCAAAAAAACTTTTGTGTCTGGATTTTCAGTAAAGATTTTCAGGATCAAAGTACATGGCACAAAGTATCTGTGGAGGCTGAAGAACGTCAACCTGGGTTACCGACTGTAAAAAAAAAAAACCCACCCAAAACATTTTGAGATTAATTCATATTTACTTTATTTTTTTAAAGTCAGAAAAAATAAAATTGCTTTAGCTTCCTCGTCCGTCCCGTCCCCACACAACCTTTGGTCACGGATAGTTACAGTTGCCTGGTGGTGCTTCTGTAGTCGAGAAAAGTAACAATAACTTCAAAGGGTTTTGTTCCTCAACATTCCGACTTGACTCTTCCCCCATCCTGATTGGCTGGTCCGCTCAAATGGTACAAGCATCACTGTGGGCAGAATTTGTACTTGCAACCTTAAAGGTGTAGTGTGGGATCGTTTTTGATCTGTTTGACTGAGCATTTTTGCAATTGGTCATGTTTTATGCTATAACACATTTGTATATCAGCAAATTATGTAAAAGCACATGCTGTAGTTAAGAAAAACCATGTTATAGATAAAATACCATGTTAAAAGATAAAATTCTTCAGTAACTAACATTGCAGCAAATGGGAAATGCTGTCTTTAACACCTACATTGAAATTTGTAGCAGATGGTCCAGTAAGGTCTTGGGCTAAAAACACAAACTGCATTAGTAATCAGACAAGGTTTCACCCTGGGTGAGTTGAAGAGTGGCAATTTTACTGTCACAAAGAAGCAAATTAAACTCAGGATTGAAGAGCTAGCTCCCCAGAAGGATAACCCCTAGATAGTTGAGTGAAGGTCAGGCTAAATAAATATATTTATTTACTAAACAAACAAAATAAGGGAGGCTTCCTACAAAATAAAATAATGAAAGATTCAGGAGCAGTTTATAACTGATTCCCCAGCCACCCTGGACAGGAAGCAATAAAAGGGGCAGAACCTGAAAAAGGAAGTTTTAATTAAATGTACAGTAGCCCAGAAAATATTCCTTCATTGCAGTGGATTAGATTAGATGACCCTCATAGTCCCTTCCAACTCTACAGTTCTGTGATTCTATTATTCCAGGGCAGCTGTCTACCAGCTCAAGACCGTAGACCATATAACACAGATCCTGAAAGACCTACATTGGCTGCCAGTACGTTTCCGAGCACAATTCAAAGTGTTGGTGCTGACCTTTAAAGCCCTAAACGGCCTCGGCCCAGTATACCTGAAGGAGCGTCTCCACCCCCATCGTTCAGCCCGGACACTGAGGTCCAGCACCGAGGGCCTTCTGGCGGTTCCCTCCCTGCAAGAAGTGAGATTACAGGGAACCAGGCAGAGAGCTTTTACGATAGTGGCACCCTCCCTGTAGAATGCCCTCCCTTCAGAACTATCTGACTTTTGGAAAACATCTGAAGGCAGCCCTGTCTAGGGAAGTTTTTAACGTCTGATGTTTTATTGTGTTTTTAATTTTCTGTTGGGAGCTGCCCAAAGTGGCTGGGGAAACCCAGCCAGATGGGCGGGGTATAAATATTATTATTATTATTATTAGTTCCCCACAGATGCTTTAAAGGCATTCCATTGCAACCAAGAACAAATCTATAGGTAGAGAGCAAACAGGGGCTGTGATGACTCTCATTATGTATACTGAACCAGCCAAAGTGGGGGGAATCGTCTGCATTGACCCCACAATTATTAACCTTTTGCGTACCTTGCGTTATTTAGTTTTTAAGGGCTGTCGCAGGCCCTTGTTGCCACTTTGCTGCTTTCCGGGAAGTCTTGATCTAGGACCCAAAGGCTCTGCCCTTCCTTCTGAGCCCTTTCCTTGGAACGCACAAGTGCTTGGCCCCCTTTTAATATATTTGTGGCTGCGCCGAAATAGAAATGGATCCAAGCAAGTGACAGGACCCATGGCTCCAGGCGGCTGGCGTCTAGACTAAACACTGGCTGCATTCCATTTCCACCTTAGGGCCACTGTACGAGAGCCAACGCCAGCATTACTTTTGCTAGGAGTAATTGCAGAACAACTACACTCAGAGAGTTGCAGTCAGACAATTGGCGGGCTAGTTCAAATTTCATGTGAAATTCAGCCCCCCCCCTTTTTTAAAAACAACAAAAGGCATATGCCTCACTAGGCTCAAGAATTCAGCAGCTATTTATTTTAGAAATCCTCTCTTTCTTGATTGATCAGCTAATCCTCACCATTGCATAGATCTTCTTGCCTCAGTACCTTGCTAGCAATCTGTCGGAGCTGGAGCTATAAACTTTTGGTTGTGCGTGCAGTTTTCCTGTGTGGTGAGCTGTCAGAATTGCGGTTTGGAGCACTTTCCCGGCTGCAAATAATCTTAGGCTCTGAAAGAGACCTGTCAATGTGGCCCGGTTATTGGACTCTCCTAGACAGGAAGAGCTATAAGGATCTTCCTGTTTGTTCTGGGAACTTGCCAGAGCAACAAGATTTATGGATTTATGGTGTGTTTCTGTGTGTTCCTTATTCTGATACTCAGTTTGACTGTCACAGCTGCCTACTGCTATACCCTAACAATTTCCTCCCACTTCCTTTTACGGTGGTCTACCTACACTTTCTTCAGTTTCTCCCCACCCCATATTCTCCCTTCCTCTTACTCCTCCTCCTCCCCCCACCCCTATTTCTCAGTACCTTTTCCTGGTCCTCAGCCTAGCCCTGCATATAATTTTTGATTCCAGGCAAACTGACAGTTCCCCCTTCCTTCACAGACCTAGACTGAAAACTACAGGAGCAACTCGTCACGCTGTCATAGCAGGGGTAGGCAACCTAAGGCCCGTGGGCCAGATGCGGCCCAATTGCAGCTCAATCCAGCATGTGGACGGTCCAGGAATCGTTGTTTTTTTTACATGAGTAGAATGTGTGCTTTCATTTAAAATGCATCTCTGGGTTATTTGTGGGGCATAGGATTTTTTTTTCCCTTCTCCAAAATATAGTCCGGCCCACCACATAGTATGAGGGACGGTGGACCGGCCCACGGCTGAAAAAGGTTGCTGACCCCTATGCTATGCCCCATGCCAGTCTGTGCCAGAGGTTTCACTGCCCCAGCATGTTGTAGATGTGGGGAGGGGGATCCGAGGGCCAAATGTGTCCCTCCGGGCTTCTGTAGCTGACCCTCAGGACTCTTCCCAAATCACCTCTATCCAGTCTATGCCCCACTCTGGCTCGTCCCCTCCTTGAGTGTTTTTGCCTGGCTGAAATGTGCCCTTGGACTCTGATCATGCCTATTGCTTGCTGGGAAAGAGGGGTGTACAAGTATGTACAAACTACTTACTGTACAAAGGTATTTAAAAAAATAATAATATGGTTGCTCTTCCTGCTTTTGTGATGTCCAGCACTGTTCAGCTGCTCAGGGGTCCTCTGGCTGGAAGTTGTAGACTGACATTGACACACACACCTGACTTTGCTTGCAGTGGTTTCATCAAGCAGTATGCACCTGTAGCACGAGATCTTTCTGCGCTCCCTTTCATAGTGGGAGATTCCCTGATGCAGGCATTCATAATACTGCTAATACATAATTCATATTCCCGTTTCAAGGGACCAACGAAGGCATGAAGCAGCAGCCGCTGCCGCCGCCAGTTTTGCATTTTTATTTTTAGAACGCCTTTGTTGTCGTGTAGTTCATGCTGGAGTCTAGCGTCTTATTGATGTATCCCAGCGCAGAGCAAGGGTTCTCAACGAGTAGGCGAAGAGAACTGCCTTGCAAGATTCACCTGTCTTTGGATAATGAAAAGGGAAAAAGGATACCAAGCTAGAAACGGGTGTAGCCCCATGGCTTGCAATGAGATTAAAAACAAGCCCATTCAATAGATTCTTGGATTCTGCACAAGCTTCTTGTTTCTTTTTAATAGCCCTCCATATAGATTTGACCTTCCACTTCTCTACAGCATTGGCTCATCCAGCTCCATCATCCTCTGCCATCTGTGCAGCTCTCATGTTTCCTTCTTCCCTTTTGGCCCTAAGCTGTCTGCCAGGACGCTTTTGTGATGCAGCCTCTCTTATGTCCTTCAAACCCCTCCCCAAAACCAACCATTAAGTCTTGGGTACATCTGACACACACACACAAACACCCTACTACGGCCATTAAACCAGCACACATGAACTGCAGCAATAGCATCTTGGTCTGGTCACTCCCGTCTTCCTTTCCCTCCTTTTATAATTTCCATTGTGACATTCTTCAGATTGCAAGCCCATTGGGGTTAGGGACCTGCTCCCACATTATTGGAGATGCACCATGTGCCACAATAGTACTAATGCTCCTTCTCAGCCCAGTTTTGGGCAGAGGGGAATTGCACAAGCCTTTGTCGTGCATAGAGTTCTCAAGCTGTTGAACAGAATTTGAGGCATCTTGTTATATGGGTTTCTGGGCAGCTCTGCCATCCAGCCAACCAGACCAAATGATGCTTTGCTTCAACCAAGTTAGCAGATTGGACTCTTGGTCCATGCCCTAGGCCAACACCAGTCCTAGGGATACCATCTAGGAAGATGGCTTACCCTTGAAAAACCACAAAACCAGTCCTATTTTAAATTGTATTTTGAGAATTGCATTCAGTTCTTCCATGGGTGAGGGAACCTCAGCTTTGAGTGCTGAATGAGACCCTTCAGGCCTCTAGACGTGTCCCACAGAACTTTTCTGAAACCAGCGCCACTCCAGCAGTGTTTCAAATTCTGCATGTTTTTACCTACCTTGCTTGTCTGACGGGAGAATGAAGAAGTGTCTGTATGCAGCAATCGGCCTTCCATACAAAGGTACCGGTAACTTTTGCATTTAGTCTTCCACCTGTTTTGGCCTCTGGCCCTGCCTACCACAGGTCATGCAGACCTTGGAAAGTTGCCCAGAATGGAATGTGGCTCTCTGGTTGATTTCCCATCTTTGCATTACATCAAAGGCTTTGGGTTTCCACCTCCCATTTTTATTTATTAGCGATATCCTCTTACTTTAGGAGTCTGCTGGCAATGACAGCAATAGTTGGAACTGAAGCTTGATTTCTAATCTGTGAACATCTAAAACAGAAGATCCACAAATATTCTTATGGCTACAAAATAAAAAGATGTGGAGTCTTGAAAGCTAGGTTTGGGAGACCTGCGTTCTTGCAGCTATATGGTTCTGGGATCAGCCTCTCACTTCCCCATTTTTAAAAAGGGAAATGTTATTAAATCCCCATGTACTGTGTATTAAAATCAAACTGCTTACATAGCCAAAATATGGTATGCTGTGTCTGAAAGGGGAAGCTTTTTCTTTCTTTTTTGATAGGTTGCATGGAAGAGATTTAACACTGCCAAAAGCCCAAATCTCTGGTTTCTACACCACTTGGCATTTTCAAATATACATATAAAAATGCATGGCGTTTCAGGACGAAACCAGAGACTGCAAAGCACTTTTATGTTAGGAACTGAATGGCAAGAATGTGCCACTTTTGATACTTATCATTCTTGCAGTTGGAAAAGAAAACAAACCTGCCAGGGCTGAAAGATATGAGCTTCTGCTGTGGCCCCCTTAGCGGTATTGCTTAATCAAATGCTGGTTTGAGGCTTCTTCCCTCTCTGAAGTTTTAAAACCAAAGTGATCAGGATGTCAAATTTCTTATCCACGTTCCTGCAGCTGATGCAACCTGCTATAATCAAACAAGTGCTCTCATTCTGGCCTTATCGGATTTGCTCTGCGGTCTCTCAAGTAAAAATGTAATTCATTTTGATTGCATAAAATGGATATGTAATATGTGCCCTTTAGCTGTGAATGGTCAACACCAGCTCCCTCCTGCGTGGACAAGATTTACTGTCGAACTGAATGTTGCATGTCGGTGTGAACTCAATGAAGATGGTTATGAAACTTTCGCACAAGCCAAATAAATCCCACTGCCTTCCCCAGAGTCACTCACAACCCCCCTATCAATTCAGCTCTTAGCAGAGCAAACGGGTGGGGTTTTTGTGTTTTAACTCCTTCAGGGAATAGAGGAAAGAGTGGGAACTAGTGCTTACTAGTGGGCTGCATTGTAAATATAGTGGTGACTATCCTTGGGCCTGATCCAGAACTGCCACTGAAAATGGTTGAGACGTGATGAAAGCTCCAACACCCCGCCTCCCCGTGCCATGCAAGTGTTTCAGAGGGATGGCCTCCTGGGGAAGAGATCAATTTCTCCACTTGTTTAAAAAGGGAGTGATAATGCACGCAAACAAGACCACAACCAGAGCAGACCTGGGGACACCAAAACTTACAGCTCACCCACTGCACAATTTCAGTGATTGCCCAGGAGCTTATATGAAGTTAGGTCTGGTGTATATTCTGAACCCTTGGTTTTCTGCTTGTCACTTACGCTCCACTGGTGAGGGCTGAATTTACTGTTTAATTTGCAGCCATCAAGAATGGAAATATTAACTAACCTACCCATACTAAGCTAAATACAGTCGAACCTTGGAAGTCAAACGGAATCTGTTCTGGAAATCTGTTCTACTTCCTAAACATTCGGAAACCAAAGCGCGGCTTCCGACTGGCTGCAGGAAGCTCCTACAGCCAATCATAAGCCGTGGGTGGAAGTCCTGTCAGACATTCGGCTTCCAAAAATAGTTCACAAACCAGAACAGTCACTTCTGCGTTTGCAGCATTCAGGAGCCAAAACGTTGGAGAACTAAGCTGTTCGAAAACCAAGGTATGACTGCACCCAGCAATGCATTCCCGTTTATGGAAGAATGGATCTGATGTATCCAGTGTGTAAAAAGGCGACGTCCGGCACATAGCTACCCGAGTTACTACATATGGAGATTAAGAGGGCTCATGCTGTCATGCGAGCTGACACTCCAATAATGTTCTGGTTCTTGACCCCAAATTCAACCCCTCCTTCCTCAAAGACCATCTGCCCTTAAAGACAAAAAAACCCACCAACACAAATGCTTGCTTGATGGTTAAAAAAATTCTGGGTTTTTATTGGTTTTGCTAGACAATACTAAAAAAAAAATCCCTCCATTCTGAAAGGCAGGGCTTGAATTATTTAAATTTTGATCCATTTGTTTAAAAAAACAAAACAAAAAAAGGGGAAAGGGGGAAAGAGATCATGGCAAAAAAAAAAAAATCATTTGTAAGTTCACCTTTATGCCCATGTTGAAGAGTTACCGGTATTTACTTCCCAGAACATATTTCTAAGACAAAGGTGTTTATGAAGGACAGTGAGAGTAGCCAGACTTAGAGATGAAATGTAGACAAATCTAAAACTGGGATTTTTGAGGTCGATAGGAAAACTCCAGAATGCATTATAGCAATATGGTTTGAATGCGTACAATAGAATTTAACACCTCTTGGAAAGCATGCAGCATTCTGCAAATAGTTATTGCACTATTCACAGGGGTGAGGCGAATCGTTACCCCACCTGCCCCCACAAAGTAGCAGCACACCAGCATATTTGAATCCTCCAAACAAAACAGCTTCTGCACCTGATCTCAATTACAGTCAAAACTGAGGGGCGACAGCAAGCAGCCATTTTCACAGTGGCACTTACAGCTCCACATCGCTGCAAGGATTCAAATATCACATGGCAATGGCACAAGGGAAATTTATTCGGGAGGAGCACAAAACCTGCACCACTCAAATCCAAAAGGATTCACTTAACTATGCTGCATGGTAGCATGGTAAAAGATCCCAGGGAGGCTCACCGTTTCCTAAATGGGTTATTTAAGACCAGAGCGAGGAACCTGTGGCTCTCCAGGATTTATCAGACTCCCAATTCCCATCATCACACCCAGCCAGCATGGCTAATAGCAAAGGATGATGGGAGCTGTAGTTCCAATACCATCCGGAGGACTAGAAGTTCCCCAGCCAGGATTTAAGAGGAAGGAAAGAGCCAGTTCAGTTAGACTGGGGCTGAGCGCTGCCATGTGTAGACTCGACCCACACTCCTCAAGTGCCTCTCCAGCCCTTGGTTGGGCCGCAAGGGTGCCAAACACGCACCATCGCTCATAAGCTCTACCCAAGTAATTTTTACCTACTGAGTGCCAGGGATGGTTTGGAACTGCCCACAAAAATGGCGTTATCGGATCTCCCAATTGCCACACCCCCTGGGAAGAATAAAACAACCCCAACAGTTCTACTGTACGGTGTTGTTGGCCAGGGGCAGTGCCGACCCGGTGGCTTCGCTAGAGGCCATGTATGGAAAGGTAACATACAAGCTCAGCTTGTGACGAGACCACGAGGAGGAAGCCTGCGACTCAAGTGCATGCCCTCCAAAGAGTATATAGCCTGCTGAAGCCCTCACTTCAGCATACATCTGATTTCCAGAGTTACACATACGAACACTGACAACGAAAGGCTTGATTGTTCAGCATGGAGATATGTGTGGGGTTGTTTTTTTAATGCCATGATCCCAGTTCAGAGTACTGCAAGAAGCAGAAAATATTTAAAGGACATTTTATATATATATATATATTTATTATATATATACTTCGAGATAAGAAAAATAAGGCTAATTCAAGCCTTGCCCTGTGCAAACAAAAACCAAACGAGAGATCGCCACTCACACAAAGGTCCCGATTACATTACCATAGTCAGCTTGTTATTTTCTGTTTTCGCTATTTTTTTTTTAATAGGACAACTGGGGAGCTGAATTCTCCTATGGTTCAGGAGGAAGAGGGGCGGTATGGAATTGATTTCAGTTAAGCTATATAAAAAAAAATGACCTGGGAGGGAGAAAAATCTCAAATACAAGACAGCTGACTGTTCTAGGGTTTGTTGGGGGGGGGGGAACCAGGTGGGCAAAAAAGTAAAGAGTCTGTTAGTCAAGTAATGAATGAGTTTTTAAATTATTCTCTTGTTTTTTTGAAGTCTAAAGTTCAGAAGCTGTGGGTCCCATCATTACAGGGCCGCCACAAAATAGAAGTGGACCCCCCTGCCCTCCCCCGACCTCATTTTGAAGAAGTCTGTGTCATCTGCTGCTGCGTGTTCGAAGGGCTCCCCCCACCCCCACCCCCCGCAGGAGCAATCTGTAGCAACCAGGAAGGGCAGGTGGGACTCAGGACGAGAGGGCGCTTTCCTTCTGTGTTGGCTGGACTTGTGAACGCTGCATCACCTTTTGGCTTTCGACATCTCTAAAATGTTTCTCGACCTGGATGGAGAAGGAGGCAAGGGATTTAGTGCTGGCCAGATGCAGCAGGTCCCATATCATGAAACCTAGTGGTGGATGAGCTTAGCTGAATGGGCAGGCTACAGCGGGATTTACAAGGTAGCCTATAGCCAATGACGACTCCTCTTCCCGCGACTGCACAAACAGCAGAGACCAAGGCTTTTAATACCACCCACGCCAGAGCATACAGGCCTCCCCACTCCACTGCCACATGGGCAAAAGTGCATTCTGTGAATGTGCGCGCACACAAGCACAGAAAGGGCCCAATATGATGTTGTCACTGTCTGAAGTTAATTTGAATGGAACACACTGGAAATTCAACTTTTACCACAATGGACATTCCATTCTGTTTTACGGACAGAATCACTAGCCCAGGTTTTAAACCACTTCCCATCTCACCAAAGAAACAGAACGGACTTGGGACATAATGATATCTTTAGGCAAACAAAACCTAGCAGTGAATGCTGAAGGCAGGTGGGAGGCCTGGGCAATTCAATGCAGAGTATGGATGCTGGTATGACTTGCGTCAGTCTTTTGAGTCATACCTCTTTCCTCCTGCCCTCCCACAGTCTGCAGGCATTGGTCTACTTACTATTTTGCGTACATGACTTAGGGCACTCCCCTCTTTGCCTTTACAGTTTTCCACTTGGTATGGAGGGGCAATGACAACTTCTTCCATCACGACTATATTCTTCTCTTGCCATTTACAATCTTTAATACTGCAGGAAGCAACAGAGGGTTCAATTTTTACCAACAACAACAACAACACAAAAATAACTTAAGTTACTGAAAAGCAAAACTACAAAGAGGGAAGCAGGAGGTGGTTAAGAGAACAAGCTGCCATGCAGGTACCCCAATGCTTTCCTCTTTAGCATTATATAGTTCCAGTACCATGATGACCACTGCACAGAAATGGATGCTTGAACAGGTCAGGGTTTACAATACAATGGACTCTCGGTTTACGTTACCTATGGGTAACGTAACTTTCAGGTTGCAAACGCAGCAAACCTAGAAGTGTGTACTTCCTGGTTTCACCACGCACATGCGCAAAGCGCTCTATTGCGCCACTTGTGTGCGCAGAAGCAACGCCTCTAGATGCGGACTTTTTGGGGTACGTACAGACCCCCGGAATGAATTAAGTTCGTATCCGGAGGGTCCACTGTATAAGAATGCCGGAGAAAGCAGTGGGAGACCATGTTTATAAACAGAGGGAATGGGGCCAGGACAAAAGACCAAAGAAATCAGGCTGTGGTAGGGCCTGCAAATGTGGATTTTGAAGAGCAGAGTACAACACCCCCAATTCCCCAGCCCCAGTCCAATTAAAAGCACTTCATCTCCTATAGTCCATTGCTGCTCCAAGGTCTAAGTGCCATGTTCAGTGGTGGAAATGCCTCCCAGACAAGTCTCCAGAGTCCAAGACTATACATCTTTTGGCATTATACAAACAATAGGTTTAGGAGGCTGTTGGGAGGCCCAACAACCCATTTTTGTCCCTGCTTAGTCAAAACATTACTCCACCCCTGGCATGACGTCCCTAGGCTGGTTCCATCCTGACTTTCACACACTGAGTTCAGGCACATGACATGGAGCCCCTATACACAAGCAGCTGTTTGTGCACAGCAGCTCCTGTGACATCTGCACTCAATGCAAAGATGTCAGGCAGCATGGCTGGCCAAGGGATGAAGTGCCAGGGGCAACACACCAACACAGACCTGCTTCACCATGCAAGTGTCCTACACCCGGGTAACACATAAATAGTGCTAGGAAATTACTTCTCTGGTGATCAGTCCAGAGCTTTGTTCAGCAGTTATTAGCACTCAATTTGCCAGTTTCCTCCTGCCAGCAGGGGAGAGTTGTTTACTTGAAATCATCTATGTGAACTTATTTCAAGGACTGTCAGCAGAAAGAAACTGATTATCACCAGACATATCATTCCACGACTAAGGATTTATTTATTTTTTAAAAAGGGGTTTACTGAATGCTTAATGGAAAAGCATTCTTACTGAATCCACCAACTGTTTTACCATACAGTACTCAGTGATCTATCTTTCATTGAATTCAAACGAATTAGCGAGCCTTATTTATTTACATGTATTAAACTGCATTATTTACATGCGCAGATTATAAACACAGCATCTGTATATGTAAATACATTAAAAAGTGCACGTGATTCAAGTTTTCATGAGTGTGTTATTACACTTTGTATCACTCATACGCTTTTTGCAATACAGGACACCCCCCCCCAAAAATACAAGATTGATTTCTGTTCGCTGGATTACATTTTGTAGCGGGGGTTTTACACATGTCATGCAGATCAAGATGTTAGACACAACACTTTTCATTAGCGAAGAACTATAAGCTTCATGAAGCACTGTTCATATCATCCATGGACAAAGACAAATGCAACAGCTGGTCAAATTTCGTATTATCATCCTCCTTAGAAGACTTTTTTCAGCGTTCAAAGTATCCTCATTGGCACTGTTTCCCAAACTTGGCCCTCCAGATGTTTTGGGACTACAACTCCCACCATCCCTAGCTAACAGGACCAGTGGTCTAGGATGATGGGAGTTGTAGTCCAAAAACAGCTGGGGACCCAAGTTTGGGAAACACTGAACTAAATCCTTGCATGAGTGCGAGGATTAGCACAAGAGGAATGGGGTTTCCTCCCTTCCTCCCATAGTGTGCGACCCACACTGTTCCCAAATCTGTTCTGGAGGGTTGGGGGAAACCGCAGAGCAGATTTAGGGGCATGCAGGAGGAGAGGGAGAGAAAGTTCTGTTGTGCAAGGAGAAAGCCTCGCACTGAGAGGAGATTCACATGAGCACTACACCGAATGCAACCCCAAGTATTTTTTCCTGGCTCAAATGTGACCTTGAACTCTGATAATGTATCTTGCTTGCCTGGATAGAGGATAGTGCCTTTGTGCATGTGTGCTTGTACAATTCCCATCATCCCTGTCCCCTGGCCCTACTAGCTAGGAATGATGGAAGCTGCAGTCCAAAAACAGCTGGAGACCCAAATCTATGGAGTATTAGTCTTATTGGGACCCCTGATGCAAGCCATGTGAGCCAGGACCATGTGTATGTTGCATTAAAAGGACAATCCACACTACAGTAATCAAAGTTATCTGCACCCTGAATAAATTATCTACCTAGCACATTCTGCTTTGACCAGCCACAGGGAAGCAGGTTTTCAAAGAATTAAAAAAGTAACGAAAACATGGAAAGAAACTTCCATTACCATCTGGTAGAACCACATAACTCAGCAAGGGGTGGATGCATTTGACAGCGATTTCTGCATTTAGTAACAGGATTCAGGTCCCTGCCCCTCCCCAGCTGCCTTCTAACTCCACATTTTTCCTTCCCATCCTAATACTTACGTCTTGTGTATAGTCTGGAAAAGCTGCTGTCCTTCCAATGAGACCCCAGCACTAATTGCATATGCCTGGCTCAACTTTTCTTCCTTCTCCATACGTGCTTTGTTCGCAAGCTGGAAAGGAGATACCAGAAATGCAGAGATCTTAATCTTGGATCACAAATAGCGGCAGACAATCTAAGCCTTAAATAGAGCTCTATTTGAAGGAAAACAATTTTTGCACGACAGAGGATGCAAGATATTCCATCTCATGAGCCGACACACCCCAGCTACTTGAGTACCCTGCCCTCAACGATGCAAAGCACAGTAGCTCTATGGAAGGCATCCCCAAACTCGGCCCTCCAGATGTTTTGGGACTACAACTCACATCATCCTTAGCTAACAGGACCAGTGGTCAGGGATAATGGGAATTGTAGTCCCAAAATATCTGGAGGGTCGAGTTTGGGGGTGCCTGCTCTATGGAAATCACAACCTTTGGAAGTAATTAGATTTTTATTAATGAAAGAAGAGGAATTGGGTAAACACAATCCATTACACTACACTGTAGTGTAATCTGTGGTAGAACTTGGGTTATGAACAAACCTGAAATACATAAAGTCGTGCCTTGGTTTTCGAACAGCTTAGTTCCTGAACGTTTTGGCTCCCAAATGTCGTAAACCCGGAAGTGACTGTTACGGTTTGTGAACTATTTTTGGAAGCCGAACGTCCGACGAGGCTTCTGCAGCTTCTCATTGACTGCAGGAGCTTCCTGCAGCCAATCAGAAGCCGTGATTTGGTTTTCGAATGTTTTGGAAGTCGAACGGACTTAATATCTTAATTACTTAATATCCCCAAGTATAGAGAATATACTTTAAGTTGGCATATTCTGTTTTTTGAACAACACATGCCAGTGATGAGGAAGCTTCCTTAACGGGGGAAGAGGTTTTCCTCCAACAGATGCGAGAACCAGGAAGGGCAAATAAACTTAGCAAAATTATAACACTGTACAGACAAGTCTGAAAGGCAGTAAGCAGATATTATAGGAGAAAGAGAGAGAGAGAGAAAGTATTTCAGCATGATACAGCACCCATTTTGTTTGGTTTTATGTGATGCCCTAACTCACTCCTCTTTTTGGAAGGCCAGATGGCTTTGTTCTTAAGCAAATGTGCTTTTTCTACTCTCATGATACTCACAGTCCATTTCCTTTTAAACTGTGTATGGTGAGATTTACTTCGAGAGTGAACAAGATGCACGTATATGGGAGCCTTCTTTCAACCTTCCATGTTCCAGCCCTAAATAAACCATGTGTAGAAGGGCAAGGCTTGGGGAATCTCTAGCCACTACACAAAACCTGAGTCGCTTCTCATGGCTCTTGCAATTCTTTTTCAATTGCTTCCACACCAAAGTAACCAGAGCTGGGTGTTTGTAAGGGAGAGTGAAGAGGCTCAATACTGGGTCACCTTGCAGGAGACAATCTTACTGGGGTGGAGGATAAGGGGTGCTAAGAAAGAAACAAACAGCAACTAGAATCTTGTAGATGTGAGGCTGCCCATGATGGGGATACAGGTAGATAAGAAACCTGTATCCTAACTAAAAGGCATCAGCTAATTCAGATACAGCTCTCCAATGTTTCCAAACTTAAGTTCACCATTGTTTAAATCAAGGGGTGTTTTATTTAATTTTCTTTTCACTGTAACACTCCTTTGATAATTCTGAACTCTCTCTAAAAAAATGTTCGAAATACCAGTAGTACAAAAAGGGGCATATGGATGGCTCATTGCACCAACCAAAGGACTGCAATATGGCTAACCATGCCATGCTGAAATTCACAAAGCAGCCAGCTTGGTTAAATAGAGAAAGAGAGAATGTCATGCTGTTAATGCAGAGGTCAGCAGCCTCCGGCCCGTATGCCGCATGCGGCCCGCAAAGGCTGTTTTACCGGCCCACAAACCGCCCGCCAACAGAGCCGGATAACCTTGCCGACGCCTGTGTTAATGGTTTTAAATGTGCTCCAGTACTCTTAATTGGCAGGAAAACGTACCTCCACAAAGGATTCTTACCTTGCTAACATTGAGAGAAGCTAAAGGTGGGGGGGTTTCTGTACGGTCATTAATTATTTTCACATCTGAAACGTACTGTAAGTTTATAAGCAAGATATCTGCGTGGTTAGGTTTGCCACTTGACGAAGGGCATTCTGGAGGAAAATATTGTTAAGGAAACAAATCCAAAAATATATATAATTCAACAGCAACAAATACCATTTGAAGGAAGAGTGCTTACACATGTAATGCCTAATTGCAAAGATCCATTTCCAAGGACGTTTGTAGTCCCTACATGAGTTTCATGCATGAAGTTTATGGCTAGCTGCTCTACAGGTGCAGTTGTTGTAAACTTTCTGTGCAACAATATAGGGAGCATGTTACAATAGGTAACATATTACTGTAACACGTTACCAGAAAGCAACACTATCCTCTCTACAGAACCGCCAGTGAAGGGCTGGCTCACTCCAAATTCATGGCAAATTTACATCCCAGGGATGTGAACACAAAACTAAACATCGGAACAGGTAAAATATCAATGTTCAATGTACTGGGCAGTTTTTTAGGCACCCAGAAGGCTGCTGGTATTAGTTCCTTTTGCAGCTTGCTAGTCTTGCCATTCAAACTGCCCAGAAATATACTGGTGCAAATGGCTTTGGGATGTTTTTATTTGCACGGCTGCGGTCAAATAACCCAGAACACACACACACCAGTGTTATATAAGGCAGACCCCTGCTGCATTCAGGACACAGACCTTTCTAGTCCAGCATGCCATTTCCCACAGTGGTTAAACAGATGCCTACACAAAGCCCACAAACAGGACAGGAAGGCAACAGTTCTCTCCCACCCTTATTCCCTGGAAACCAATACTGAAAATCATGTTGCCTCTGAACGATTCAGCTTCACTGGATGACCCTGGGTGTAATATACAGCCATTAAGATTAGTAGCCACCGATGGGCTTACCACCATGAAATTGCCCAACCCTGTTTTAAAGCTAAGCTGGAGGTTACCACATTTTGTGTTAGAGACTTCCTTAGTTAACTACACACTGTGCAAAATAGTCCTTTCTTTGCTCTGTCCAAAGCCTCAGCTTTCCATTGGATGACAGCAGGTTCTCTTATTACGGGGCAAGGTGAAAACTTTTTTCATACCCACCTTTCCCAGACCACGTAGAATTCTAGAAATGGAGGACATATGCCAAGCTCAAAGCATGAACACTTAACTGGGCTCTCAACAACAAAAACACATGAGGCACCCTGTCCTGGCACATGCCATCCCTGGGAGGACCCATCAATTTGCAAAGCGATGGATTCTTGCAATTGGGAACCAACAAAAGCTTAAGTACCTGAGCCGAATATGCTTTATAGCCTAGGAATCTACTTAGGTACAATGGCACAATGCCCATGCAGACAAAACTGAGAGTATTGCATATTGCCTCTCCCCATTTCTAGCTCAAATTCCCCTGCCTGCCTTAACCATGTGGTCAAGTAGTACATCTGCATTTATATTAACTACAGTCAACAACTGGTGACAATGAAACATGTAACTACAGCTAAAGCAGGGCTTGAGAGCAAGTGGAAGCATGTAGTCACCCTTTCATGTCTGAATGGTCACAATGGACTTTTAATATGCAAGGAAAACATTCCCCACTTACTTCCAGCATGGAGAAAGAAGCTACATGGATCTTAACATTTCCGAGGGGTGCTATCCAAAACCAAGGCTCTAAAAATTCCCCAATAAACATGCACAGCAACATAATCCAGCATCAAATTTTCCTCCCTGCCCTCAGGCACATCAGGTTCACCAAATCCTTATCTTGGTTCCAGAGACATTTTTTGGGCCAACTACATTTTAGGCCCTATTTATTGTTGCTTCCTGAATGTGCTCAACACAGACCCCAGGGGCTTTGTAAGGAACACATCAACCCTTCTTCAGCACTAACCTTATCTCAACTGGCATCACTGTGGGCAGTTAATACAAATCCCAAGCCTAATAAGCATGTTTGTGGCATACACACTCATCACTTTAGGACAGCCATGTTAAGTATTTTAGATTAACCTTAACATGTGCAAGTCGTTTTCTATCATAGGAAAGATTCGTTTCATTTCAAGCACCACATTTTTCAGCCGGTTCAGGCCGCACATTCAGGCTATACTACCCACCAAGTGTTGAGAAATCACCTGAAGCACATGCCTCCATGCGGCAGCCCTGAGTCAAGTTCAGAGGGGCTTTCCCAGTCTTTCATAATATGGGGATCTTCCAACACTTGGGTCACTAAAAATCCTGCCCTGCCCTCTATTTTTCTACACACCAAAAAGCTGTTTTCTGACACATCCCACCACCCACCCCAGCCCCAATTCCCGCTTCAGCCTTCCTCCTCTCAATAAGGCCGCCACGCAGCTTTCATTTTCGCTCCTGCCCAGGAGTACCCTTTAAGTTTCCCTTTCCTAGATTTCACTTAGCAAGCTTCCCTAATCCTCCATTGGAAAAACAAACAAAACAGGATTATTCCCCACCTCCCTCCCGTCTTGAGATCCCTGTGGCTCACGAGAGGCAAGATATACCCTCCAGGCAGTAAAATATACCCATATTTATCTAGATCTATCTATTATAACACACATATATATACTGTACATATATATATACCTACACACGCGCGCGCACTCCCTTTCATGCTAACAAGTACCCCCCCCCAAAATAATTCTATTTCCCTTCCCCTCCCCAAAAAACCACGCCGGCGGTTTCCCTCTGTCTCTTGGTTCCCTACACCGCCAAACCCCTGGCAAACCTCAACCTTCCCAAACACAACCCCCCCCCCGGTGACTCCCCCAGATCAGGCCGACCGAGGAAACCTCGCGTGCCTCCTCCCTCCCGCCGAACATACACCAGCCCCATTTCCCTGAGCGCCAGGCCAGGGGCCCGGCAACCAGCCCTCGCCATGCCCACACCCCACCCCGCCAGCGCCCGCCCCCCTTCCCACCACTTCCACGCAAGCAGCAGGATACTGAGCGCCAGCATCTTGCTGTTGTAGTCGAAGGCCACCACCTCGCCCTGCAGCCGCTGCTCCTGGCAAGTCTGGCACGACACCTGGCTGCCCACACTGAAGTACTCGCCCGGGGCCGCCATCTTGTTTCAGGCCCAGGCTGCGGCGGCGGCGGCGGCGGCGGCACCCTTCGCGCCCCCGCTGCGCCTCAGCAGCCTCTGCCGAGGGGGAGAACCGAAGGGAAAGGAGGGAAGGAAGGAGGCGGGCGCGGGGGGGGGGAAAGGGGGCGCCGAGACTCAACCCGGCGCGCCAAGCCGGGCCCAGGGCGCCTGCTCGCCTCCTTTCAGCCCGCCTGGCTGGGTCAGCCTAGGCGGAAAAAAAAAGAGGAGGAGGAGAAGGAGGAGGAGGGAAGACGAGGAGTGGCCAAGGCGACGGAGGCCCCGCCTGTGCGTCGGTCGGACCCCCCCTCCCGCGCCCACTCACGCACGCAACGTCACCGCGTAAAGGGAAGGCGATTGGCTGGCCACGGAGAGGGGAGGGGAGGTTCCACCAACGTTCGAGAGAGGGGAAACAAGGGAGTAGAACTCGAGCGGTGCGTGCGTGGGTGGCGGGGCGGGGCGAGGGCGACGTCAGGAGGGCGGGGGGGGGAGGAGGAGAATACCAGTCAATGGTACAATCGGGAGAGGGGGAGAGGGGGAGCAAGGGTCATCCGGTCCAACCCCGCCGTGCAATAGGGTGGCTTTGGGCCCTGAAGTTTGGGGTTTGGGGCCCTTCTCCTTGTGCCCTCCATCTTTCCCAACATCAGGGTCTTTTCTAGGGAGTCTTCTCTTCTCATGAGGTGGCCAAAGTACTGGAGCCTCAACTTCAGGATCTGTCCTTCCAGTGAGCACTCAGGGCTGATTTCTTTAAGGATGGATAAGTTTGATCTTTTTGCAGTCCATGGGACTCTCAAGAGTCTCCTCCAGCACCATAATTCAAAAGCATCAATTCTTCGGCGATCAGTCTTCTTTATGGTCCAGCTCTCACTTCCATACATTACTACTGGGAAAACCATAGCTTTAACTATACGGACCTTTGTTGGCAAGGTGATGTCTCTGCTTTTTAAGATGCTGTCTAGGTTCCTCCCAAGAAGCAGGCGTCTTTTAATTTCGTGACTGCTGTCACCATCTGCAGTGATCATGGAGCCCAAGAAAGTAAAATCTCTCACTGCCTCCATTTCTTCCCCTTCTATTTGCCAGGAGGTGATGGGACCAGTGGCCATGATCTTAGTTTTTTTTTTATGTTGAGCTTCAGACCATATTTTGCGCTCTCCTCTTTCACCCTCATTAAAAGGTTCTTTAATTCCTCCTCACTTTCTGCCATCAAGGTTGTGTCATCAGCATATCTGAGGTTGTTGATATTTCTTCCGGCAATCTTAATTCCGGTTTGGGATTCATCCAGTCCAGCCTTTCGCATGATGAATTCTGCATATAAGTTAAATAAGCAGGTACTCCTTTCCCAATTTTGAACCAATCAGTTGTTCCATCCAGTTCTAACTGTAGCTTCTTGTCCCACATAGAGATTTCTCAGGAGACAAATGAGGTGATCCGGCACTCCCATTTCTTTAAGAACTTGCCATAGTTTGCTGTGGTCGACACAGTCAAATGCTTTTGCGTAGTCAATGAAGCAGAAGTAGATGTTTTTCTGGAACTCTCTAGCTTTCTCCATAATCCAGCGCATGTTCGCAATTTGGTCTCTGGTTCCTCTGCCCCTTTGAAATCCAGCTTGCACTTCTTTAGTTAAGTATTTTTATTTATTTAAGCTCTAGTTAAGTATTTTTTTATTTATTTACTTGATTTAGGGAAGGCAGCTAAACAAGCTATAGCTTATACCCTCTTGGGGGCCCCCAAAAAATTTAAAGGGGAGAAAAACTGGATGTACATTTCCAAAATATAAGATAAAAAACAAATAAAATAAAACCTACATACAGCAACAGTGTTTTGTGTTGTGTATGCTCCTATGATGTAATTCATGGGCCCCGCCTGCTAGCCTGCTCCCTAAAATAACACTGGTTTGTTCATTTATATATATAGGGTGCCTACATTCTGCACGGACTGGTTGTAACTATTACTTTGATAAAATACATACTGTGTTACGCAGGGGCGTTGCTAGGGGGGTGCGGTGGGGGCGGTACGCCCCTGGGCGACAGGGGCGAGAAGCGGCGGGTGGGGGCGACAAGAGGCAGCCCCTCCCACCATTCCCACGCGCTGCCGCTCCCTCCGTCACCCTGGGAGCGGCAGCGCACGGCCCGACGACGGAGTGCGCCTGCACGCGCAGGCGCACTCTGTCATCGGATCGCCGCTTCCACAGCCTCCTTTTGAGCCGGAGAGCTTAAAAGCGAGCTCTTCGGCTTAAAAGAGGGCTGCAGAAGCGGCGCCGGCACCCCCGGAACCGCCCTGGGGGCGGAGCGTCATGACGTCACAATGTGATGTCACGACGCCCCGCCCCCGGGGCGTTTCCTTTGCCGCCCCGGGTACCGCGGAGCCTTACTCCGCCACTGGTGTTACGTGCAAATGGCTTTAGATACCCATTAGGTCCATAAATTACCATAATAGCATATATTCAACACAAAAAACAGTGACAATTGGTTTGTTAGTTTGTTTGTTTATAAATTTCTATACCGCTTTATATTTTTAATAAAAATCTCAAAGCAGTTTGTTGTTGTTGTTGTTGTTCAGTCGTGTCCGACTATTCGTGACCCCATGGACCAGAGCACGCCAGGCACGCCTATCCTTCACTGCCTCCCGCAGTTTGGCCAAACTCATGTTAGTCGCTTCGAGAACACTGTCCAACCATCTCATCCTCTGTCGTCCCCTTCTCCTTGTGCCCTCCATCTTTCCCAACATCAGGGTCTTTTCCAGGGAGTCTTCTCTTCTCATGAGGTGGCCAAAGTACTGGAGCCTCAACTTCAGGATCTGTCCTTCTAGTGAGCACTCAGGGCTGATTTCTTTAAGAATGGATAGGTTTGATCTTCTTGCAGTCCATGGGACTCTCAAGAGTCTCCTCCAGCACCATAGTGAGCACTCAGGGCCGATTTCCTTGAGAAAGCAGTTTACAGCATATTAAATCAATCAATAAATAAAACAATAGCCGGGTGATGCTGCTCCGGCCTCATGAGGAACCTCTTTGTAGGGCTGGGAGTTGACAAAGGACAACTGGGCGTATAAAGGGCCCCATTACCTTCAGTATCCTAGGGCCTCATCAAACCTAAATCCGGCCCTGCCCATCCTGGCTATACCCGTGCCTCAGGGCGCTGTAGGTGTTTGATAAGAAGCAAGTGAATATGGACTGTTGGCTCTGCGCTCCTGTAAGTGAGGGTGGGTTGTGTGACGCTCTGACTGCACCCTGTTGTAAGAATTTTAAGGTATTTTATTTATATATAATAACTGTTATTAATGTACCAAAACAAATAAGGCCACATGTCTGAAAACCAGCACAGGAAGACAGGCCTCACTCCCAACTGACCAAGTATTTCTTTGTCTCAGGAACAAAGGGGGGGTTGCCCCTCCAGCTACTCAGCAGACCTCTGCCTGAGTGATAATCTCTGGCATCCTGATACCTGTGTCAGACAAAAGGGTGTGATTAACTTGGCTGGGAGATAGGGAAATGTAAATATCTTTTGTTTCACCTGATGGGTTTTTGGTGGAGGGCGAGAGGAGACATGGGGGCAGGGTCCAAGATGCTACCAGACCCTCCCAATTTGTGATGTAATTCTAATGTATGGAGGGGTGGTCTTGAGCTGGGGGGGGGAATTTCAAAAGTCTATATAGGAGCTTGCACACCTTTGTTCGTGGTCTTTTTGCTTGCAAAGACACCCTGCTGCAGCAGTTCTAATAAAGGGCTACCGCCTTGCTTTGGGAGATTCTGTATCGTCTCTATTTATTCATAAGTGCTCTTGAGAGGAGGGGAGCCCTACTAAGGCTCTCCTCCGGGTTCGTGGACTCCCTTCTGGGGCTGAACCCAATTTTTATTACAACCCCTAATAATAATAATTTATTTATTTATTTATACCTTGTCCGTCTGGCTGGGTTTCCCCAGCCACTCTGCACTGCTTACTAGCAGGTGAGGCGAGGTCAAGTCGGCAGAGTCTGTAGGAGCTGCGGATCCACATGTAGATCTTTATTCCCACCTCTTCCCCCCCCCCTTGTTTCTGATGTAGATCTTCAACCACCCCTTAGATCCTGGTGGAGAAGGAGATGTCATTTTGTGGTTCGCCTCAGGTAGCAAAATGCCCTGCTCACTAGGGAACAAATTTCAGTGAAGTTCAGACTGTTATAGTGGGGGGAAATGGGGTTGGCTTTTACAGCTCAACTCTCCATTAAGGGATTCAGTGTCTCCTAAGTCCTTTATTGGTCAGGGAAAATTGGATGGAGGCAGTGAAAGCAAGGAAAAACTTTTACAGTGGTACCTCGGGTTACAGATGCTTCAGGTTATAGACTCTGCTAACCCAGAAATAGTACCTCGGGTTAAGAACTTTGCTTCAGGATGAGGAGAGAAATCGCGGCGGCGGCATTAGCTAAAGTGGTACCTCAGGTTAAGAACGGACCTCCAGAACGAATTAAGTTCTTAACCTGAGGTACCACTGTATTTTTTTGTGGAAACAGAGGTGTCCCCTCCCCGCACAGTTAAAGAGCAAGACCAAAGTGTGCAAGAACCTTTAAAGACTTTAGCTATCACCCAAACCCTTAACCAAAGACCACTCAAAAGGCATCATACACAGAAAGAGGTGGTCTGCAACAGAAATTTGAGGGTGTGTCTTGTCTCCTGTCTGACAATATGATGGTCACTGATTGCATTACCTGGCCAGTGTGGCCATCCTTTTGAGATGGTAAATACCTCAGTTCTTGAATCCAGGTCACAGGCCTACCCTAGTCAACATACCCTCAAGACAGGATTTGAACTACCGGTATTTGTAAATGAAAGGACTATTGGGAAAGGTTTCCCAAATATACTTTATTTGCAGAGGAAACATTTAGAACTTTTAGGAGAGCCAAGATGGCTTCAGGATTGCTCTTCTGTACTTTTTCAAACATGTGGTTTATCTACTTACGCATATGTGTGCACTTATGAACATACTGTATATGTTATTTTTGAGACCTTAGAATTCTTATAATGATACTGAGGCTTACTTCCGATAAAGGTGGCGCAATGGGGCAGTGCGTCCGGCTGTTAACCATAAGTTTGGTGGGCAGGATTCCTGCATTGCAGAGGGTTGGAGGGTTGGGTCCTTGGCGATCCTTCCCGCTCTGCAATTCTATGATTCTAAACTGAGGATCAGGCTGCAAAATGGCAGGACTGTGCACAGTTATAGAGTAACGGTACAATCCTAACCATGTTTGCTTGGAAGTAGATCCAAGGAAGGGCTGAATGTGATGGGTGCACAGGTTAAATCCTGATCCTTTGCCTATGTGCACCAGTTCTGAAATGTTACAGTTAAAGCAAAACAGGCAGAAGGAAAAATGCAAACTATTAAATGCCGCAATTGAAAATTGAGTGGAGGCAGGATCCAGGGAATGCGAGGAAGATCTTTATTTTTCTGTTGCAACAGCATTTCCACCCCTTGCAAGGGGGTGAGGACCCAGAACAAAGGTGTGCAAGAACTTTTAAGGACTTTAGAAATTGCCCAGCCCCTTAGCCAAAGACCACCCAAGAGGCATCATACATGTGTCACAGAAAGAGAACAGAAATTTGAGAGTGTGTCTTGTCTCCTGTCTGACAAGATAATGGTCACTGATTGCATCACCTGGCCAGTATGGTAATTCTTCTGAGATGTTAAATACCTTAAGTTACTGAATTCAGATCACAGGCACACCCTATTCAGACACAAAATATGCCCTTAAGGCAGGATTTGTAAGTGAAAAGAAATACCAGGAAAGGTTCCCCCAAGATATTTCCTTCTGCAGAGGAAATATTTGGGGTCATTAAGAATCAAGATGGCTTCAGGATTGCTCTCCTGTACTATTTCAGATATATGGTTTATATACCCTGTGTCCGTGTGTTTTACCTTGTGCACTTATGATCATTTATTTTTGAGACCTTAGAATTCTCATAATAGTAACTAAATCTTCTATCAAAACAAAATAAAATAAAAAATTCCTTCCAGTAGCACCTTAGAGACCAACTAAGTTTGTTCTTGGTATGAGCTTTTGTGTGCATGCACACTTCTTCTATGTGCCTCACCCACCTTCATGCAGGCTGGTGGGTAGGACACACCTGTAGTCATTTCAAATCACATTTTAATAATAATAATAATAATTTTTATACCGCCTTTCTATCTTACAATACTCAAGGTGGTTTACAAGCAGAAGAAACCAAAAAATGCACATCTTATAACAATCTAATGCAATACAAAAATGTGATAATAAAACAAAACTTTAAAATAAGCAACCTACATCAAAAAGTAACATTCAACAATTATTAGAGTAATATAAAATAATATCAACATATAAAAGTTAAACAGAAATCCACTCAACATTTACAATAAACAATTTCTAAACTAATCAATAAAACAACAGCAAGCCGCAGTACATAAAATAATACAATACAAATTGAGAAGCAAGGCAGGTGGAAGAAGGCCTTGCCTGATGGAGTCTCTCCTCTCACAGTTCTTCCTTCAGGAACAGCTCCCTTATAAAGCTACTATAAAACGCTACTAATAATAAATAAAACGCTACTGCGATCAGTATCTACCTATCTATCGTAAACCATGCACAGAGCAGTCTAGAAAGACACCAGAAAATAATGCATGATGCGAGATAAAACGAGCCAAAACTCCGCGAACCCTGGAGAGGCCAGCGTGAGTTCAGAGGATTGTCCCTTACACCGCCCGGTAACAGAGCCGGATGCCGGGTCCTCAGTGCCTCTGAGGTTTCTGGGAAATGTAGTTTTTCCATTCAAAGTCGCGGGCAAAGCGGATCCCGGCAATTGCAGGTATGGGAGTGGGCGTGGAGCGAATGGGAAGTGCGATGGTGGTGGGAAGGGGCGAGCTAGGAGGGTCGGGAGAGGAAGCGGGGAGCTTATAAGGGAAAGGGCTGCTGGGGGAGGAAGGGAAAAGTGCAAAAAAAGGAACAGGAAACTTACCCTTCCCAGTCTAAAATGGTTTGCAAACGCATCCTTTTAACGGAAGCAATGAGGCTTAGCTTTTTGAAAAGTGCAATCGATTATATGAATATTTCCTAACATCACCGGCACAAGACTTTGGGGGAACATGGAGAGAGAGAGAAACCCCAGCCATGTTAAGTTTACAACAAATGTAACTCCTGGCACTCATTTATTTTGGGGGCTTGTCGTGGGTGCGCCCCTTTTTCCTACGAATTTTGGGAGTTGTAGTTGTGCCAGGAGGTTAAGGAGGCGCCTATGCAGATTCCTGGCCATTGCTACGTTGCTGTTTCCAGCGTCCCTTGCAGGAAGCCACCGGGGTTGGGCTAGTGTAGAGGCTGCTTAGAGTTCCATAAGGGACCAGGAAGTCTCTGGTTTCCTTACTGGCTGCTGCTCTTTCCCTGTTGTTTCAGGCCAGAGGGAGTGCCGGGTTTACCTTATAAGCTAAACAAGCTATAGCTTAGGGCCCCACTCTCTTGCCACCCCCCCCAAAAAAAATTAAAGGAAAAGAAAACTGGAAGTACATTTCCAAAATATAAGATAAAAAAAAAATAAAACCTACATACAGCAACAGTGTTGTGTGTTGTGTATGGACCTATTAGGTCCATAAATTACCATACAGCATATATTCAACACACAAAAACAGCGACAATTTGTTGTTGACAAAGGACAGCTGGACATATAAAGGGCCCCATTACCTTCAGTAGCTTAAAGGTAAAGGGACCCCTGACCATTAGGTCCAGTTGTGTCCGACTCTGGGGTTGCGGCGCTCATCTCGTGTTACTGGCCAAGGGAGCCGGCGTACAGCTTCCGGGTCATGTGGCCAGCATGACTAAGCCGCTTCTGGCGAACCAGAGCAGCGCACGGAAATGCTGTTTACCTTCCCGCCGGAGCAGTACCTATTTATCTACTTGCACTTTGACGTGCTTTCGAACTGCTAGGTGGGCAGGAGCTGGGACTGAGCAACGGGAGCTCACCCCGTCGCAGGGATTTGAGCCGCCGACCTGATCAGCAAGCCCTAGGCTCTGGTTTAACCGACAGCGCCAGTAGCTTAGGGCCTCATCAAACCTAAATCCAGCCCTGGCCAGAAGTTTCCAAACTTCTTGAGTCCACGGCTCCTTTGACCAACTACATTCTTTCTGCGTCACACCCTTTGGGGATCAGGAGCCCAGTTATGTCACCCCTTGCCTGCAGAGTGGACAGCCTCTCTCCCTTTTTCGAATACCCTCCCCTGTGTATGGTTCCCTCAGCCTCCTCTCCTCCTCTGCTCGGGACTCCTCTGGGCAACTACTGGTCTCTGAGATGCCCGCCCCCACCTTCCACCCCAAAGAGAGATGGCCCCCAAGGCACCCTTTACCTGTGGAGCTTATAGCCAGGGCTGATGCTGGCTATAAGCTCCAGGGTGCCTGAAGTGCATGCCTGGGGAATCATTGAATCTTGACTGTTGTTGCACACTAACACTGCAGAATTCTATCCGTTATATTTTATCTGCACAATCCGAATAAATTTCAGGAACCAAAATGCTTTTTCTGTGCAGCCTGAGCGGGAGCAGTGAATGATGTTATACTTAATTGTTGCAGTTTGTCTTCACTCATCCCACCCCACTGCCCTGCTCACAGTTGTGAAGAATATTCTTATGTCATGAATGGTCCATGTCCCCATTAAGAAAAAGAGGTCAGAATAGGCCAATATATATGTAGACTGCCCCTAGATCAAGTGGCTTTTCTTCTTTCAGTTCTCGGCATTCTTAACCGAGCTCAAGTTAGATCTCTGAACTAGTCATATATTTAACTGATAATCAATCAGTCAGTCCATCATTTGAAAAACAAGACTTCAGAGCCATCTTGCCCAAAAAATGGCAACTAGACATTCTATTTTGTTTTTCGTTTTTTAATTAATATTTTATTTATGATTTTCAGTTTTAATACATTTCAATAATTTTACAGTCATTTTAACATTTCAAAACTCGTCTTACTTCCTCCTCTTTCTGCGGTTCCTTAAATTAGTTTTTTAATATTTTATGCATATCCAAATTAACTTAATTTGCTCTTTTATTCATCTATTTAAATATATTTTCTTATAAAACTGCAGGATATTACAATAATCCTGCCAATGTTCTTATCTGTTTACAATTTAATTGTAAATATTCAATAAACGGTTTCCATTCTTTTATAATTACAGGTAGGTAGCCGTGCTGGTCTGCCATAGTCAAAACGAAATTAAAAAATCCTTCCAGTAGCACCTTATATTCTTTTATAAGACATTCTATTTTGGTGACTGTAACGTTGGTTTAAGGAGCCATTTGGCGCCTAGTTTATACGAATTTCTAACACTGGCTTGGGGGTGATGGGTGTTGGGAGTTCAACAACAGCTGGAAGGCCACAGGTCCATTCCTGGTCTACAGGAATGTAGATCTGGGGGAGATCTTCAGGTGTTTGGAGTGAGGAGTCATCAATATGCTGATGACACCCAACTTCATCACTCCCCCTGAGTCAGGCATAGCAGACTACTAAGCATGTTCGTGGCAATGGGATGGAACCCATTTGCAGCATCAAGGCACCAGCTCACCAAAATTTTGCAGTAAGCATATCCTGTATCCTAACCCTTCTCCTCATCTTTTCCAGCTTCTCCACTATGGACGTATTCCACACCTCTGGAGTCTGGTTTGCAGAGGTGCTTCAGACTAGCCTGCCTGGGCTGGAGGATTTCTGGCTTTGGATGACCTTCATGGGTGACCCAAAGAGCGTCATCATCATTTATTTCCCTCTCGCTTATTTCCTGCTCGACCGGAAGGTTGGCGTCAAAGTCCTTTGGCTGGGCTTGGTCTCAGAATGGCTCAACTTAGTCTCTAAATGGTGAGAGGAGAAAGCAAAAGGTCACAAAACAAACGTTCCAGGCTTTAATAACCATTGGGACTCGCTCTTGGTCTCAGGAAAAGGTTGGAGAAGCTGCCACCACGCAAGGCCACTTGTCCATTGGTCCCAGCTGCTCCTGAAAGTGCGCCAGGCCTCAGGAAAAGTTAACTGCATAGCCGCCACCCTCTCTTCTGTTGTCAGTAGGCTAAAAGCATCCCTAAAAGCATGGCCTGTTTCTGACACTGTCTCCTGGGCCTCTTTTCTTTCTTTTTAATATTTTTTATTAAACAAATCTAACAAAACAAATTATCAATCAATATATCCAATTACATTCCCCCCCATCCCTCCCTCTCCCACCCTCCAAAGACTTCCCTCAGCTCCCCTCTCTGGTTTGTTTATACATATTATTCTCTGCATGTTGTAAAATTATATATATCATTACCTTATCTATCTTATGTTCTACTTCTAAGTTTGTGGGTGTTTATTCAAAACCTGCCAAGGAGTCCAAATCTTATTGTTGTCTTTTTAAATAATTTGTAAAACGTTCCCATTTTTCCTTAAAGTCATGGTTGTCCTCAAGTAGTTTATATGTTAACTTTGACATCTCCGCATAGCTCATCAGTATTTCTTGCCATTGTTCTTTTGTTGGGGTTTCCTCATTCTTCCATCCTTGTGCCAACAAGACTCTTGCCGCTGTTGTAGCGTACATGAATAAGTTCTTTGTTTTCCTTGGCAGGTCATGTCCTAAAATCCCTAACAAAAATGCTTCTGGTTTTTTTTTACAAATGTCATTTTGAACAATTTTTTCCCAATTCATTATATATCATATCCCAATATTTTTTGACTTCTCTACATTCCCACCACATATGATACAAAGTACCTTCTTTTTCTTTACATTTCCAACATGTATTTGACCTGGTTTTGTACATTTTTGCCATTTTTACTGGTGTAATATACTATCTGCACATCATTTTCATGTAGTTTTCCTTCAGAAGAGAACAGTCTGTAAATTTCAAATCAACCTTCCACCATTTTCCCCAGTCCTCAAATTGTATATTATGTCCTATATCTTGCGCCCATTTAATCATAACTGATTTAACCTCCTCATCTTTTGTTTCCCAGTCTAGCAGAATACTATATGCTTTCTTCAATAGCTTCACATCTTCTTCTATAACCTCCTTTTGGAATCTAGAGATTGTGTAGCTTCCTGGGCCTCTTTTCAAAACCACCGCTCTAATTAGTAGTGGGCAGCTGCCATTTTAATTTCCCACAATCCTCTGAAGCCATGTTATGCCCAGGGCATTGTGGGAAATCAAAACGGCAGCTGCAAATCAGTGCTCTAAAGTCACTTCACCTTAACTGGGGACTTTTGTAAAAAAAAAAAAAAACCTTAGCACCTTAGAGACCAACTAAGTTTGTTCTTGGTATGAGCTTTCATGTGCATGCACACTTCTTCAGATACCAAAGTGGGGACTTTTGGTTCGTGATCAAGCGTTTTTGTTAATTTCGATTCCTTAACAAAGTTCGGTTCTCTCAGTTTTGAGGACGCTGATTAGGCCTTGGAGCTACTTCGGCCAGAAGGGGGTGGTGAGGTAAGACACCCACACCCACCAGGTGGCCTGGCACACACAGCCAGCTTCTAACAACTGCCACTCCTTCCATGGCAATACTGCTTTCAATAAATATTACCATGGTACCAGGGTTGGCATTGCTTGTGCATGTATGCAAAGGGAGATAACATGCAGGAGTTGCTGCCTTCCGTTTATTTGTTTAAATAAGCTACATCCCACTTTACAATTCTTAGGGATTTTCCATACTAATTACTAAAATGTTATATACCGGTACGTGTGTGTTTTAAAAGCTCACAGTGGTCACATAAGCCAGCCTTCTGCAACCAAGTTCCCGCCAGATGTTTTGGACAACAACACCCATCAGTCCCACTCAGTGTGACTGGAGGATGCTGAGGCTCATGGGAGCTGCAGTCCAAAACATCTGGAAGGCACAAGGTTGCTGTGGGCTGGAAAAGCAGCTGTCGACAGTAAAAACAGCAAATAAAATGAAAAGAAAACTTTAAAGCCCCTGGAACTCGGAAAGCATCGATTCCATTTGTCCCTTGTTCTCTCTTTAATATTTTCTTCTTCCCCTCCGCAGGTTTTTGTTTGGTGAACGGCCTTTCTGGTGGATCTATGAGTCTGGGTTTTCCAGGAAGGAGGAAGTCACCCTCCGCCAGTTCCCTGCAAGCTGTGAAACAGGGCCAGGTCTGTTGCTCGCGAGAAGGTTCAAAACGTCAGTCAGTCTGGGCTTTTGTGGTTGAAAAATGATTGGGGCCCTTAATTCCTTACGTGCGGCGGTCGGTTTTGAGAGACAGGCAAGCAGTCTGCCCCACCAACTTAATTCAAAGCATTATACAGCATCTTTTGATTTGGGGGATGAATGAAAGGCTGAAGGAGATGCTGCAATTCCTCTGCCTGCAACGCAGAAAGCATAGAAAGTCAGTGTGGTGTAGTGGTTAGAGTGTCAGTCTAGGACCTGGGAGACCAGGGTTCAAATCCCCACTCAGGCATGAAGCCCGCTGGGTGACTTTGGAGACAGTCACTTACCTCTCAGCATAGCCCACCTCACAAGGCTGTTGTGAGGATAAAATAGGGATGGGGAAAGAAGTGCCCAGCACACTTTTGTCCATAAGTAACCAGGCCGGTGGTGATGGTTCAGCATTGTTGTGTACCTGTTGAGGCCCACTGTCCAACTGCGGCTCATTACTAATCCTTGGAGCTTCCTGGCTCTTGTTATTCCTCGCTGTTGCTGCCTGTTCACTCACCCGCTCCCAAGTGAGCAATGAGAGGAGCAAAAACGACCTCCCTGTGCCTTGTCCACTTTGGGCGATGGCACCGATTGGATGCCAGAAGGAGAGGTCAGCAAATGGGTGGCAGCAGAATCGGTGGAGAAGATGAGAAAGGGCCACACAAGGAAGAATGGGGCAGTGAGAACAACTTGCCCAAGGACCCCCCAAAAAACCTTGAAGTAGCACTGCTGAGGACCCTCACACATTGCTTGTCTCAGTCATGTGGTAGTGATTCAGAAACTACAACTAATCCAGATTGCAACTGCCAGATTGATAACTGGGAGCGGCCACCGGGACCATGTAACACCGGTGCTAAAAGATCTACATTGGCTCCTAGTAGGTTTCCAAGCACAATTCAAAGTGTTGGTGCTGACTTTTAGAGTCCTAAACAGCCTCAGTCCTGCATACCTGAAGGAGTTTCTCTACCCCCGTCATTCAGCCCGGACACTGAGAGCCTTCTGGCAGTTCCCTCACTGTGAGGAGTGAGGTTACAGGAAACCTGTGGAACACCTTCCCACCAGGTGTCAAGGAAATAAACAACTATCTGACTTTTGGAAGATATCCGAAGGCAGCCCTGTTTAGGGAAGTTTTTAATGTTTGATGTTTCACTGTGTTTGATGTTTGATTTTTGATTTTTAAAATTTATTTATTTGGTTTTCAAATTAATTTTTTACAGAAATATATCAAACATAAATATAAAAACAAGATTCCAAGGAATCTCCTGGACTTCCATCCTCCCCTTTGTGGGTCCTATTATTAATCATTTCCTCCCACATCTTTTATGATAATCCAAACCCTTTACTTCTTCCATTATGTCCAGAATTCAGCCTTAAACTACAAGTGATACTCCAGTCCTACTAATGATTTTAATTGTCTACAATGGTATTTAAGATAAGTTATAAATTTCCCCCATTCATTCAAACTTTGCTCTTCCTGATTTCTGACTCTTGCGGTCATTTTAACCATTTCAGCATGTCCCATCAACTTCATCATTTGTTTTTTTTTTTTTAAAAGAATTTATTGATTTTACAACAAGCAATAAATCACCAACATTGACCCAACACCAAACTAAATATAGACAAATACATATACACCAATAATTCTTCTTCTTATACCATACAAAAAAAAAATCTTGGTCGAATCTTGGCACAGACTTCCCCTGCCTTTTCACCTTCGGTTCTAATACCAAATATTACTGTAATAACATCATATACTAAGAAAACAAAAAAAATCTTAATAAATCTTGTTTTAAATGTGCAATAATTTCCCATTCTTAGCTTAACAAAAATTTAATCATATTGTAACTTCATGTTAATTCCACACCAAATTCTAATTCTTAACACATTATTCTTAATATAAATCATCACAAATATCCTCTTTCACTATAACTGCTATTAATAACATAAATTTGAATATCTCTTTTCTTAATCAGAAGCTTAAACTCTTAACACACCGGTTTCAGGTTACCATAGTATATCATTTTTTCCTCTTTACCCTTAATACATTTCACCCTATCCCCCTTCTGTCCATTTTCTTTGGTCGTCTTGCTCCAGAACCGCTCCTCAAAGTGTCCTTTTTCCATACAAATCCACAGATCCAGACAAAGTCCAAAACAGTCCTTGCATAGAGCATCAGGGTACGCACATCCTCTTCTTCCAGCTTCTCCGGTTCATCATACCATTCCTCTTCTATTTGTAGACATAATGCTTTTTTCACCGACACTCCCGGGCTCTCACCTCGAGAGTTAGATATAACAATTCATTTTTCCGGGTCGCCAGATCATTCCATCCTGTTCTTCGATCATCCCTTTCAGCTCCATGCCAAGGCTCTCTTCCAATACAGCCATTTCCTGAATAGTCTCCTCTGTGGGTTCTGACATGTCCCGAATCAATATCTCCAATTTTCGATTGAGCAGTTCCAGTCCCAATATAGTAATCCTTTGTTCATCACTCATCTCAGAGTTCATAACCAAATCAAAAACAAAACCCAGCATGGCAGAAGCGGGCTTAGGTGTCAGATTACAGTTTCGATTTCCAAGCTTCTCCATCTTAATGCCAGTAACTTTCCACTCAATCACAGTCTTTCGCAGCCATTTTCCCTGTATCCAGGGTGCAAGAACCACAAATTTTAAAAAGAGATATTTTCCACATACTTGTTCCCCAGAGGGAGATCAAAAAAGTCTCACTTGTCAAAATTCAAATACTTTGTAACCATCACTGTAACAGCAGTCTCTCAAGCTGGTTATTTTCTATCCCTCGAAGGGAGGGAGACAGGCTTCCTTTCCATATATCACCCGGGTCGTTAGAAAAGTACAAAAAACAAGTCCAATCGAATACTCACGACCACCAGGTTTCTTTAGTTCCGAACTTGACAGGTAGAACATAGACGCTCATCGCAGGGGCAACCGCCGCTCCGCGTCCCGGTTGGGGCATGTCCCCTATAGCCCGGCTCCGTTGTCCCTTCACCCCCACTCCCCCTTTACAGGGGGAGCGAGGGAAGGGTTCAGAGCCATAGTGGGCACAGCCGGGGAGCCCGGGGTGCGGGACGCTCTTCCCGCACCCCACCGGAGCCCCGCTTTGCGGTAGCGGGGCTCCAACCCCCGGGACGGACTGGGTCGCCTCGCAGCCGAGGCAACCCACGACCACTCCACGATGGCGTCGCCGCCGGAAGTCCCATCAACTTCATCATTTGATGTTTTAATTTGTTGGTAGTCACCCAGAGTGATTGGGGAAACCCAGTCAGATGGGTGGCATATAAACAAACAAAATATAATAATGAATGGAACAGGCAACATAGGAAACTGCCTTATGTCATGACAGACATTGGTCCATCTAGGTAAGTATTGTCTACCCTGGGCAAGGAGAATCTGTGGCCTTCCCAATATTATTGGACTCTCCATCATCCCTGAATGTTGGCCGTATTAGGTGGGGCTGATGGAAGTTGTAGTTTCTAGAAGCTTGTGGAGAGCCACAGGTTCTCAACATCTGGACTAGATGAGATCCAAAGTTATTCCAGCCCCAAGGTTATATGATATCCTTGCCATTAAATATTCTCTCTCTCCCCGCACCCCTGCAAAATGCGGTTGCAGCTGTTTCAGTGGTTCTGAGGCATGGGCTTTAGGGCACATAGGGGCTAGTTGGGGTTCCAGAAAATAAATTGCTTTGAATGCCATTTGCCCCCTAGCCTATTAATTTTGCACATCCAAGCACAGACAGGTTTGCTTTCTTTCCAAAGCCTCCTTTCAGGCACAGAGTTATTAGCTGCGTAAACATTGGTGAATTCTTCCAGGCTCCTCAAACTCTGCTTATTGGAGCCATCTCAAGAAAGGTCTACTTATCGGCCTCTTTAGCTGGGAAATGTGGCTGAAATAGCGAATCGGTATGGCTTCTGTGGGGGGTCTTTTTGGTTTTTGGTTTGCTTCCCTGACGATTGGTCATGCTGGCTAGGACTGATGGGAGGTAGATAGAGCTCAACAACATCTGGAGGTCCCACGGGATCGTCATCTTTGATCTATAGATCTCGTGGTGGCATGCAAGCTCCACCCGCTTCCCCCTTTTGATTGCAGAGCAACTGCGTGAAACTGGTTAGATTGATAATGAGTTTGCTCAGCCTGTGGGCTTCATGACCAGGCGAGCACTTGAACTCGGGACCCCATCCGTATTGTACATTTGAAGTAGGGTTGCCACCTTTGTTCTGCCAAAATACAGGACAGGGTGAAGGTGGGGTGTCTCTGCTTAGAAGTCCACAGGTTCCCCATCCCTGCTTTGGAAGAATGGTGAGATAAACATGCCACAACTCAATAAGCCAAAAAGAGAGAGCTTAAGCAAATAAATAAGAGGTCCTCGAAGCGAGTTTAGTTAGGCCCCGAATGAAGAAAGATTATGTCCTTGCGGTTCGAACAAAGTTGAGTTATTGGCACATTTACAAATAAAAAATAAAAATTGCATGCCCACTTGTTGGACAGGAATAGTTGGCCAGCTCTCTCTCTCTCTCGGCAAAATGAAATGTTGGCCTGCGGTGAAGAAGATTGAATGCCACATCTGTCAGGAAGATCAAACTCTGACGTAGAACGGAGCTGCTTGTTTGTGTACTTGGCTAATAAACTTAGAGCTGCTGTGAGGGAGGCAAATAGTTGAGGCCTGACAGTTCCCCGAGGCAGCACAAACTTTTGAGAAGCCAGCAGGGTGAGTGTTCCAGGCTGGGTTTTGGTTTTTTAAAAAAAATTCGGTAAAGGTTTCTGTGGGTGTCCCATGTTTGCTTTGCTTCATTGTGATGGCCAAGTGCTGCATGGCTCTGAGGTATCCGTGGACCTTCAGGAATTCGTCTGAGACTTTTCCGAAATCGCCTGGGCTGGTGGTTTTCACTGGAACGCCTCCTGGTAATTCTCTGCTGTCGTTTGATTCGCCCCAGACCAGCTGCCAACAGAGCAAGGGGGAGAACCTCCACTTAGACCACCAGGCCTGTCTCCAGCCCTCCATCCACCCCACCCAGGCCATGCCTTGGGTTACAGAGCTGGCAGGGACCAAAAGGTCGACTCATCTGTGGTTCGTCTGTTGCAAAGCAGGGCAGTCTCCCAAGCATGCTGATTAAAAGAGAGAAAGAGAAGGGGGGGAAAAAACCCCTCATCCAATGCCTTTTTTTTTTTGCAGGAAGCCCCTCTGGCCACTGCATGATCACAGGCACGGCTCTGTGGCCAGTGGTGACCGCTCTGACCACACGGATATCGCAGCACTCCAAAAGGTATGTCTCCGTATCTCGGCCACTCACATTCCCAGTCCTCCTTCCCTTTCCCCCTTCCCCTCTTCCTTTAAAATAGCATTGTATATTTTCCTTGTTTAGTTGTTTATTACATTTGCATTTCGCCTTTCCTCCAAGGAGCTCAGGGCAGCACCCATGGGTCTTTCCACTTCCCCTCTTCCCCCCCCCCTCACAGCAACCCTGCGAGGCTGGTTAGCCTAGGAGCGACTGGCGGTCCAGTGTTAGAAACTTAGATATATAAGGCAGGCAGCCAAATGTCTCCTTAAACCAAAGTTGCAGCCGCCAAAGTGGAATATCTAGTTGCCATTTGGGGACAAGACAGATCTAAAGTCTTGTTTTTCAAATGACAGACTGGCTGTGATTGATACTCAGGTGAACGTCCGGGTAGTTCAGATGACAACCTTGAGCTAGGTGAAGAGCTTTGAGAACTTAAAAGAAGAAAAGTCCCTTGATCCAGGGACAGTCCGCATAACGTATTGGCCTGAATATAAGCCGCACCCAAATATAAGCCGTTCCCTTCTTTGCTCTCTCCCTTCTTGGGGGAGAGGATGGGGGAATACACGCAGGGCGGACACCGCTTTGTCGCGCTCCTGGTTCTGTTTGCCCTGCGCTCCTGGCTGCATACTGGATAATTTTTTTAAGGTTGCGAATATAAGCCGCACTTTAACTTTTCATGGTCAGCATTTGGGGGGGAAAGTGTGGCTTATATCTCTCCGTGTTTGGCACTTGGAGATGGGGGAGGGGAGGGAGAAGTTGAAGCTCCAGTACTTTGGCCACCTCATGAGAAGAGAAGACTCCCTAGAAAAGACCCTGATGTTGGGAAAGATGGAGGGCACAAGGAGAAGGGGACGACAGAGGATGAGATGGTTGGACAGTGTTCTCGAAGCTACCAACATGAGTCTGACCAAACTGCGGGAGGCAGTGAAAGATAGGCGTGCTCTGGTCCATGGGGTCACGAAGAGTCGGACACGATTGAACAACAACAATAACATATTCGGGCCAATACGGTATATATTGGCCTTTTTTCGACCTCTTTTTCCTAATGATGACACAGACCATTCATAACATAAGGTGGTCACCAGGGCAGTGGGGTGGGGTACGTCAAGACAAGCTACAGCAATTAACTATATAACGTTGCTGCTGCTCAAGCATTTTGTTTCCTGAAATTCATTCTGATTATGCAGGTAAAATGTAACGGATAGAATCCTGCAGGATGTGGGTGAAAACTGTCCAGGTCCAAGGATCTCCAGGCATGCACCTGGGGGATGGTGTTGTCAGGGCCCATCCTGGCATCTCCACTTGGTCGCAAGCGGCTGAAAGTCAGGTGCAAAATGCACCTGGCTCCTAGCTAATTTCGAACACTGGACTGACCCAAGGTCAGGCAGTGAGTGAGCTTCATGTCTCAGCGGGGAATATGAAGCCGGTCGTGGTTGGTGGGCCATTAATGTGTTTGGAGGGTGGTGGATGTTCCAGTAGGTTGAGAGATGTTGTGTTGTGAAGATGTTGTTTGTTCCTCTTGTGTGTGTTGGAAGTATTTTAAACGGCGGAAAAATACAAATAAAAAATGGTCCCAAAGGGTTTATGTTCCTTGTTGTTTTGATTGGTACATTGGAGTTTTTTGTCTTTCTGTTTTTTTACATTATCCTTTATGTAATGGTGTTCCTCCTTTATTATCCTAAAATCAAAACTTGGAGAGAGGTCCAGTAGGATAAGTTGAGTGATTTTTTGAGCTGAGATTGGGTGCTTTGTGAGATTTATGGTGGGTCATGTGGTGTGGCATGTGCCGAGAGGTAGTCAAGTTGGGCCCTCCAGAAAATGTTGTTGCGACTACAACTCCCATCAGCCCTAACCTTGAGCTTCCCGTAGGAAAATAAATGTAAACCCGGACAACAAAGTCCCAACAACATCAAACATAATAAAATTGAATAATCAAAAAATAAATACAATACGATAATCTTTATCACAAGACAGAGAAACCAGTGAACACTTCAATCTCCCCACTGTCCCATACAGAACAACGAAACTGGAAAATCTACACCTGGTTAGCTCCCCAAAAACTCTGATGCCCCACAACTAAATACAGATATTCCCTTGCACACGAAAGAGACTGCCTTACTGGAAAGAATTTTTGATTTTGTTTTGACTGGCAGACCAACACGGCGTTTAAAACCAAAATCGCTTTTGGATAGAAACTGTTTCTCAGGCAGCTAGTCCTGGTCTTTATAACCCTGTACCTTCTTCCAGAAGGCAGAAGCTGAAAGAGATCATTTCCGGGGTGCATACTATCCTGCACTATCTCTGCAGCTTTCTTATGGCACCTGGAGGCATAGATTTGATCCAAGGTGGGAAGAGTACACCCAGTTATTCTCTCCGCAGTCTTTACAACCCTGGACAGCATTGTTCTTTCCCTGACCGTGCAACTCCCAAATAAAATCCCATTCTCCCCCCTCCCCCCTTTTTTTTGCCTCTTTCAGCTGGGTCGTGAAAGCTGGGCCCTTTACAGCTTATCTCGTCTTCCTGCTGGCTGTAGGCCTCTCTCGCATCTTCATCCTCGCTCATTTCCCCCACCAAGTCGTTGGCGGCATCTTGACAGGTGAGCACACTGTGGCGGCCGGCGGCCATCTCTGCTGTCTATGCTTTGATATCCCAGCATCCTTTGCAGAAGGGCCTTGCTTTGTGCCTTCATGAGGACCATTAACAGTGCTATATGTCCAGTTTAGAGGTGCCAGTGAATGTCCCCCCCCCTCAACCAGGCTCAGAAACTAACCGCAGAGGCTTGTGGGAAACAATCCTGAATGAGGGAAGAGGTGACCTTTGACGGTTCAGAATTTTTCCTCTGCCTCAGATCTGAAGATTTCCCAGTCATGATCGCGAAAAGCTTTTTCCTTCCCTCTTTAATCAGGCCGCTGAAATCAAGGATGCTCGAGGGGCAAACAGGGGTAGGTGTACATGTGCCAAAGGATCTGTGTGTACACTCCAATGCTGGTACTGGGTAGGTGGGCAGGAACCCAGAGGGACATTGGAGGATGGATGGTGGCCAACAGATTGAAGTTGAATCCTGACAAGACAGAAGTACTGTTTTGGGGGGACAGGGGGGTGGGTGTGGGGGACTCCCTGGTCCTGAATGGGGCAACTGTGCCCCTGAAGGAGCAGGTGCGCAGCCTGGGAGTCATTTTGGACTCACAGCTGTCCATGGAGGCGCAGGTCAATTCTGTGTCCAGGGCAGCTGTCTACCAGCTCCATCTGGTACGCAGGCTGAGACCCTACCTGCCCGCGGACTGTCTCGCCAGAGTGGTGCATGCTGTGGTTATCTCCCGCTTGACTACTGCAATGCGCTCTACGTGGGGCTACCTTTCAAGGTGACCCAGAAACTACAACTAATCCAGAATGCGGCCGCCAAGACCATATAACACCGGTCCTGAAAGACCTACATTGGCTCCCAGTATGTTTCCGAGCACAATTCAAAGTGTTGGTGCTGACCTTTAAAGCCCTAAACGGCCCAGTATACCTGAAGGAGCGCCTCCACCCCCATCGTTCAGCCCAGTCCAGCTCGAAGGGCCTTCTGGCGGTTCCCTCAATGTGAGAAGTGAGGTTACAGGGAACCAGGCAGAGGGCCTTCTCAGTAGTGGCGCCCGCCCTGTGGAACGCCCTCCCACCAGATGTCAAGGAAATAAACAACTATCTGACTTTTAGAAGACATCTGAAGGCAGCCTGTTTAGGGAAGCTTTGAATATTTGATGAATTATTGTACAGTATTTTAATATTTTTGCTGGAAGCCACCCAGAGTGGGTGGGGAAACCCAGCCAGATGGGTGGGGTATAGATAATAATAATGATAATAATAATAATAATAATGATGATGATAATAATAATAATAATAATAAATTCTTCACCTTCCTGAGCCACTGCTTTGCATCTGGCTACCTTTGGGGGTCCTCTGGGTTCTAGTGAAAGCCAAAGTAGATCCTAAAATCTGCCAACTCCTGGCTTAGATATGGAGGGCGATGAGGAGACCCCAGCCGTAGAGTTGGCGGCTCTATGTTGCGTTTCCCCCTTTTCTCATTTCTCTCCCCCCCCCTCCTCCATCTCTCACTGCCTGCCAGCGATCATCCTGGGCTGGCTACTAGAGTCCCGCGTCCCGCTAGAGAGGAAACTCGGCTTCTTCATGTGGGCTTCGCTGTCTCTCTTGCTAAGTGGCATCGTGACCTATTGGGCTTTGGTTGCTCTCGGCGTAGATCTCAGCTGGTGAGTTCCTTCCGCCAGGGAGACGGTCACGGGACTCTGGGCTCCAGGGCCATCCACGTGGACTCCCCACCCCACCCCACCCGCAGGGATGGTGGTTGCTGTTTTGTGCCTCTGACCCCACATTCCACACACTTCCTGTGCGCATGCTAACCTTTCATCTCATTGGCGTTGTGCACGGAGGGGTGCAATCTGCATAGCAAAAGGATACCTGCCTAGCTGGCAGCGGGTGGATTTTGGGGTCACATAGCTGGTTTTTTCTAAACGCCCCACACTGCTCCATTTCTCCTGCCGCTTAAAAATACCTTGCCTCAAAACGTCCCAAAATATGGCTATAGTCACCGAAATGTCAGCTTAGGTTGGCTTCTCAAAATGGATTTGAAGAAGTGCGCATGCACACGAAAGCTCATACCGAGAACAAACTTAGTTGGTCTCTAAGGTGCTATTGGAAGGGGGGGAAATTATTTTTTGTTTTTTGTTTTCTCAAAATAGAGATGAAGTTTCCTGGCTTCAGAAATCTTAGGATATCTCTTAAGTTCTATCCCAGGTGCTGGTTCCCTTACATCAGTGTTACATCCCAAACCTGGGTCTCCAGATTGTTTTTTTGGACTACAGCTCCCATCACCCCAACCACTGGTCCTGCTAGCTAGGAATGATGGGAGTTGTAGTCCAAAAACTACAGAATTGTAGAGTTGTTCTTATTATTTTTAATTACATTTATGTAGCTTCATTTGCCTGAAGATTTCAGGGCGGTTCACAAGATAAAAAAAATACAGGATAAAAGCACAAAAAACCCCTTCCTACAAACACATTTTAAAGAATATTAAGCTATCCTATGTACTATGAAAAGTTCTTCTTTTCGCCTGCCCTGAATCTTCCAACATTCAGGTTCATTAGGTGGCCCAGAGCTCCAATATTCTTTTCCTTATTCACTTCTGTTATGCCCTGCGTAATTTCATTCCCCTCTGTCTGCCTGACCTACTTGTTCCTCTTCCTCGCTCTCCCCCCAGGTCAATCGGCCTCGCCAACAAGTGGTGCATGAACCCAGAGTGGATCCGTATGGAGACACGGCCCTTCTCGTCCCTGTGCCGCGACACGGCCACAGCCCTCGGCCTTGGCCTGGCCTTTCAGTCGTCGTACTACACCCAGCTCAAAGGCGAGAGGCCGGGCTGGTCCCAGAGGCTCTGCTGCGCCACGCTGTCCCTCGTGGTCTTGCGGCTGCTGAGCGACGTGGCCCAGCCACAGAACGTGGCTCTTTGGTATGGGCTGAGTTTTGCGAAGTATGCCATCTTCCCGTGGGTGGTGATCGCGCTGCTCCCCAAAGTGTTCCACGCTGTGACCTCCGGTGCGGGGCCGCCCCACAGAGAGTAGCTGGCAGGGGAGACAGGCAAGGAAGCCCACAGCAACCCTTTGCTTTACCCTCAGGGCTCTGTTTCTCCCAGCGTGCAGTAAGATTTCCCCATCAGAGCAGAGATTTCCTCCAGGAATAAAATGAGTCTGTTAACTCAGGCTGACCTAGTCCATAAAACAGCCATACCAAAAAACCCACTGCCTCCCCTTAAATCCCCATTTGCTGCTCAGAGAATCCCATTTTTAAAAACCACTGCACACTTTCCAGTGTGGTGTAGTGGCTAGGAGCGGTAGACTCGTAATCTGGTGAACCGTCTCCGCTCCTCCACATGCAGCTGCTGGGTGACCTTGGGCTAGTCACACTTCTCTGAAGTCTCTCAGCCCCACTCACCTCACAGAGTGTTTGTTGTGGGGGAGGAAGGGAAAGGAGAATGTTAGCCGCTTTGAGACTCCTTCGGGTAGTGATAAAGCGGGATATCAAATCCAAACTCTTCTTCTCTTCTTCTTTCCTGCTGTTTAGTTGGTGTTGAGGCATTTTAACACCCCCAAAGATTTGATGGGACTGCAGTAGCTCTTTCTAATAAATACCTATGGAGTGTCGGCAATTGCAAAAAGCCATACCTTGTCCTGCATGGATTGGGGGGACTGCCTTGGCATTTTGGGTCCAGGGCACCAGAAAAAGCGACTGAGTAACACTGCCTAAGGCAAGTGTGCAGAACCTGTGGTTCTCTTCCTGTTGACTACCAACTCCCATCGTCCATGACCATTGGTTGTGCTGGCTGGGGTTAAATCCAACATAGGTTTCCCCATCCATAGTCTTAAGATTTCCTTCCCTTTGTTTCTTCCAGTTTTTGCCAAATTGCTATCTATCTATCTATCTATCTATCTATCTATCTATCTATCTATCTATCTATCTCTACCCAATGCTTTTTTTCTGGAGAGACGCATACCCCCAAATATTTTGTGAATCTAAGTTTGGCCTCATTGAGGGGATGTATTATAAAAGGAGTAGGAAAATAGAGTACCCCTAGACATTTTTTTTTTAAAAAAAAGCACTGTATCTATCTATCCTAAATATTGGTATCATAATAAAGTTTGCATTCACAGCTTGTCATGTCATTTGCCAGCACATGCTTTTCAGATAGCAAGAAATGGAACCTGCAGGAGTTGCTAGACTTTTTTTTAAAAAAAAAATAGCACAGGATATAGAAGTCTTTTATTAAAAAGAAAGCTGCTGTTGCAAATAAATTTTCACAAAGCATTCAGACTGTGTTTTGCACTGCCTCCCTCCACCTCTGGCATATCCACTAGTGAGAACTGTGGAAAAACGAGACAAAAGCTCGCAGCCAAGGAAAACCAGTGGGGATTTATGGGAGTCCTGGGGCAAAATCTCACACGTGTACAAGTTTTGGGGAAGACTGGTGAGATACTAGAAGTGCGCCCGTCCTCCTAATATGTGGGTACTTATATATAGACAAAATGGCACACGCAAATGGAAGGTATCTGTAAGGCAAAGCTTGCTCAGTGGGTACAGAATATTGGATGACTGGAAAAAAGTGGCGGGGGGAGAGAGAGAGAAAGAAGAGGGGGGGGGAAGGAAAAAAGGAAAAATGGAGGGGGGGGAATGCATGGATGGTTCAAATCCTGAACTGCAGAACTCCCACCTTGCACTCTTGTCGTTTCACGTCCCATTTGTATTCCTGCTTTATGAACATGGTGATTTTTAAAAAAAATTCCAAGAGAGGCATAGATTGCCTCTTTTCTAGTATCAATCCCTAGCAAATCACTCTCTCGGTTTTGTCCCCATTGTTGCCTTTGGAAGGTACACTTATTAAAATGGCCACGAGTTCAAATCATGGTCATTTTTCAGGATCCAGCTCCCTCCACAGAGCCTCTAGCGCATGGGGTAGGTAGCGAAGCGCCCTCCGGGTGCTACATTTTCCCCATCTCCCATCAGCCCCAGCCAACATGGCCAGTGGTCAGGGATGATGGGAGTTGTGATTCAGCAAGATCTGGAGGACACCATGCTTGCATCCACACCATATATTTAAAGCAAACACCTTCTCCTAAAGAATCCTGGGAACTGTAGTTTACTTGTTGCAGAGCTGCGATTCCTGGCAACCTTAGCAAACTAGGTTTCCCTGGATTCTTGGGGTATGTGTGTGTCATGTGGCTTAAATGCATGGTTGTGTACACAGTCCCAAGCTGGCTTTTCTTGCTCTAGAAACGCCTCCTGTCTCAGAGGCACGTGCAGTTTTTCTTTCTCTCTGCCAACAGCAGAACCAGGGATGATCCAGTGAAGAGAAAAGGGTGGGATATTCAGGACAGACATTCACACATTTTAGCCGCTGGGTCCTGCTAGTCTGGGAAGTGGACACAAGACTCACATAAGGGGGGGAAAAACCCAGACAGCTCCTCCACACATCAATTCTACAACGGGATATTGCCAGAAACAATTTTATTTACAGAAGGACAAACATTGGAACATATTACAAAATACTCAACTGAAAATTGTATCCAGAGCGAGATAAAACAGAGAGAAAGAGAAAGAGACAGAAAGCAGGAGGGGGAAAGCAGGAAAAATAAAATAAAATTACAGTTATTCCCACTTGGGGGGGGGCATCTTTCAACAACATGAGAAGGGGGCTGGTTAGAGGATTGGTGGTGTTTTGTTTTTTGTTTTGTTTTTTGACAAAGTCCCTTTTTCCCTCCATGAAAACAGCCCCCTTGGCAACTTAATACTGGTGTGGAATCCTCCACAAAACAGGAGCTGTAACGCACACACACACACACACAAACAAACAAACAAACAAACACACAACTTGTTCCATGCTGTTGTCCTAAAGACTCATGGCTTTTCGAAGGAGTTGCTACTCTTGGCCAGTTCTGACTTCCCACCCTCCTCCCCCTAGAAATAAAAACAAAACGAAAACCAAAATGAAAAATACGGCTGGTGGATATTTGTCTTCCCACCCACCTTTAAAAAAAAAAGGAGGTGGGAAAATGTAGACGTGACAAGCCCTACCTACGAGTTCTGCGGAACACACACTGCCTGACCTCAGATTTAGCTGGAGTCTCTATTGCTCTGGGTGAACGAGCCGTACAATCCCAACGGTGGGATTTCATTTTATACCTGCGTTAACGAAAACCATGAATGTAAAGCTACGCTGGTGCAGAAACAGGCGCATTGGACACAAAACGTGTGCAGCGTGGAAGGGCCGCATCCAGCAAGCTGGCAATGCACATGAAAATCCATGGCTCACCCTCTCCCCTCCAATGCGCCTCTGCTTCACACCCACATGTAGAAGCCCCAGTGTGCAAGGCAGAGTTTAGCCATAGGGACAGAAGCAAGCATGCAGCCTTGCGCAGAGCTCTGGGCCTGCACGGCTGCTTTCCACAAGCCCCTTGGTGGACAGCAGCACATGAGGACAAAGGAAACGCCGGCATCTCCTTTGTGGGTGGACAGGAAGGACTTGAGACTGGGCGACTGCCTCTCTCTATGACCTGCCGCAGACCTGACCACAGGAAACCCCACAGCCTTCCTTAAAATAAGTGGCTTCCTCATTGTCCCTGCTCTTTATTTCACCTCTGCTCCCACTTCAATTCTGCACTAGCAGACATCATGGCGCACCATCTACCTTGGCTTGTGTCAAACCAGTGAGCTACCTTGACGGCACTTTAGCTAAGGACACTCATTGGGTTCAATCGGCAAAGGGGAACTTGCATCCCTCCGGAAGTGCTGTTGGACTTCATCTCCCGGATCATGCATAGCCAATAGTGAGGGATGATGGGAGTTGTAGTCCAATAGCACCTAGAAGGCTGCAGGTTCCCTGTTGCTGTTTTCAATCCACCGAAGCAGTGTTTCCCAAGTTTGGACTACAATTCCCATAATTCCTGACCACCGGATCCTGCTAGCTAGGGATGATGGGCGTTCTAGTCCAAAACCAGATAGAGAGAGCCAAGTTTGGGGAACCCTGCACTAAAAGCCTCACTGATTTCAGCAGGAACTATGTCAAGTCATGACGAACAACTTCATTGCAACTTAAGTCTGGATTCACGAGGATGAGGTTTCTCAAATACCATGTTTGAGCGTCCTCTGGCTCTTAACAACCAAGACAACATCCTCACCCTGGTCCTATCAGAAAAAAGGAAGGCATGTGGGATACTTCAAGGTTCCTATCTGGAGGAGTGGGTGAGGAGGAACTCACAAAAGAATTTTGATTGGCCAATGACAGCGGCATTCAATATCGCTCATACGAAGGCCGTCTGCCATTGGAGGAATGATGTGGTCTGTACACACATACCACAGCCTGGTCAATACAAATTTTGGGTCACGACTGAGGGCATTTAGGAGCTAGGCCTGGCCTAGCCAACCACTCCTATCTTTGTAGAGCACCAGGCCTCACACCCAGGAACTTAGATCTTAGGTAACCACCTCTATCCACAACCACAATTCAAACTCACAACTGGAGATGGGAGGGCAGGCCCACAGCATATACTGATAGATTAAAGTGTATGTGGTTTCATAGCTTCATTCCAAGCCCCCAAGGAAGGCTCCCTCAGGAAACTGACACAGATCTTTAAAGAAGGGAAACCCTCACTTTCTTCTTACAGTGCCCAAAATATCACCAAGAAAAGTTCCTTAATCCTCCAAAAGGGCATTTATGGGAGTATTTTAAACTGGGAGCGTGATGACATCTATCGGAGCAAATCCTTGCATATATACTGATCTGCTCCGCCGCTGCTGCTGTACCCCACAAAAAACCCCACTCTTGCTGCTGATAGCAAGTGGTTCAAAATGTTAACTAGAGGGAAAACACGCAAGTGCACTTATTCCAGGATTGCAAGGGAGATCATGTCAAGCACCCATCCATCAATCAGTAGTAATTTAATTGTTTTAACTGCTTTTAATGTTGAAGTTTAGGTTGCTGAAACTTAACTAAAAGGATGGGCGTTGTTGCTGTTATTCCCACTGACTGAAAGTTGGAGTTGGAAGAGATCTAGCAGGCTGTCAAGTCCGATCTCCTGCTCAAAGCGGGGAAATCAAGAACCCAAAACTCTTTTGAGGTACAGTGGTAGCTTGGTTCTCAAACTCAATCCGTCCCGGGAGTCTGTTCGACTTCCAAAACGTTCACAAACCAAGGCGCAACTTCCAATTGACCCTGGAAACAACACCAACAACCGAAACAGACATTCGGCTTCTGAAAAACGTTCACAAACCGGAACACTTACTTCCGGGTTTGCAGCGTCCCGGAGCCGATTTGTTCGTCAACTAAGCCGTTCGGGAACCAAGGTACCACTGTGTATTTGAAGTGCACTTGCAATTAACTAAGAAGTTTAATATTCAGCCCACTTGTAAGAAGTCCATTAGATCTAGTCCTCCCCTTTGGGGAAGCCAATAACAAGTATTTGCCCTCTTCTGTGTGACAGGCCTTCAGGTATTTGTAGAGTGATATCACAATTATCTATCTATCCATTTATCTACTGTGAAGCTAGTGAAGATGTAGAGTGCAAGACCTTTGTGACAGGGGCGTGCAGATGGGTGCCTTGTGGGAGGCACTGCATCAAATTTCTGCAAGCTACGCAGTACAGATGCAAATCCTGCATGGATTCCCCTGCTTCTCCACAGAGCAGAAATGAGAGTTTAGGCAAAACCATTCAGGGCACTTTGCTGAGCCATCTGCACTGGGGAGGCTGCAAAACCACACACCACATTGTACTTCCCTTTCACATCTACTGGGTGTTGTACGTTTGACTAAGCATAAATTAAGGACAGGTGAAGACGTGCGTTACTGGAGCAGCCGAGTCATTACGGAAGCACAATCACTGTATTGTACACAGATGTAGAAGTCCTTGCGCAGAATTGCGTTCACGGCAATCGGTTCCTGCCATACTGTGGCGAACGGTGCCGATTGGCCTGTGCCTGGGATGTCACAAACCTTCCTCCGCCCCCATTGCCATAGCTGCTTTTCAGATGCGGTTCGTTTTTTAAAAAAAGATAAATACATGAAGCAATAAACATTTAAACAGTGCTTTTTTCTTTAAAAAAATGTTTAGGGGGTACTCTCATTTTGACTCAAGAAAATCGCCATTTTATAGTTCAAATCGGGGGAAATAAATGCAGTCAATGGACAAAAGTACAAAGATTTAGGGGTATGTGTCCCCCTGCGTCCCCCCAGAAAAAAGCACTGCATTTAAATGAATAAATGTCCATGCTGCTCTTGCTTTATTTCTGACAAAAACCCTCATCTGAAGACTGGAGGAACAGCACAGCCAACTGAGCTCACTGTTCAAATCACTGATCTGTCAATGACACTTGGAAGGTATTTGGGAAATACCAGACACCCGCCCCATGCAAAGCCCTCTTTAAAGGTGCACCTGTCCACTCTAAAAGGTACGAGCTGGATATGTGGGGAGCTCTCAAATGAACCTACCCTCAGGAATTGGTCACATCCCTGTTCTGGAGCAGTGGTGGCTGTTGCTCATTGAGGCCGGATAGGGCAGAAGGCAGAGAGGTCAGTAGGTGGCGGAGCCATAGCAAACTCATTCTCGTTTTTTGCCCTGATCCTCTTGCCTGCTGAGTTTTACAAGGGCAGCACTGAGGCCAAGGAAGAGCAAAAATTCGGGAACACGGTGCCGCTTCTTGCAGCAACTGAGGGCTGCTACCACAAGAAAGATCTCTTCTGAAAGCCCAAGCAGAGCTATCTATGGGTGCTGAGGTGCTGAAGTCAAGTCATCTTATGGGTTGGCCTTTTTTTAAAAGACATGGGTCACCCACAAGCCACGGCAGCACATCTCCTGCTGTTGCACTTATCTGCTCATTATTGGGGGGGGGCAAGTTATTATATACCGGTTTCATTTACAATATGGGTTAAAACATCTGAAATAAACAGCAATGGCGATAATAATGGGTCTGGTGCTTCAGAAGTAGAGGGGGGGCATCACCTGTCTTGCAATGACGACTGAGACGAATATAAAAGGGTTTCTTAAGGGCTGTACCTTACGTCATATCTAGGCCATCCGATGGCCCTCACTGGCGAGAATACATTTCACTGCTTCCTCTTCCTTCTCCCCATATGGCTTATTTTTCCTCACTATTCCTGCAAAATGTACATCTGTGCATGTACATGGAGATTTTATTTTATTTTAAAAAAGGTATGAAATTAAGAACTGATCAGAAGTTAAGGGGGAACACTGCCATATCTCTCACCACTCAGTTAGCTGGATTCCTGCTTAGATGGTCCTCAGCATCAGTAAATATACCACGCTGGGTAATTTAACCACAGAAGTTTCTCTTTGCCAGGGAAGGGAGGAAACCATGGCGCTCCAAATGTTGTTTGCCGACGACTCCCACCATCCCTGGCTACTGGGGGAACCATGCTGGCTGGGGCTGATGGGAGTTGTGCATCGACACAACACCCGGAGGGACACACGTTTTCCCCATCCCTGCTCTGCTGCATGAATTCTGAACCTCATCCACGTGAGGATTTTCTCTCCCACCTTTTATTTTCCAAATAGGCCTCTTGCTGGCTTTGCACACACACACACACACACACACACACACACACACAACCCTGCCCGTTTCTGCCTCTCATCATGTCAGCGCCACAGCCTTTGAAGAGTGGAGCGCAATCTGCAAAACCAGCACCCAAATAAAGACAAGGCAGCTTAAAAACAAACAAACGGAAAAAAACCCAAAGGCAAAAGGTGCCTCGGGGTAGCTCAAATTTAAGGGTGGGGTCAGGGGTTTTTCAGTCCACAAGCTATGGAGAGGGGCCTGTTCCTGGCCTCATTGCCTTTTCCGCGACTTATCTCTCATTCTTGTGTCTCTAGTCAAAACAAAATAGGAGGGCGAAAGACTGCTGCCTGTGGAAACAGACCACGCCGAGATATTTATTTATTTTTTCCATGTGTTAGCCTGCTTTCTCCCCTGAAACTCGGAGACCCAAAGCAGCTGAAAATACTCCATACATGCATGGCAAAACATGGACAGGTGAAACTCGAAAAATTAGAATATCGTGGAAAGGTTCATTTCTTTCAGTAATTCAACTTAAAAGGTGAAACTAATATATGAGATAGACTCATGACATGCAAAGCGAGATATGTCAAGCCTTTCTTTGTTATAATTGTGATGATTATGGCGTACAGCTGATGAGAACCCCAAATTAACAATTTCAACTTTGGGGTTTTCATCAGCTGTACGCCATAATCATCACAATTATAACAAACAAAGGCTTGACATATCTCGCTTTGCATGTCATGAGTCTATCTCATATATTAAACTCCAGTAGCTAATGAAAACAATTGCTTACATAAATGGGACTTTTCCACGATATTCTAATTTTTCGAGTTTCACCTGTATAACCCTGGGCTTTATCCCACGGGCGGTGGGTGGTGCTCTGCTTATGTCAGTGAACGGGAGCTTGTGGCTCTCACCAGATACTGCTGAGCTCCACAAGCCCCAGCCAAGCGTGGCCCAGTGCTCAGTGGGAGCTGGGAATCCAACCAAGTCCCCCATCCCTGAGCTTAGGTACTCTGGAGTCCAACCCATGTTTGTTTTTTTAAAGCAGCAGAAGGCTCAGCACGTGTACGTTCACCCACCCACTGCTGCACCTGTGACTAAACGCTTCCTAGTAGTGGCCAAGCTGCCCCCAGGTATCCTGGTGGGCCAAAACGTATTATTTCCATGTTGACGGGTGAGGTCTGCATCCCCACTTCCCTTCTCCCTGGCCTGGAAGGCTTTCTGCATGCTGGGCACTGCAAGGATCTTTGCCTTCAGGCATGGGCTGTGCGCCTCATAAATAAATCAGGGCAACGAATGTCTTTTCTGCCCTGTGCAAGTTGTATGGCTCCCTCTGCTGGCTGTCTCCCACAGCGCCAAAGGAAGGAAGGAAAGAAGGAAGGAAGGGAAGGAAGCCCCGCCCACTAGGCACGCTCTTTTTGTTCATCATGGCTATGTGTGTGATCACCTCCATCATGGGATGGATCATCTCTGCAACCCTCCACCTCTCCCACACGGGACCCTTGGATGGACTAAACCAAAGCAAACCCAGAGGATCCCTAAAGCAGACCCTGGCAAGGATAACAATCCGCAAGTGCAGCTAAAAAACACATCACAGTCTCACATTCCACACAAGGTCCCCCACCCCCCCAAAAATCCCCAGTGCCCTCCCCCACCACGCACAGCTTAGAAATCCCATTGCCCTGAATTAGCGAAAACAATACCGAGCCCCATCTTCTCCCTTGTTGCCTTATCCCTGCTAGCAACTTTCCAAAGGAAAGGAGAGTTTGGTGGTACAAGTTAAAAAAATACTATTAAATAATACATCTGTAATAAAATTATATACCTTTTTTTTCTTTATATCCATTTCTTTTAAAAGCTAAAATTGCTCTATTATTTATTTATTTTAAATTCCCCCGCCTCAAAACATTTTTCTTGTCTTTCTTTCTTTTCTTTTTTTGGCTGGTGAAGTGACAGCAAAGAAATTCTCTCCTTTTTTTCTCTTTTCTTTTTTTTCTCCTTTTTTTCTTTTTCTTTACGAATGGACAAAAAAGTTTCATTGAAACAAAGTTTGTGCACGCGATACAAGAAATCAAATTATTTACAATAAATGACGAGGAATCTTTCGAACGATGACGAAGGGAAGTAGGAGAGAGAGAGAGAGAGAGAGAGAGAGGAAAGGAGAGAGAGAAATCTTCAAGAAAGCATTGGTCATGAAACAATCAACATAAGCAGTTACCTTCATTACAAAAGGGATTTAATGACACACGGCATGATCCAGCTAAGGTAGACGCACGCTCGTAAACAGGCCTGTACGGAGATATCGCTTGCCAGATTGGGAATGTAGGCACCAAATCAGATTCTGCATTGCATTGCTCTGAATGAACATCCTAGTGCAGAGCTTTCCAAACTTTTCAAGTTTGGCGACATACTTTTTGGACATGCATCTTTCTGTGACACAGTCATTCGGTTCTGCATCATTTCGTGACATGGTAATTCAGTTTTACTAGCAAACCGGAGGTTAAACGAACCCCCTCTCCAGCCCAGGGGCGACACACTGCAGCCGACACACTTAACGTTGTCGCGACACACAGTTTGGAAAGCTCTCTCTTAGCTTATGTTTGAATCGATACACCCACCCACATTGTCCCCAGACTAGTTTGCTTCATAACCATTTGTTTACAGCTACAGCTGGATCAGGCCCAATGCGCATTGGTGCTGGGGATTTACATGTGATTCCTTCCCACGTTTGTACAGGGTGATCTACCTTAGAGATGGTTAACTTAAGCAGGGATGGTGGGAGGGAGGGAGGGAGGAGAAGCAAACCTCACAGGGAATTTAAGGCATTAACAAAAACGACTTAAAGGCACACTTTTTATTTTTTATTTTCCTTTCTCCTCAACCTCGGGGGCTTCTTCTCCTAGAGATTAATTCAGGAGGACTATACAATACTGAGGAACACTTTTTTTTTTTTTAAACAGCTGAAATGGGTCAGGAGAAAGATACGCGATTGAGGCAACATAGGTAGGATTTAAACCCAAAACCATTTGGATCTAACGTCGCAGGGGACAGGGGAGAAGTGATAAACTGCCAAAGGGTAGGAACTGGAGAGGCAGGGGGAAAGGGCATTTGGGAAGCGGGGTGGGTTTGCTTTCGGATGCCCATCTCAATGTGCAAAAACCCGGAGGAGAGAAATGGCATTTCGGGAACAGGTTCGGCAAGAAGGGGCAGGTCCGGCCCAGCCCAAGAGGCAGTACAGGTGGCTGCCTAGGGCAGCAAGAGTCCCAAGGGTGCTCCAGGCGACTTGGGAAATCCCTAAAGGGGGACGTGTCACTCCCCACTCCTGCCCTAGACCTTTGAGAGGTGTGGAAGCAATTGCATGCCCCCTCCCCAGATTTCCTGACTGCAACCTATTACGCCCCTCACTCCACAAACAAGTGAATGGAGCAAAATAATAACAACAACAACAACAATAATTATAATAATCCACTTGCATGAAGTTAAGGGGAGAGAATCTGAAACTGGGACAACCTCCAAGGAAGAAATGTAGAGTGTGTGTGTGTGTGTGTGTGTGTAAGAGAGAGAGAAAATTATTTTTTTGTTACCTAGGGTAGCAAAATGGCTTGCACCAACCCTGAGAAGGGGGTGAGTTTAGCGGCCAGGGAGGCAGGGGGAGCAGGAAGGAGAGGGAATGATGACTTAAGAATGGAACAAGAGAGGAGATGCTTGCAGGAAAGCCCCTACCTCGCCACCATTCCCCTCACAAAAATCCTTAAAGAGTTAGGACAAAATGGTGATGCTGGTGAGAACAAATGCCAGGAGACTGACGCGATCACGCACACACACATACACACATGGGCTCGTTTTGTCCAGTGCAACTCTTTTTTTTCTTTTTTTTAATAGATTAAAAAAAATCAATTTGTAGTAGTAGTTGTTGTTGCTGCTGCTGCTGCTGCTGTTTTTTTAAATGGACTCACAGAATTACCAATTAACCCACAGAGTGACAGCTACACAAATCAAAGTCTTGGCACTTCACAACACGGGCTCGGCCTCCATTGGCTCTTCTGCTGGCCTGGAGGGAGAAGACAACAGGACAACTGGTTACTGGTCTCCCATTGGCCCAGAGGCGCACACAGCTATTGGGCTTAACAGCTGTGATGTCAGAGAATGCTCAACAAATATTTTAACTCCCGAGGCAGAAGGGGCCAATCGCAACGTGCTGAAAGTCAGCATGGTGGTCAGGAAAACGGAAGGTTTGTTCAGGATGAAGAAAACGGCCTTATACACAGAAACACAGGAAAGCTGGATTATACTGAGTCAGACCACTGTCTACACTGGCTGGCAGCAGCTCTCCAGAGTTTCACCTGAAGATGCTGGGGGTTGAACCCGGGGTTTTTTTTTGCTTACAAACCATGTTCTCTACCACTGAGCTATGCTCCCTGCACCCTGCAGAGACAGATTTGGAGGTAGGAAGCAGTTAGGCAAGGTCAGGAGCTGGGAAGCTAAGCTGAAAGAGCACTCAGAAGTCAGAGGCGCTAAGGACAGAGACAGGAAACCTGTGGCCCTCCAGATGTTGTTGGGCTCCGACTCCCACCAGCCTTCATCCAGCATGGCCAATGGCTAGGGATGATGGGATCTGTACTTCCACAGGGCACCGCATTGACTGCCCTTGACAGAAAACACTTGTGATAAGATGCCTGTGCCCTCTGCTACGGTTTTTCCCCTGATCCAAGGGAGCGAACGTACCGGACATCACTGTCTGCTTTGCCCTGCTCTGTGTCCACCGACAGCGACGCCATGGCACTGACCGTCTCGGCCTCTTCTGCCTCACCCTTTTGGGCCTCCAGCAAGGAGCAGCCGACCATTGCTGCAGAGCATTTCACCGAGTTCCAGTGCTTACCTGAGACGAAAAGAAGCAATGTGTCATGCAGGAATTGCCTGTCCCGTTTGAACTTCTGGAGCTGTCCTCCCAGAACACTCATGCGATTCCAACCTCTCTTTCCATCTATGCACAAAGCCTTCCTTCCTTCCTTATTTTTTTGCAAAGTTTTTGGACACAGTCCCTGAACTCCCCAACCACAATCTCCTACTATAACCAAACCTGGGTACAGCAGGACTCGTCAACTTTTTGCAAGCTGGAGAAACTGTTGTGGGTGCACATGTTTAATGCCACAAACTTTACTTAACTTCTGTCCTTGGTATCACTTGTGGGAACAGCTTTAAACACACTGCCTTCAGTGTCTTGCCATACACTGAACAATAGCAAGGCCCATACTGGCCACAGAGGGCGCTGCTGTCCCTCGTCTTAGGGCCATAGTGAGAAGATCAATACAGTCGTACCTTGGAAGTCAAACAGCTTAGTTGCCAAATGTTTTGGCTCCTGAACGCCGCAAACCTGGAAGTGACTGTTCCGGTTTGCAAACTGTTTTTGGAAGCAGAACGTCCTCCGGGGCTTCCGATTGGCTGCTGGACCTTCCTGCAGCCGATCAGAAGCTGTGCTTTGGTTTTCGAACGTTTTGGAAGTCAAATAGACTTCCAGAACGGATTCCGTTTGACTTCCAAGGGACGACTGTCAGTCCTTTAGCAAACCCCTATCTGCAACTGTCCCGTCTTTTTGTTAATTTGATATCAAAAACACGACAAAATCTTACTCTGGATATCAATGACGTTCTCCAGCGTGGCCACAGCATTTGCATTGGGCTTCTGCCGCAACAGAGCTTGATCCATCTGTTCCAGCTGCGTCAGAGAGAAAGAGAGAGAAAAGAGAGCGCTCAGTTTCTACGCCGAAAGACCTGAGGACTCAAAGCTGACTGGAAGTTGTGAGTGGGGAAGCAGGGGGAGGAAAGGCAGGCAAGAAGCAAAAGCGCAAAGCAAAGGGGAGGCCGCAGGTGAGAGGTCAAAGAGCAAGGCCTGATGGAGATTCCTTTCCTGTGAAGCCTTAGACCAGCGATGGGAGGCCTGTGCAGTTCTCTAGATGCTGTTGGACTCCCATCCCCGCCAGACAGCATGGCCAATGGTCAAGGCTGATGGGAGTTGCAGTCCAACAAAATCTGGAAGGCCGCCCAGGTCCCCCACCGCTGCCTTGGCCCCTTTCTCCTTCTGCCATTACTCATAACCTGAAAGAAAAGCATGTTAATGTTTATGCGCTCAGAGAAAAAGGACAAGAAAGGGTTAAGTTATAGGTGGGCTGGTTAATTTTGGGTAGGGTGCTTGTCCTGCACCTGCAAGAGTGAGTCAGCAAGCATGTGAGAGTGACTCGGCACAATCTAAAGTACAAGTACACTTGAGTTTGAAGCAAGTTTGCTCTTGGCCAGAGCTTAGTCTGTGTTGGAAAGCAGAAAGGAGTCTGTATGCTGCTCGAAGGATTGTATATAACCTACAAGCTGTGGAACTGCATTATACGGTCAGAAAAGGGACTGACCCCACCTAGAACTGTCTGGTGTTTTTCTGTTCCACTGGCACACTCCGCTGCCGTGTTGAATGAGCAACTCTTCACACGCCCCAAAACAAGGCGCATCCTTCCCCTTTTTACCTCGGTTGCCTCCCCACTCCGTGTTGAATTATTCCCATTGTTATTTTAATTTGTGAATCTCCTTTGACATACATCTCCCAAGGCAATTTACAGAAATATAAACAGCTAAAAAATATATGTTACAAACCCATACAACACGTAACAACACCTCAGGCAGAGGCCTTTTCATCAAGCTGGAAAACCTATAGACTTGCAAGCTCTTTGGGGCAGGGGCCTGTCCTCATGTACTCCCATAAAACACTGCACAATCTTTTTTTATCCTTGCAGTTTTCGGCTGTGTCCTAAACTGCAGCGGTCAAACACACAGCTCCCTGTTTTCTGCCACCAAAGGTGGGCAAGCTGCACTGATTTCCAGCTGTGCCTTGTGGAGCTGCCATCAGCAGGACAGACGTCTGAATGCATATATAAACAGAAACTGGCGGGCATTCATGTGCCAGGACAGACATGCCTTTCTCTGCCTTTCCCACCCCACGAAGCTAATCTGTGCCAGGCCTCTTTTCAGAACCTCGGCCAAAGATTGCCCGAAACTTTTGGGCATCCTCCCAAGCCAGCAGGTTGAGGCTTCGGGACTGCTTCTCCCCCATGCCAGCTGCACTCACCTCAAGGCCAAGCAAGGCGGAAACGCAGGCTTCGGAGGCATCGCAGATGGCTGTCAGATCGTGACCTCCTTCCAGCGCCAGGACGACACGCCCACCCGCCAGCTTCATCAGCTGCTTGGTCAGGTGCCCAAAACCTGCGTGGCCGGGAGGAAAACAACAACAGAAAAACCAGAAGGATGAAAAACCATCATTTTCTGATTGAGATGCAGTACTCCTCCTTCTCCCTCAGTTAAAGAGCCTGGAGGAGGCCACTAACGCTCACCTTGAAATCTAAAACAGTGGTCCTCAGAATTCAACAAGCCATTCGTGGCAAGGGACGAGAAGGCAGGTGGCCAGTAAGCCATTATCCACTTCTGACTTGCATCCATAGGCTACCTCAAAATACTGGGGAGGTGGGGGCTAAGTGGCTGGAATGGATAAATATTAGGCGAGTTGGAGCTCCACCTAGTGCAAGCACAAAGGGGCCATAGGTCACTGGCAGTGTATGCATGCATAAAGTCCCAGGGGCAATCTCTAGCATAGAAACATAGGCTGAGAATGGCTCAGAGCACAACCGTTCAACAGGCAGCTAGAAGCTGCCTTATATTGAACCAGGCCACTGGTCCTGTACAATTCTGTGGCCGTTGGGATGCATTTTGCCTTGCCTGCTGATGAAACTGAGTGCGTGACGATTGATAATATTGCCGTTTATCGGTTTCAGACCGCTAAGCAGTAGTAGTTGCCTGGACATTGTCCTGTTCGCCTCTGTATGCTTCCATCCTTATTCAGACATTGTGGTAGATTGCAATGTTTAGCTGGTGGTATTGTGTGGTCGAGCTGCTGATAGCACTGCAGTGTTTAGCTGGTGAGTAATCCCAATGTTTAGCTGAGCTATTGCGGTGTTAAAAACCAGATATCGCCTAAACCTTACACACACTGTGATTCGCAATATACTGCCAGCTCAAACATTATGAGACAATCATCACGATGTGAACCTCAAACCGGTTTTGGGTGGTATATTGCCCAGCCCTAGGCAGTGGTTCCCAATTAGCTAAGTACTTTCAGACCTCCTGTTTTTCCTAAGCCAAGCCATGGACCTGTTGTATATGAAAATTTTGATACCTCTGTGGTAGTTTTATGTCATGTGAATGGTGCCACGGACCCCCTGGGTGGGTTACGCAGATCCCCTGGTGTCTGCAGACCCCCAATTGGGAACCACTGCTCTATGTGAATGGCTCGTTCTATTTACAAACCAAGGCGGGGGGGGCCCTCCCCTCTCACATGACCCACACTCACATTTGGCCGTGACAGAATATCCACCCAATGGAGACAGGTGTCCCTCCACAGCATCGAAGCCAGCAGAAACGAGGACCACGTCTGGGGAGAACTCATTGGCTATTGGCATTACCACAGTCCTGGGAAGACACAAAACAGCCCTTAGAGGTCTCTTAGGAGGAAACACGACAGTGCGAGCGCCAGCCCTGCCCTATCCTACTGACAGGGGAAATTCTAGCCATGCCCACCTTCCTGCTTTTCTCGTTTCCCCAACACTCTGACTCAGTCTAACACCCTCATCTCTGTTGAGTCAGGGGGTTGTGAGATTATCATGGAAGGGGACAGAAAGGTCTACTGCTTTCTAGCCCCAACAGCAGCTTCCTCCCGGATGTCTCCCTACCTAGACTCCTATCAAAAAAGGTGCTGGCTAGGATAGGGCAGCCTCCCACAGCCTGGTACCCTCCAGAAATTCTGAGCTCCCAGCATCCTCAACCGGCATGGCTAATGGGGTCATGGATGATGGGAGTTATGGTCCAAAAACATGTGGAGAGCACCAGTTTGGGGGAAGCCAGTGACAAGGGAAGGACCAGACTTCTGAGAGGAGAGAGACTGTGCTGGCCATCAGGGCAATGGCTTTTCCCACCTGCTTTATTATTTTATTTTATTATGTATTAAATTTGTATACCGCCCTATACCTGTAGATCTCAGGGCGGTCACAGCCTTGCCCCACTCCCCCAGCCCTAAGAGTCTTTCCCAGACCATGACTTTAAGAATAGCAGAAGCAGCTGAGAAGAGAGAAGAGGAGTTCAGGGATGTTTTTTTTAAAATAATAATAAGTTGTGTGTCTCTGTTTCCCAATTTGATCCTTTTGCATGGTTTTGTATGTATCATGGTATTTTATGTGTTGCGACTTGCTGTTATTTTTATTCATTATAGCTTATGGTGATTTTATTAAAGAGTGAATTTCTGTTTAATTATTGCTTGCTGATATTTTATTGTGCACTATGATAATCTAATGGATTACTGAAAGTTGCTTTGATGTAAGTTGTTTATTTTAAAGCTATGTTTTTATTACGACTTCTTTGTTTTGGATCAGGTTGTTGTAAGGTGTGTGGTCTTACGTTGGGTGTTTTGTTTTTTCTTCAGCTTGTACACCGCCTTGTGTACAGCTGTATAGAAAGGCAGTACAGTATACAAATTAGAAGTGAAATGAAATGATTATTACTTCTACCCTGTGTACTTAATAGCGGTTGCAATTCTCCACGTGCCTGTCCCTTATGTGATTGTTACAGGTAAAAGTTAACAGGTAAAGGACCCCTGGACGGTTAAGTCCAGTCAAAGGCAACTATGGAGTTGCGGCACTCATCTCGCTTTCAGGCCAAGGGAACCGGCGTTTCTCCACAGACAGCTTTCCAGGTCATGTGGCCAGCATGACTAAACAGCTACAGGTTCAAAAGAACACTGTGACGGAAGCCAGAGCGTACGGAAACGTCGTTTACCTTCCCACCACAGCGGTACCTATTTATCTACTTGCACTGGTGTGCTTTCGAACCGCTAGGTTGGCAGGAGCTGGGACAGAGCAACGGGAGCTCACTCCGCCATGGGGATTTGAACCACCGACTTTCCAATCAGCAAGCCCAAGAGGCTCAGTGGTTTACACCACAGCACCACCCGCATAAAAGGAGCAGTCGGCGGCAGGCCTGTGAGAACGCTGAAGTTTGCTGATGCACACAAAACCCTTAGGGAGAAACCCTCTCAGTGCGGAAACCCAATGTGTGGGCACCCCTGGCAGAGAAAGCCCCACTCCCAGTTAGGGAGAGTGAATGCCAGCAGGCCTACCGGAAGGCAGTCAGATACTCCACGTCACCAATGGGAGGGTCCACTCCACCAGTCCAGGCAACGTTGACGTTGTAACCTACACCCATCCCGCTGCCAACCTGGAAGAGAGAAGCTTCGTAAGTAACAAATGCTGGCTCTTATTCACAGCTTGGATCATGCACCGAGCTGCCAGTGGGAAGGGGCAAAGGGACACTGGAATACATCTGAGGCTGAGAGGGTGGGAGAACTTGCATGCAGATGGACGCCCAGAGAGAATGCAGAAGCACGACAGAGAAGTGAAAGAGAGAGAGAGGCACGGGCAGCAGCATGCAGGACGCCTGCTGGAGAAAATGCCAGTCCGTCTCAAATGACTGGGATCAGAAGAGACAGGACACACACACACACACACATACATGCATGCATGGATTTCTGTGAATTCAGCAACCTCGGCAATGTTCCAACCTCTGCCTGTCCCAAGCCATTTCCTGGACTACAAAACCTTTCCCTGAACAAAGTGGCGGTCTCTCAATTGGAGTTCAAACAGTTCTTGGGGGGATAAACCTCTCTTTCTCCCTGCAATTCTTCCCTCTTTTACACAGCTGCTTTAGGTGCATTCTGACGTAACTCCTTATAGGAGCCAGTGTAGATTTCTTGGTTGCAAAGCAACCTCTGTTCGCGCCCTGTTTTTGCATCCTTTACTGATGCATCTATGAATGCTTCAGGGAGTTAAAAAGAGGGTGGTTTTTTGTTTTTGTTTTTAAACACCTAGGGAGGGATTTCAAGCTAGATTCAGCACCAACATCTTGATTATTGCAAAACCCAAGCACCGGAGGTGAATAAAGGTGTGCACTCACCTCTTCAGGAGCTCCACTGCCTGGGAAGAAATTGCCATTGTCGTAGCGGTGCAGAGAAACATAGAGCACGTTGGGGTCGCTGTAGAATGCCTGCTGGGTGCCATTGCCATGATGGATATCCTGCCAGAGCAAAATGAAACCGGGAAAGAGGTTAGCCAATAAGGACACATCAACCCAAGCCTAAGCAGCTTCAGGCACAGAGTGAGAGACCCTTACCCAGTCCACGATGAGGATTTTGCTAATGGCAAGCTTTTGCTGGAGGAGCTTGGCAGTAATGGCAACGGAGTTGAAGAAGCAGAAGCCCCTGGGAAATGGAAGGGGAGAAAGGTATGATCAGAAATGTCAAGGATGATGATGATGATGATGATGATGATTCTGCTTCATTCACTTGTTTGTGGAGTGAGGGGGAGAATAGGTTGCAATCAGCTACACATTAGGAAAGACTTCCTAAAACGCGGGTTCGCTTCCCCGCTCCTCCACAAGCAGCTGCTGGGTGACCTTGGGCTAGTCACACTTCTCTGAAGTCTCTCAGCCCCACTCACCTCACAGAGTGTTTGTTGTGGGGGAGGAAGGGAAAGGAGAATGTTAGCCGCTTTGAGACTCCTTCGGGTAGTGATAAAGCGGGATATCAAATCCAAACTCTTCTTCTTTTTGAAAAAAATTAACAGGTATACATCCATGAACACGGAGCATTGCACAATCCCATCACATCCTGTTCACCACTAAAGTGTTTACGCTGGGCCCAGATACCAGACTTTGCTTACCATAAAATATATATAACAGCTTTGCCAGTGGCTCTTTTGATAATAAAACACCATGCCCAGTATCAAGAGAAGGGTGGGCAAGAAAGCAACAGCACAGATAGCAGGCTTGACCACCACATTCATGGACTCGGGCATGCCCATTCAACTAAGATACTGTATCTCCCAGAAGCAGTAATGCAAGTTAATTGTTGCTACATTTTGAGACCATGGTCCCACCGAAATCAATGGGACTTAAGCTAGTCAATGTGACCAAAGTTTCACATTGATTCCAGCAGGAATTCTAAGTCTGAATCCAACTCAAAGGTTTGGTCCAGCTCCTTTCTTTTTTGAACTACTTAATTCACAGGAAAAAGTAAACTCGGAGATTACAGATGAAACTCGAAAATTTAGAATATTGTGGAAAGGTTCATTTCTTTCAGTAATTCAACTTAAAAGGTGAAACTAATATATGAGATAGACTCATGACATGCAAAGCGAGATATGTCAAGCCTTTATTTGTTATAATTGTGATGATTATGGCGTACAGCTGATGAGAACCCCAAATTAACAATTTCAACTTTGGGGTTTTCATCAGCTGCACGCCATAATCATCACAATTATAACAAACAAAGGCTTGACATATCTCGCTTTGCATGTCATGAGTCTATCTCATATATTAAACTCCAGTAGCTAATGAAAACAATTGCTTACATAAATGGACTTTTCCACGATATTCTAATTTTTCGAGTTTCACCTGTACACTCAGTGCAGCAGTAAGTCAGCAGGCTCTTTAAAGAATTGTGTTGGTGTAGGCATAAGTGGAATTAAAAGGGGGTGGGGTGGGGTGGAGGAGGTGGGCTTCTCCCACAAAAAGGGGGCAAAGCTTTGGCAAATTTGCATAGCCCTGCTCCTCGGATCTAGTCGGAGAAAGTAACCCACTCAGAATACCCTCCGCCACAGATGGAGGGAATCTCAGTCCCAGATAGGCAGGAAAATTAGTAGGAAGCTCCCCTGAGAAGCTCTGAAAAGAGATGTGTTTAATTCCGTGATGAGTACCAAATGGAGAGGACAGGATTTCAAACCAAAGCAGCTTACACAACGCCAACAGGGAGAAACACACATAAAATAGTATTCATGCAGTGAGAAAACCACCCCATCTCATCTAAACCATTGTTTTTGAAAGAGGAGGATTTGTTTGTTTCTAGTTAATCACATATATCCCTCCTCCTCCTCCTCATTTATGCTACACACTCACATGGCTGTGGATTCTTCTGCGTGATGACCTGGTGGCCGGATAATAGCAAATCCATTCTGCAAGAAGAAAATACACACACGCCCAGGTTCACACATATATGAATCTCTGCTTTCGGGCCATTCCATTGTCACGGGTGGGACACTTGGACCATGTTTTTTGGTATTCACACATGTGTAACAATGTAAATATACATAAAAATTAACAACCAAAATTTAAACTATGTTCTTAATAAGATACTGAACATTTTACTAATTTTTTAATTATTTTTATAGATATTTTTGACAATTTTATTAAATGTTAAAGTATTGTCACGGGTGGGACAAAAAAAGGACATGGAGCTTGAGATAAGTTTGATTTATGGAAAAACTCTGTGAGTTGGGAGGTGAATCAATGACAAAACTCAGCATATCTGTTCAAATCAATGTTTATTGGTTACAACTATGCAATCAGAAATTAAGTTTAAGAAATTTAACGATACAAAATTAAGGGGGAAATGCTGTCACGGGTGGGACAATCATCAGAAAACTTTTAACCTGAACACTTCTGTGAAGACTACGTGGGTGGACTTTTGAAAAGAAGGTCCATAAACTAAACTTCTTTTGTCTTTAGCTTTAAAAAAATGGTTAGACTGCACGTTTGGAATCTTCCTCACCAAAGTCCAGCGCTCATCTAGCATTCTTATCAGGCTCATTTTTCATGGAATGGCCCTTTTTGTTCTGATTCAAGACATTTGGACCTCAGGGTGGTGAACACACACAAACACTTAATCTTCCTAGCAACCCTATGAGGTAGGCTGGGCTGAGAAATGGTGGTTGGTCCAAAGCTACTCCATGAGCTTCAGAAGGGTTGAGTGGGATGTAAAACTGGGATAAAAAGCCTATTGATTTCAATAACCACCCACAGAATGAGACCGTGGAGTGCAGCAGAAAGGGGATTCGGGGAAAAGGTGCACACCAAGATGCATAAAGATGAAACCAGCTTTGAACCAACGGGCATTCTACAGATGCTGAGATACCCGTGCTTACATGGGCTCTTTTAGAAGCTGCTTCCTTATCAGAGCTGATTGACATTCTGCCCAAGCTCAGAAACACACAGCTTAAAACACTGGGATTTTTGTACACACGGCAGCAGCCAAAGTGAGCTGGAGCCGAGCAAGGTTCACATGAGCGTAATTCTTCCACGTCCAACCAGCTGCGCTTCGGAACAAGAATTGGAGCTGAGGGAGGGGAGGGCCAGGAGCTGCAACATGGAGAAGCTGCACATTCATTGGGCGTGACTTACCTTAAGCTCCCCAGACGCCACTTTAAAGGCCAGCTCCACCAAGCAGCCAACAGCCATGCGGACCGCGCTGGACGAGTGCATCTCGTTCCACACTGTGTCGATGTCAACCTGCCGTGGAAGATACAGAGCAAAGCATTGGCAGAAGCTAAGGGCTGCAAGAGGGGAGAAGAGCGGTATTGTTCAGCTTGCCTTGGTTTGGCGGCAAAGGAATGGGGCCTGAAGGAAAGGCACACACTCCACACACACACACGGATTGGCAGCAGCGAGCCTTTGTTGAGGCCCAGGTAGGTTTGCAGGTGAAGGTTTGCAGCAAAATTCACTGCGGGAATGTACAGTCAGCTCAAATTGGGTGTCGCTGCCAATGCTTCGTTTAACGTCTTAAGCATGATAATTCACTTGAGCATGCTTGAACTGTGGACATGGAGCAGGGACGCACACACACAAGTCCCACCCCCATTGTCCTCCTGCACATCAGCTCCCAACACTCCCTGGTTGCATGGGAAGGCCTGCAGGGAGTTCCCACTCATGTTCACTGGAACATGAATAGACTCCTCCGAGCGATCAGGGACGCTGTTTGATCAGTGCCCCCGATCGCACAGAGTTCGCCTCACGTTCAAGTGAATGCAAGTACAATCTCCTTGCAGACCTTCCCAGGGACTGAGCACCGGGGGGGGGGGCAATGCGCAAAGGTACGCCGAGGCCAGGACTTACCTGTGTGCCTTTGCTCCCTTGTTCACAGATACAGCATGCCCATGTCTCAAGGCAAACACCTCAACACACCTTTCGATTCATTTCCATTTGCCACGTTTTTGTTCTCAATTTACTTTTTGTGTTTTAAGAAAAACACACACACACACACACACACACACACACACAAGGATCAGGGTTTGTTTCTTCTCCCCACCCCCACCCCAATTTTTAAATTCTAAAGACCAGGAAGAAAGAGAGAGCTAACATCCTAAAGGAAATCCTGAACCCTAGCATGCATGCCAGCATGCTAACCACGCGAACGCCATCGCCCCTCCAAAAAAGAAAACTTGCCCGCAAAGTGATTTACCAAGGAAAGGTGGGCTGCTATTTAGTAATTCCTGGGGGGGGGAAAACGTTAACGTGTGAAAAAAGTACAAAGGAGTGTTTCATCAGGATCGTGAGAGGGACCACGTCATCCCTCCCCTTCCCTAAGCATCAAAAGATGACTGCCAAATTCCTCGGACGGCCACATACTCACCCCGATTCCACCACATGGGAGGACGGCATACATCTTCGGCGTAAGGGGACCTGTAAAGAGAGGGATGGAGGAGAAAATAATGAAATCTACATAGCAGGTCGTGAACATGTCCTCCGTGGGCACACTTCGTCCGCATTCACTTTGGAGAAGCTCTATACGCCACAACCAGGTCCTTTACACCAAACAGATTTATTCATTTCTTTCACATGATTCATCAATGAAGCAGTTTGTATAGAGTATATACGTTAAGAAAACCAATCGAATCAGATGGCAAAAACAGGCCATGTTGGACATATGCATGATAGAAATCAGTAGTTTTAGGTATATACATGACAAAATACGGTTGCACGTTAAAATCCATGTCAAATTTACATGCCTAGAGGTAGGCTTGTTTTAAAGTCTTTTAGCAGGTGCCAAAACAATACAACAAATGTCCCTAATATCAAAGGGCAGGGAGTCCCACAGTGTAGGGGATGCCGAAATGAAATATCAATTCCTTGCACGTGTGGAATGAATTCGTAAAAGTGCCAGTTCTGTAGATCAAAGCAGCTCAGTGAACACACACACACACACACACATATATATATATATATATATATATATATATATATATATATGCAGTAGGCTGGCCTCAAACTGTTATGGGTTTTATATACCAATACTTTCAATTTGACCTGGTAACAAACTGGCAGCTGGCACAGATCTCTGAGCAGAGGTGTTCCCATGCTGGAAATGAAACAGAGGTGTTTCATTTGCATCAGCAGTTGGGCTACAACATTCTGCACTAAGCGCAGCTTCCAGATAAAGCACATGGGAAGCCCCACATGGATTGCACTGCAGCAATTCCATCTTGAAGTCATTAAAGCCTGCACTACTGCGATCAAGCTATCCCAGTCCAAGAACGGCCGCAGCTACTGTACCAGCTGAAGCCGATAAAATTATGCACAGCAAACTGCATCTACGCAGTGCATGTATGTTTTCAGAGATGACTATTTATTGCCATAATCACAGGGCAATTCCCATTTCATCCATCGAATTCAGGGAAACGTGCAGCTTTTATATGAAGAGAAAGTTTCTAGTCCCTAAAGATGTAGAGGAAAGGTTCAAAGCAGAAATTAGAATTTGCTTAAAGCTTTGATATTAGAGGGGAACCTGGAGAGGCCTTGCAATGGACTATACATCTTCTTCCCCAAACTTAAGCCAAAATCTTCTGCCTCTGACTATTACACAGAGAAATACAATATCATGTACACATCACGGTTAAAGAAATAGTTACAAATAATGAATCAAGAAAAACAGAATCATGTGATCTGCCGGACACTGTACCTAGCAATTTCTTGCTGTCGAGCTTTTGCCGGTTAAGCGGGCTGGTTCCATATAGTAACGTGTGATGCTCCGAATGCACTGTCTGGATCTCGTCCAATGTTGCTTTCCGACCTCGAATCCTCTAATAGCAAAGAGAAGAGACAGAGATTAGTGCAGAAGGCAATCTCCAGAAGTAACATCAGGTTCGCTTCTGAAGGTGCTTTTCATCAATGCGTCACGGTTGAGAAGTATTAATTGTATGCCAGTTTCTATCTAGAGAAATGTCAGCCTGGAGTAGTGTTGGGGAACCTGTAGTGACAAGGGCCAAGCCAAAACAAGGAAACCAGCAGTAACAGGAGACAGGGACAGCGACGGAGCAAGCCAATCAGGCGCCTTGGGCAGCGTGTGCGCCCTGCACCCAGGGGCGGGGCCTGTCGCCTGCAGGAACAGGGCGAGCCAGGGCAGGATGCTCCACAGGGCCTCTGAGGAGTCTGCCTGCCTCCTCCCACTCAGCTGCCCTACAGCTGAGGGGAGGTGGTGGGTGGACTGTTTGGGGCAGCGCATAACCTGCAGGCACCCAAGCCACTGCGTCACTCCCAGGAGAGACGCGTGGCTCGGGTGCGCTGCAGGCGCCGCAGTGAGTGCCACCCAGCATTTTGTCACACACACCCTCAGTGGTGACATTGCCCACACTGCACCCCCCTTCCTCCGCCCCTGGACAGGGAGACTGAGTCTAGCCAGGGGTGGTGGTAGTTGTTCAGGTCTTGTCACCCCCACACTGATAGTGTCCCATAAGCAATACTAGTTGCCAACCTGGGCCCGAGATGATGATAATTAATAATAATAATAAAATATTTTATTATTTATACCTTGCCCATCTGGCTGGGTTTCCCCAGCCACCAGCAGAATCACCTAACAATGATTTTTAAACATAACGAAACACTTGGCAGAGTAATTGCCACTTTAAAGAACGACAAACAACCCATCTGCAGCCAAAGACTCTCCAACTAAGTGGCTGAGTCCATTGAGTTACATTCCATGCAATGGAAGAAAAGGCAAGGACCCAGTGAAGGGATGGACAGGCAGGAATTCCACTGCCCTTGAAGAACTGCTGAATCCCGACCAAAGAGACCTAAATGGAACCTGCTTTTATACAACCGATTGTCTATTTTTCCGTTTCTATGCCAGCATCAAGTCAGTGCAACTAGGCAAACTGCTTTTTACGTGCGTATGCATGGAAACGTAAAGCATCAGAACGGCTTGGCAACAGTACGCTGCTTGCATCTTAGCATTCAATAGCTTTCCTGTAACATCCAAACACCCAAAAGACAGTGGAAATGGTAACTGATTTCAGAAGGCACTCTTCCGTACTGCTGCCACTTTCCAACCTTGGTAACATGGTTGCAGTAGTAGAGTCCTTTAAGTTCCTGGGCTCTATAATTTCTCAAAACTTAAATTGGTCAGGCAACATCAATAGTATTATTAAGAAGGCCCACCAGAGGTTGTATTTCTTGCGTCAACTAAGGAAATTTAAATTGCCCCAGGAAGTGTTGATCCAATTTTACAGAGGTATCATTGAAACTGTTCTCTGCAATTCTATTACTGCTTGGTACGGCACAGCCTCCAAGATGGACAAGAAAAGGCTCCAATGAGCAGTAAGAATTGCAGAAAGGGTAATTGGTGCCAGCTTGCCTTCAATAGAGACACTCTATGCTACCCGAGTTAGGAAGAGAGCAGAGGGAATTGTCGCAGATCCTTTGCATCCCGGTCATCATCTGTTTGATTTACTTCCATCTGGACGTCGCTACAGGGCTTTATATACAAAAACGGCTAGGCACAGGAACAGTTTCTTCCCTTGCGCCATTAAATTGTTAAATTCGTAGTTATGTAGCGGAAGGGGAGGCCAGTTATGGGTGGGGTTCCTTTGCTGTGTTATTGTATTGTGAGTGGAATAGTGTTGTATAAGGTACGTTTATATTGCAATGTAGCCGAAGCAAAATTCCAAGTATGTTGGTACTTGGCCAATAAAATTATTCCTATTCCTATTCCGGAGTGAGTACACTCTGGATTGTAAATATTCCGCCATAGATATTCAAGTATGCATTTTTGTTTTAGTTGGTCATAATAAAATGCATTTGATTGTGTTGTTTCTTGCATTGTGTCCTTTCACCAGGCAGGCTAAGGTTGGTGAAGATAGAGCTTGCTCATGACCTTAAGGTTGTTGGTGAAATAGATACCTGTGCATCACCAATTCTCTGGGGGAGTTACGATCGATATGCTGCAATCCTAAACCAATTTAGTTTGAAGCAAGCACCATTGAGTTGAATAGGGCTTACTTCTGAGCAGACATGGCTAGGATCGCTCTGTGAGCCGTGAAATTTAAACTGATAAAAGTAACAGAATCCAGAGTGCCATTATCAGGCTTATAAGAACACCCCTAGGCTATAAACTGAGGGTGCTTTCACGGAAGAAGAAAAATGCAAAATGCTTCATTTGCCCAGAGCGACTTCACACCCACTTGCATCATGCATCTTCAAACATTTAACGCCTTCACACTCTTAGAAATATTGCACCTTTGGAGAAGAGGTCACGTCCTTAGGAAGAGACCCTACCGTTGCTATGGTGAAAACATGGAAACTGACAAAATGGTAATGTCTAGTTTGTGACAAAAGGATGACCCAGATCACCTGAACTGAATAACAGCCACATTTCCAAGGACTGTCGCTTTAACATTAAAAATGGACGTTTACTGTTTTAAGCGCTACATCAACCATATTCACAAGGTTGTGGTTGTTGTTTTTCCACAAAGCCACTTGGAGACAAGAGAGGTATTCTTAGCATCGCTTGTGATAGCACCCTGACATCAATTCCAAAACGCTTTAAGACTCAGAAGCAGCAGCCAAATAACCTGATTTCGATTCCTGTGTTTCTCTCGTCCATTTTGGCACACTTGTGGTCTCTGATCCATTTGAATACACAGACTATGCGTAGGAGTCAGTGATGGTGCAGCGCTATTGCCCTGCATGGGTACATCAACACAACAAACCTGGGTGCTTTCACATGTGGCCTACATTATTTGGCTACATGTGCCACGTCACTGGGGAGGGAGGGGCCACAGCTCAGTGGGAGAGCATGTCCCAAGTTCAGTCACTGGTTATCTGCACCCAAAAAGATCAAGTTTGCAGCTCGCAGGAAAGGAAGAGCCCTGACCGAGAGCCCGGCAAGCCACTGCTGATGGAGCTAGATGGACTAACAGGCTGATCTGGTATAATGCAACTTCTTATTTTACAATCAAATTTTTTAAAATATGATTCAGGTGTGTTTGCTTGAGCCAGAGGCTATAAGAATCTACACTAATAAAGTGCAAGTGTCTCTGCGTCCAGTCCCTGTGTCCATGGGATTGCGCTACTGCGCATGTGCCCCACGGACAGCCGTTGGGACTTGGAACGCAGAGACTTCGGGCGCCGCGTGCCGCTCAGCGACCCCGAGAGCAACTACGGCGCCTACCAGGTGGGAGCAAGGGAGCGCAGGGGCCCCGGGATCTCCGAGGGATCGAGCAGAAACCCCCAGGCGGCTCTTTCCTGGGGGCGGCCCAGCCACGAAGCATGGCGGGCGAGGCAGAGAGGGAGCCGGTGGACGGAACGGAAAGGCCGTGCGGCGAGGGAGCCGGGGGGACGGGGACCCATGGCGGGAGCGAGCGCGGCCGGGCAGAAGACCGGAAGGCAGCCGAGGGAGCACGGGCGGAAGCGAAGCGGCGGAGGAGAGAGAGCGACGGAAGAGACGCCGGGAGGAATGTTCTAGCGCCTGTTAATTTAACGGGTTTAATGTCTACTAGTACAATATAATACTGAAGCACAATGATCTATTGCAAGTACTACGTAATGGCGCATATTGGAAGCCAAGAATGAGTGCTGGCACTCCTTCCTCATCCCTCACCCTCCTCCTGCTGCCTGCTGGCTTTAGTGCAAAGACCTGACTTGCATTATCGGAGTACGCTGTTATACATGAATCAAGAAACTCTTGCTTATAAGTCATGTTAAGTGCTGGGACTAGAACATGGGTGGGCAGGAATTCAAATCTTCACTCAGCCTAAGCTACCGCACAGGGTGTTTGCGAGGATAAAAGGGAGATTCGGGTAGGAAACAGACACGCGCACACGCACACACACACCACATTGAGCTCCTTAGGAGAAAAGTGGGGTGTAATCAATTAATTATTTTAGCGAACTGGGAAAATAAAGCCAGGCTCTTTACGTACCAAAATACAAAGACAGAATGACCAGCGAGTGAACCGTAAAAAAAAATGATCACACTGGCCTTGTGTCAGAGACTTAATGCACCTATTTGCGTGTGATGGTGATGCATGGTAGCTGAGAAGTCAACAAGAGGCCAGTCAATTCACCCGTTTTAAAAGCAGGCTTGTTGATGAGTATATATGGTCAAATAATGCATTATGCCACATTTGCATCTAACAGCACATTTTCTAAGATTCACAGTTTCAACTCATGGTCTGAATCCATAGACAACACATTAGTCTGACCTGGAGTCTCTGTCCTTCCTACCAGGAAAACTCGTAACAAAGTGGATTCTGTTTTACAAGAGCTGATGACACAATGAATCGACTAGTCTCTGCCATAAGACTCCTGTTTTGTGTGTTTGATCTTTCCACAAAAGGGCAAATTTGATAACAAAAAAAAACCCAAACAGGGCCCTACGCAATTTGGACAACAACCTCCCCATCTCTGGATTTAACCCAATTTATCTCAGGAACTCAAGGATCCTGTTACATGCAGAGACATCATTTCTGCACAGCTTCCACACCCACCCACCCACCCCCCACTGCCCCAGTTTTGCAAGTGTTAAGGAAGTAAATGAGCAAAAAGACTCACCCTCATAGCTAAATTTGAAGATGTGGCAGACATGAAGAGATTGCATAGATGTTTTCCCCAGGAACGTTCAAATGCATAACTGATGTGTTCGGCCCAGGGGGGGAAGTCAATACTCTTATAAAGTCAATACACGTTCCTGCATGAAAAACGTAACAAAGTAACCTGCTTGAAAATTACTGGGGGGGGACAGGGAGCAATGGGGAGGGGGGGAGAACATATATGTTTTTCATGCAGGAACGTGGGCTTTCATATCGTACAGAAATGGGTATCATAGGTTTGTTCCTTCACTCTTAGGTATCTGCAGAATAATGCGCATTACATAGAAACTGACGTTGTAAGAGTGTTGAGTTTCCCTGGGACGCACTGGACCGTTCTGGAGAAAGCAGTGTGTCTATATACAGTGGAACCTCTACTTACAGAGATAAGGTCCGTGTCCGCAGGTCGAAACGGGACGCTAGAAGAGGCATCTTGTGCATGCGCGCATTCGGCGGTAGCTTGCTTCTGCACGCGCACAGATGGCGGCATCCGCTTCTGCGCATGCGCAAACGGCAGAAGCCCCTTCTGCGCATGCGTGAATCACGGCGAACCCGGTGTTTACTTTGCCGTGGACGCAACTTGGCACATCCGTGAGACGAGGCGTATGTAAGTCGGGGTTCCACTGTACATAGGACCTATCCTTGGGGTGTGTGATATATATTTGCGCACACGCACACACTCGTTTGCACCTGAGATGTTGGCTGTGATTTTGCACACCTATATAGCTTTGCTTCAGGGTGGGGAATGATCCTCTTAATCAGACATTCCAGGGGTTTTTTTGGGGGGGGATGCCTCCTGATGCTGCAAAACCATTCCCTAAAACAGAGTTTCCCAAACTTGGGTCTCCAGCTGGGTTTTTTGTTTTTTTTTTTTTTTGGACTACAGTTCCCATCATCCCTGACCGCTGGTCTTGCTAGCTAGGGATGATGGGAGCTGTAGTCCAGGAACAGCCAAGAGACCCAAGTTTGGGAAACACCTGCCCTAAAATTTGCTCACCCTTTTAACCCAAGGCTTTGTTAGGTGCCTTACCATTTGCTGGCAGAAGGTTTCCATTCGGAAGATTCTTACCTCACACTTGCTTAGCAACCCTGTCTCCTGTAATCTGGACCAGATACTCTGGATTCTCCCAGCATGCTCTGGGTGAACATTAGTGTTTCCGCATGTGCACTGATGCTTCAGCATGAAAGTGTCATAAACTAAGCCTGTGAGAGAGGGCAGGAAAGAAGGATAGTGGGGCGGAGCAGGGGGGAGAAAGAGAAGGGAAACCAGTGAGGTCATGACAATGCTGGAATGATTCACAAACCACCAGTGGTTTGATTTAATTTGAGTGACTTTTGGAACTAAAGGCGCAGGAGTTCAAAGGAAACTGCACTCTCCGCGCTGAAAGCCGTTCTTCCCCCCCCTCCGCCGCCCCCCCAAAACACCTGGATTATAGGAGTCAGTTATGTCCTTTGTGTGGAAGGAAACACACTCTGCACATGCTCAACTGCATTCAGTATTCCATATGAGTCAACACAAAACACAGAGCTAAAAAAATGGGGGGGGGTGGCTGGTTCAAATTAAACCCTGCTCCTTCGACTGCCCTGCCCTACTGAAGGAGCCCAGGGAGCAAACCAAATCAGACGTTGCTAAGCAACGGAGAGCTCCGAGTGAGAAACTTGCTGTGACAAAAAGTCAAAAGCAAACTGAGTTATTTTTATGCCTCTGCTCCCAAGACCACCTTCTCCCAGGCTCTACTCCCCTTGTTGACCGGGGGAAGAGTCGCTGTTTTCTACTCTGCCTTGGTCACCACATGTCTTCGGCCTGCCCCAATCCCTGACCAATCCTGGCAAGGAAACTCCCTGGGCCGGAGAACAAGGAAGAGACCCCCAAGGAACCTGAGGCATCCCAGCGTCCCGTACTAGAGCAAGGTCCCTCCAACAACACGCCAAGCTGTGTCAAAGCACACCCGGGCTCAGCCTGCACGGCGGTTGACGGTGTTGTGCCCCACAGAAAGGAATGTGCCGTATTTTTCGCTCCATAAGACGCACTTTTTCCCTCCTAAAAAGTAAGGGGAAATACCTGTGCGTCTTATGGAGCGAATGGTGGTCCCTGGAGCTGAATTGCCCAGGGGCCAAAAGCAGATTGTGCTTTTTATTTTACAAAGAGAAAAGGGGTGTTGAAAGGACCCCGCTCAGCAGCTGATCAGCAAGAGATTGGGAGAGAGATAAGAGTCCCGGCTCCCTTTCAGCCCCGCCCTCCTTTGTTGAATGTGCTGCAGAGGGAGGTTGTTTGTTTCCCCAGGACATGTGACTGGCTGATTAGATTATCTGTCTGGAAACAGTAGAAATGGCTCCCTTTCCTTAAGATTTTTCAGAAATGTGAGTTAAACCCCATAAAAATGGGGCTTTTCCTCTTTGCTTTTCCCCCTTTGCAAAAGGAGCTTTGCTTTTCCCCCTTTGCAAAAAAAGCTGCAAAACCTTTAGCTGATCCTCAAAAAAAAAACAAACAGGGCTTTTCCCTTTGCAAAAAAGCTGCAAAACTTTTAGCTGATCCTAAAAAAAAGGCCTTTTGCCTTTGCAAAAAACAGCTGCAAAACTTTTAGCTGATCCTCAAAAAACAAAAAAACAAAACAAAACAGGGCTTTTAGAGGAGGAAAACCAGAAAAATAGTTTTTTTTTCTTGTTTCCTCCTCTGAAAATGAGGCGCGCCCTATGGTCCGGTGCGTCCTATGGAACGAAAAATACAGTATTTGACATGGACCTCATCAGCTCCAGAGCCCTGAAAACAGATGAGCTGTAGTAAACGAAAGGGTATTATTCCCGAGCACGTGTAGAATGTCTTTTCCTTGCACACCTGGAACAGGAGCTTTCAGAAAAGGGGACGCTGCTTCTTGATGGGCAGGTATATCCCCCTTTGTATACACCCAAGGCTCTCTCTCTCTCCCTGCCTTCCATTCTCTGCGAGAGGGGTCTGTATCGCCTCCTACCTGTAGTGAAAAGGTGCTTGACCGACGGCTCAGCTGTACTGCTCTTCAGGCTAGTGCTGGCAGGTGATGACTGGGTGCGGCCGAGGGCTTGGTGGGGCAGAGTGCCGATGCTCAGGGGCGTCTGGTAGAGATGAACGGGCCGCAGCTGATGTGCATCTGCAAATACCTGCCAGAGTTGTGCGCACAGGAGACCAGCCAAAAAAAGGTTGGGGGGGGCGGGGGAAGAGAAAGAACATTCAAATGGCTCTGTTACCTTAATACTTAAGCAGCTGAAAACACGTGGCCAGGTTTAGCCAAACTGTACGGGCCACCTATGAGGCAGACTGTGCTCACTGATCCATTTGTGTGAAAACTTCCTCCCAGCACATACAGAACTGCATACGTTTTGCACTTTAAAGCCTCGGGTTTCTGCACACCAAGAGCGACTTGGACGCTGTGCGCTCCGTACAGCTGTGGCTTGTAATAAATTATACACGTTGCAAACGTAGGCATACGACTGCTTGGTTTGACTTCTTTTCCGATTTCAAACTACTGCCGAGGAGAAGCAAGGAGCCAAGTTGGGTAGCGAGATCTCACTACTCCCAGCAGAAATCTTGCTCCTCCTGTGCCTCCGCCTTCCCCAGGTGCTGTTCCGCACACCCAAGCCTACCTCCGCCGCCAAAAAGGAGGGCAACTCGCTTTGAAAAACAAAACGTGAAAGCCACCAATCTCGGGACGCTGAATTCTCTGCCTGAGGCGGGATTCTAAGGACTAAGCTTTTTGGCCACACTGGTGGCACACAAACCTATGCAGCAATTTCCCACCAACCTCCACGATCCAGATGTTCATAGACCCCCAACGTGCAAAACTGAATTGGGGTTGCGGGTAGAATTATGTATTCACAGTATGAGCCTATGATAAAATGCTCTTCCAGCGAACAGCGATTTTATTTATGGCATACATCACTCATTAACCCTAACCACTGGACTGCTGTAGACAAGTTTTCCCGTAACTGTTACATCCAACAGACCCCTTGCAACACTCACGTTACTCTCCTGGCTAAGCTTCCAAGATTACACTCTTTCCAACCCACACTACCCTCCTTCCAGTTTCTTTACAAAGCCTCTTCTCCACCCCCACCCCCCACCCCGCTTCACCCCTGCAGACAGAGTCTTTCATCTGCCTGCCAAACACACATCCCTGATGAAATATTCAGGTGCGCAGAAGAAATGAAAGGAGGAAAGACAAGTGACTCATCCTTAAGGAGGACGTAAGAGAAGCGGAAGGGATGCACATAAGCAAGGGCAGAAGGGTGGGCGGCGGAGAGGTGGGAAATGAGTCACTTTCTTTTCAGGAGTCTTCGCCACCGCTGGCGTGGATGAATGGGGGTGAGGGATGGGGGCCGGAGGCAGCCTTCCGCCTCCTTCTCCAGGCTCATGTCCTTTGGCAACGCGCTTCCCCGATGCTCTGGGGCTTCATCTCGCCTGCTGCTCCTGTGCCACCTTACCTCTATGCCCTCTTTTGCAGAACAAGAGAGCTGAAAGAATTGAGAGGCTGCGCCATCCAGCCCCTGCTCAAAAGGAGAAACTGGCTATCTTCCACTTCCTCTGAAAGAACTGAAGGGCAGCCCTGGTGGATCAGCCCAACGGGAAAGGTTGGGACAGGCAACCTTAAAAAGTGCCACGGGAGCCCTTCGCGACATGGGTGCAAGGAGGAACAGAGCAGGAAGTCTCTCATGCACTGTGGATGTTTGAGGGGGCAGGGACAGGTGACCCCCGATTTATGGGGTGGGATTTCAAGCAACCGTTCCTTTTTATACGCCTCCACCCTTCAAGAGAGACTCTTCCCACACAGATTTTGACAACGGATTCGTACGGCGGCCTCACCTGCCTGTAAGTCACTCCCAGCTCCTCAACCTCCTGCTCTTCTTCGAGCCTGTTCTCCCCGGCTTCGTCCTTCAATCGGAGACAGCCCTGCTCTTCCACCACGCTCTCCTCTTCCTCCTCTTCCTCTCCTCCTCCGCCTCCTTCCTCCTCCTCCTCCTCTTCCAGGTCATCCTGTGTGCCCTCGCTCTCTGTTGACCCGTCCACCAGAAAGGGCCCGTGGCTGAGGCCTAGGCCCAAGGGCTCCTGTTGCTCTGTCAGCTCCTCTTCGGTCTCTTCCGGGTGGGTGGTGGGGGGTGGCGGCAGCTCTCCGGTCTTGGTGATGATCTGCAAACGGAATGGGCGAGAGAAAAGGAAAAGAGGACTTGAACCTGCCAAGCCGTGATGGGCAACTTGCAGCTGATACCGGGGGGGGACGGACATATTGAGCCACCGGGGAACCAGCACTCAGACCGAAACGAGGTCTCTGAGCCCTAGTCACAGCCTCCTCAGATGGTAGCTGAAAGGAAACTTGACAGAAATACCTGTGCAACTCAAATCCCCTAAACTAGAAAAGGGAGGTGCCAAGAAGGATGTCACAGCCCCGGGGAGCAGGGGGTGCTCGGCAAGGAGGTGGGGAGGAAAGGACATGCCTCTCATTTCTCCACACTGCACTATATCAGCCTACCATACAGCAGCCACTATATTCACCATCGTTCAGCCCGGACCATGAAGTCCAGCTCCCGAGGGCCTTCTGGAGGTTCCCTCACTGCGAGAAGTGAGTTTACAGGGAACCAGGCAGGGGGCCTTCTCAGTAGTGGCGCCCGCCCCGTGGAACGCCCTCCCGTCTGATGTCAAGGAGATGAAGAAATACACAACTTTTAGAAGACACCTGAAGGCAGCCCTGCAATGGGAAGTCTTTTTATATGTAACTAAATTAAATATTTAATTAAGTCAATTAAATTCTGCTGTTTTACGATTTCAAATAAACATCTTACATGCTTAAAATACCAACGGCTTCCCTTCTTCTCTTTCCTCGGTTCATTTTGCGTATCTCACACGCCTGCATACGCATTTTACAAAAAACTATTCCAATCAGTTTTCCGTTACAGTGGGCGCTCGGGTCGAGAACGCGATCTGTGCGGGAGGCGCGGTCACAACCCGCAGCGTTCGCAAAACGCGCGCCGCTGGGTCAGCGCGCGTGTGTGACGCAATTAGGCGCTTCTGCGCAAAGCGCGATTTAGCGCTCCTGCGCATGTGTGAGCGCCAAAACCCGGAAGTAACCCATTCCGGTACTTCCGGGTTCGGCACGTTCGTATCCTGAAAAGGCGCAACCCGAGGTATGACTGTATTACATCTGTCAAAAGATTATTTACACTGCTAAATCTTTCTTAAAGCGGCCAGCGTTTTTTGCTGTATGCAATTATTTCCTATATACTCGATAAACGTTTTCCAGTCTTCTTTAAACGTATGTTCTTCTTGCTCTCTTATTCTATACGTTAAGCCTGCAAGTTGCGCATATTCTGTCAAGCTTAAGTTGCCGGTCTTCTTTTAGTTGGGGCCTCGCTCGCTTCCCAAGTATCGGGAAGTTTTTTAATGTTTGACGTTTTATCGTGTTGGAAGCTGCCTGGAGTGGCTGGGGCAACCCAGTCAGATGGGAGGCGTATAAATAATAAAATTATTCTTATTCTTATTATAATTATTCAGGGCCACCTGACGTTCATGTTAGAGATTTCAGAGTTGCCTACGTGCAGAAATACGTCTTATCTTCAAGCAATTAAGAAATGCAGCTGTCTTATCTTCAAGCAATTAACAGTTGGCAGAAAGCCCAGACTGCTCTCTCTCAGACCCTTAGCAACAACCTGTGATTGGTCAGATGAGTTCCTAAAGACTCAGCTCTGTGTGAGAGCTGTGTGGTTAGTGTGATTAGTGTGTGTTTATGGAAAGTGGTCAGTGTAGAGAGAGAGAGAGAGACAGAGAGGAAAGATTTTATGTTTTGTTTCTTTTATTTTGTAAAGTCTGTAAATAGTAACTTATGGATGCTAGTTGCTTCAATCAATAAATACTGTATATAGTTATCCAGTGAGTTGCTGAGTTCCTGCGTTGAGCTGTCTAGTCAATTTCACAACAGCCAGAAGCTTCCAGAAAAGTCTGCGTCTAACTCTGCGGTGTCCAGGAATACGTTATAATCCTGACACTAAATCTTAAGAGTTCAACTGTGCCAAGCTGTGATAAGTGAGCTGCCTCCTCCTCCTCCCCCTCCTCCTCCTCCTCCTCTACTCACCTTTCCCAGCTGGATCTGCTGCTGTTTCTGCTTCTCCAGGAAGTGCTGATGCTGTTGCTGCACAACCAAATGCTGCAGCGCTTGAGGGCTCTGGGGCAACGGCGACGACTGGGTGCGGCTCAGCGGGCGGTGCCGAGGTAGCTTGCTTACCGTCCGCAGGGTGGAGGGGACACGCTCCCCTGTCACCAGAGGAGACTGGCCGTGCAGAGGAACTGTAGGGGGGTGGGGAGAAGGAGGCGATCGTTAAGGCACTTTCGACAATACGCCACCGCAGTCCGCTTCAAAACGAAAAGCCACAAGCCAAGTTGCTAGTCCTCAGGGTTTGTTTTCATTCATATGGGTGGTTTCTGGCAGCGTGTTTTTTTTTTTAAAGTAATATTTTAAATTAATTTTTCAAATTTTACAAATTCATCTAAAATTCTCTCCCCGGCAGAGAAGGCCCTAAGGCTTTTTAGCGATGCAAACGCTTCGGTGACTCTTAAAGTCACCCTTTTTGCTTTGGCGGCCAAAAAGATAAGAAGGAAGACCCTGGACAATATAGCACTGAATTGTAAGGGAGACGTAGAGATCTAAATAGAGACTATTATTTGTGGTGTGGCACCCCTTTTGCTTGTATTTCTTTTTCATTCAGATTTGTCACGGCCAACGGCTAGTACAATAAAGTTATTTGGCTTGGATTTACATACAATCAGAAGGAATCTCTCCTATCCATTGACTTCCCATCCACGGTGTTCTTTTATACCCTTACAAAGCTGCTGTGCTGCTTATATTTTATCCATTATATACGTTAATTCTTAATGGTTAAACTACAAGTTCTCACCTGTTGCTCTACTGCAAATCCCACGCACGTTTCAACATAACTGCGGTATTTTATTCAACTATCCCACAAAAAAAATTCCATTCGTCAGAGAAATCTCCCCCCCCCTCTGATTTTGTACTCTTAATTCTCACAGTTAAGTCTAGCCATCTCAGCATATTCCATCATCTTCATAAGCCTGCCTTCTCTTGTTGGGACTTTCCATTTTTGGGTGTAGACTCTTCTTGCCGCAGTTTCTGCAGCAGCGCGGGTGCACAAATCGATTTGTGAGCCTGAACTTCCCTATTCCGCACAGCAATTCCCGCTATTTACTGGTGGGGTGTGCGTGTGGCAGGTCACATGGAAACAGCAGTTAGAAAGGTTTCACTTAAAGAGCACCTGCAGACCAGCTGCCACCCTCTACCAGAGGAAGAATGTAGTACAGTACTCAGCTGCCTCCTCTGATGATGTCAGCTGCCTCCTCTGATGATGTCACTGACTTCCGTTGGTTCAGCCCTGCTCCTGCAAAGCAACGCTCCTGCCACCCCACACCCCAGCTGGTTACTGCCAACAACAGTGGTTAAATGCTACATTCCACCCTGTACAAGCGTGCCAGTGTGTTGCCACCAATACGTTGCCGGAATCACACCCCACCCCCCCGCACTCACCAGCGATTAGTGTGTTTTGCTGCCGAGCCTGTTCCAGGAGGAGGACGTGCTGGAGCAAGGAAGCATGGCCGTGGTTGTTCGTCTCGCCTTCGAGGGCCACTCCCAGAAGGCAGCTGGGGATGGACGACATGCTCAGGAACTTGCTGGTCAAGGCCCCGCCCTGGCGCAACGACTGGATGGCCTGGCGCTCAGCTTCTTGGTGCGTAGAAAGGTTCGGGGAGGCCTAATGGAGGAAGCAGGGTGGATAAAAAAATCAATGATTTAAAAACACCCAGATTTTTTAAAATTTAAATCGGATTTTTAAAACGAAATGCTTTTGGAGGAAAAATCTTTCTAAAGAAAGTTTTCTATTTAAGTTACATTAGAGTGCAAATCAGGAAATAAGGATTTGTTTTAAGTTTTTCATGTGTGCTAAAACTCAGTCTAAGGTTTTTTTTTTTTTTTAAAAATCATTTAACCACATCAGTTAACAAACATGGATACATATGCTATAATGTTATTGTTTTAGTTAAATAAATTGTTTAAATTGTTATTAAGGAAATGATTATTTTTCTCCTTCCAATAAAGTACAGCAGAAAAGTTGTCCAAATATAAACAGTTAACTTATTAAACCTCACAATAATTTCATAATTATCTATGTATTTCTAATAGTATAACCAAATCAGTAATTTTTGATATAACTGTAAAAACTACTCTGAAAATTTATTATTCCAAAAACGAAACCTTCACCTGGTTGTAAATATTAAGATTATACCAGCAAGAATGAGTCTTTCTGTTAAAAAAAAAATTAAATCAAGTCTTACAGAGTAGTGATTTAAATTGATTTGATTTAAATCAGATCCACCCTGGGAGGAAGCCAAGAGGGTTTGCTTTAACCATAGACAAGAGTGCGGCAATGGCCAGTTGCCTCCCTGAGATCCACTATCCACCACCAACATTTTGAATGTTAAAACAGTGACAAAACATTAACCTGGCTTCTATTGCGTCCAGAGTTTACAAAGGCAAACTTATTTCTTTCACTGCGCATGCAATGGTTGAGAGTTGTGTCTTGTTTTGTTTTGTTTTGGCCCACTTCATCAACCTTGCCTCATACAGTGGTACCTCGACTTACGAATTACTCGACATACGAATTTTTCGACTTACGAATGGACATCCATTGGCGGTTTTAGACGGGGTTTACTTGACTTACGAATTTTAGATGCGGTTTACTCGACTTACGAATTTTTTCCGAATTTTTTCGTTTCCAATGCATTCCTATGGGAAAATCGCTTTTTCCGACCTACGAATGTACATTCGGAATGGATTAAATTCATAAGTCGAGGTACCACTGTATATTGATTTAGAATTATACCCAGATTCTAGGCTGATCCTGAAATGGTTTGCATTGGCCTGTGCAAACAAACACCACACACAAGCCCTTTCTGTGATTTCCCCTTGGCAAAATCAATAGGAGGAGAGGAGCGGCTATGGAGTGGGCTTGCAGGAGCCACAACTTGAGTCCTGGAGATCGCTCTATAGTAGTAGCAGTAGTAAGTAGCAGCAATAGCAATAGCAACAGCAGCAGCAGCAGGGCTTAGAATGGTGGCGATTATATACTCCACTAAGGCAGAGCTTTGCAAACTGTGTGCCGCGACATGTTAGTGTGTCTGCTGAAGTTTGTAGGTGTGTCGCGCAAACGCTCCTCCCGGGGCTAGAAAGGGGGGGGGTTAGTTTAACCCAGGCTTCCTCAAACTCGGCCCTCCAGATGTTTTTGGCCTACAACTCCCACGATCCCTAGCTAGCAGGACCAGTGGTCAGGGATGATGGGAACTGTAGTCTCAAAACTTCTGGAAGGGCCAAGGTTGAGAAAGCCTGGTTTAACCTCTGGTTTGCTAGTAAAACCGAATTACTGCGTCGTGAAATAATGCATCCCTAAAAAGTGAGACACCAACATGAAAAGTCCGCACTAGGGCATCCAGCAAATATCGTCCAAATAACTCTCATTTCTTCCCCCTATACAGTGGTACCTCGGTTCTCAAACGCAATCAATTCCGGAAGACGGTTCAAGTTCCCAAACATTCAAAAACCGAGGCGCAAAGGGCCGGCTGCAAATGCAACTGAGAAAATTGAAAAACAAGCAGCGGTAGCCATTCGACTTCCGAGGTGCATTCGAAAACGGAAGCATTTACTTCCGGGTCTTCGGCATTCAGGTTCCGAAACATTCAACAACGGAGACGTTCGAGAACCAAGGTACCACTGTGTATTACTTATCTCTGTGTGTATGTGTACACACACACACACACACACACACACACACACTATAGGACACAAGCATATAAAAATGTATTCAGACCCAAATAATCTGAAAATAACCACCAATAACAAGTAAATACTACAGGCTAATACTAAAAGGGACGCGGGTGGCGCTGTGGGTTAAACCACAGAGCCTACGGCTTGCTGATCAGAAGGTCGGCGGTTCGAATCCCCACAACGGGGTGAGCTCCCGTTGCTCAGTCCCTGCTCCTGCCAACCTAGCAGTTTTGAAAGCACAAAGTGCAAGTAGATAAATAGGTACCGCTCCGGCGGGAAGGTAAACGGTGTTTCCATGCGCTGCTCTGGTTCGCCAGAAGCGGCTTAGTCATGCTGGCCACATGACCCGGAAGCTGTACGCCAGCTCCCTCGGCCAGTAAAGCGAGATGAGCACCACAACTCCAGAGTCGTCCGCGACTGGACCTAATGGTCAGGGGTCTCTTTACCTTTACCTTTTACTACAGGCCAACTACTGTAAAGACACTCATAAATTCACCAGGTATTATGTTGCACCTTCCCCTTCTCACAGAAGTACCTACAGCCCAAAAGAAGCCACTCAAATTCAGTTAAGATCCCACTTTAGTGGAGACAGACAGGTTAGACAAAAACCACATGCTTTTTAAAAAATCCCGCTGAGAATCAGAGGAAGGAGAGGCCGTTCCTCACTGTCTGGCGCTGTGTTAGGGGAGCAGCACTCAACAAAATCAAAACATGGGTGCTCACAGCACACACATGCACAACTGTAAGCTCTTTCCTACTCTGGGTTGAGGAAAACAAATCACAGCAGAGACCAGCAGAATGCGAAGTCTGCCACTCAGCTATTTCCAACTCCTCAGGCTGAAAATAGCCAAGCTATAGACTGGGCACGAGTCTTGCGTGCCTGAGCCTGAGCCAAGTTTGGTGCTTGTCATCAGAGGAAAGCAATAAATAGGTTACAGCTGGGAACCAGTTGGTTTAGGAGAAAATAAAACCTGGAGACTGAAGCTTGTAAAAAATAGAAGAAAAACGAAAAAAGTATAGCACGAAGCAGAAGAACCCACGGAAAGGACATTTTCAATACTCATTAGGGTGGAATAATCAAATACTGGGGCCTCTGCAATTTGTGGCATGTCCGATAGGGCAGGGGAGAAATTAAGGTAGGATTGGAGCAAGAGCCAGAGAGGTTTTAACATCTTATTTTTTTTATTTATGTTTGTAAGCATACATATATCACCGACTCATATAAAATATCAAGGCGGTGTTGCATAGCAACATGTTTTGGATTGTCAGAGTTGTTTAGCAAGAATAAAGTGGACCCAGTACGAGTTGCAATTGGGGAAACCACTTGAAACCTCTGTTTCAATTGCTTTTGTTTGATTTGCTCGTTGCAAACAGCTGAAATTGCAAATTTTGATAATAACAAGCCTGATTTGCTACGGTGTGGGGGGGTGGGATCCGAAAAATTCTGATTGCAACTGTACACGTAACATAAATGACACCTGAAGCCATTTTATTTGGTCTCTGTCACTCCTGCCCGCTTCCCCCCCAGAAACCCCCACCCCCGTCAGGGTAGGATAGAAAGTTTGCCCACAGATTTGCTTGTTAAGAAGTGTCTCCAGGACTTGTAACAAGGGAAGAAGGCAGGATTGGAAGATCAAATGCTTCACATACAAATTCCGAGAGATGTAGCGCTAACGCCACAACTATGCACCGTTGCGCCTGAGAGTAAATGCCTGTGTGAATACAGCACTCCATAACCGTGAGGCTCATACTGCTAAATGGCGCTAACTCTATTATAGAGCCTGAGGGAGTCCCGTCTTGTCCTAAATGTGTCCCAGGCCTGGCATGTGGCACGATGAGGCGACTGAGGAGAGAGGAGTGACGCCTGTCCTTTTTACTCATAACTCCGCAACGGCAGCACTGGCGACTAGAAATATTCAGGGCCGGCTTTCCCCAACCAGGCACCCTCCCTATGTTTTGCTCTACAGCTCAGCGTGACTGTGGAATGCTAGGGCTGATGATGGGAACTGCAGTCCAAAACATCTGATTTAGAGAAAGTTAAGACGTGAAACCCAAACCCCGCCTGCTTTTCTTTGCCGTTTTGTGTTGGCGCCTTCCCCTTCGATAGGAAAGCCAGTTCCCCAGAGGTCGCTTCTTGCTCTACCATGTCCCCACTTAACTCCAGAACTTGAGCCCACTCTTCCACTCCTAAAGCCTTGCTCTCTCTTCTCCCGCTCCAGCTCCGCTATTGCTGCTCCCCTTCCCAGCTTCTTAAGTCTCACTGTTTCTTTCCTCGGCGTTCCTTAACCTCTGGTATTTCTCCCCCCCCCCTTCTACCCCCTAGCCCAGGCATAGGCAACCTTCGGCTCTCCAGATGTTTTGGACTACAATTCCCATCATCCCTGACCACTGGTCCTGTTAGCTAGGGATCATGGGAGTTGTAGGCCAAAACATCTGGAGAGCCGAAGGTTGCCTATGCCTGCCCTAGCCTGACTCCAGGCTTTCCCAAACTTGGGTCTCTCTCCAGCTGTTTTTGGACCACGATTCCCATCATCTATGGCCGCTGGTTTTGCTAGCTAGGCATGATGGGAGTTGTAGTCCGAAAGCAGCTGGCAAGAGACCCAAGTTTAGGAAACCACTGGCCAACAAAGTGAGGCTTCAGCAGAGGGTCTTGAATATAAAGTGAGGGGCTTGGGTCATGAAACATACATACAGAACTCTCAGCGGCCTGACAGAGATGTTGGGGCAGTTCTTTCCACATCTTCCCCTGGAGTTCTATGTGACTTGAGGGTAGAGGGAAGTGACAACAGCTTCCTGTCAGCCTGAGAAGACTCTTGTCATTCTACATTTTATATAATGCAGTTGTTTTAATACAGTCGCAGCTTGGATCCCGAACGCCTTGGTACTTGGACGTCCGACAGGGCTTCCGCAGCTTCCAATTGGCTGCAGGAGCTTCCTGCAGCCAATCAGAAGTTGTGCTTTGGTTTCTGAATGGATTCCATTTGAGTTCCAAGGAACGACTGTAAAGGTTTCCCAAGACTTGGGTCTCCAGACTACAACTCCCATCATACCTAGCTAGCAAGACCAGTGGTCAGGGACAATGGGAATTGTAGTTGAAAAACAGCTGGAGAGAGAACCAAGTTTGGGAAACACAGTTTTAATATTTAAAAGCTGTCAATGACACTGGGTTTCTTTGGCAGAAAGGTGGTATATAAATCCTACAGCTAAAATTAGTGTGGAACTGGTGCCTAGATGACGTATGTTCATTTTGGGACCTGCTTAAAACACTTTTGTTTAGGCAAGCCTATCAGGACATGTGGAAGTGACGTGCCAATTTTTCTCTTTTGAGCTAATGTTGATTTTAATCATCTTCTGGATGCTTTTAAATAACTGTTTTGAACTGTTTTTCTACCGACAATTTTAAGGTTTGAGTTTACACTGTTGCAAAGTGAGTAACAGCTGCCATTGTTTCTTAACAATCAAGCGCTACGTAGAGATGTAAAATTTTCGGAAATTTTGAAGCTCAGAAAAAACCCCGTTTTTTTCCGTAAAAAAACATAAATTTTCAGAAAAATTGAAAAAAAAATGCTACATTAGCACTTCTTTTTTCTTTTCCAGATTGAAAGTCATTCTGTTACTTTAGAAACATAAAATATAACTATGGACAATTTTAATGGGCATAAAATTATCACAACTAGCATATTAAAAATATAGTGTATCCAAACAATTATTACAAACAGAATTTACTTTTAAAATAATATTTATTTGTATTTGTAACAAATGGAGCAACAATCTCCTGAACTGTTTACTAGTTTATGTGGAACAAAAAAAAAAAAACTCCACAAAACAATTTTTAAAAATCCAGAAGTAACATTATTATATTTCCTCTCCACAGTATTTAAAAAAACATTCTCATAAAAAGAACTGAAGAAGGAAGTGGGACTAAGTTTCAATGAATGGGCATGAAATTTAATCAGAATCATTTTCTGAGCTGTAATTAAGTATATACTTTCAGGCCCTTTTTGTTGCTCTATATTTTCTTCCAGTGCTTTGAGGCCTAGTGAAGAGGAACAGAACCAATGCATACCACACGCATGCAAAAACAAAACTGAAACCTTTTTCTTTTCTGGTGACAACAGCACCTCCTAAAGCAGTGTTTTTCAACCACTGTTCCGCGGCACACTAGTGTGCCGCGAGATGTTGCCTGGTGTGCCGTGGGAAAATTACTTTATATATAGTCAATATAGGCACAGAGTTAATTTTTTAACATTTTCTAATGGTGGTGTGCCTCGTGATTTTTTTCATGAAACAAGTGTGCCTTTGCCCAAAAAAGGTTGAAAAACACTGTCCTAAAGGAAGAAATGTATCTTGTTCTTGCATTGGAGAGTTCTGTTTGTAAACTAGGACTTGCTTCTCCTCACAGAAATTAGAATAATCTGATATACCATACATATATTTTTTAGAAATGATTTATAAAATATTTGAACCCCTTATCTTAAAATATTTTATTCATCATGTTAAAATAAAACATTCCATAATCTATTTTTTTATTTTTTCAATTTTTCGGAAAAAAAAACCAAAAAAGGCTTCAGGAAAAAAAACGGAAAAACAGTTTTTTTCTGAATTTTTCTGGGGGGTTTTCCGGGCCTTCACATCTCTAGCGCTACGGAAATTTTATTTAATTAATTAACCAAACTAACTACTTCACTACCTGCATTATTTCTGACTTCCAGCCTCTGGGTCCTAAGCAGAGGCTTGACTTATGACAATGGTTCTTGCTTAGTTGCCTTCCCTGCAGTAATACAGCTCACCACTCTTGCAGGACAAAATGCTGTGCTAGATGGGCTGTTGGCGCCTGGGCATCGGTGGCCAGGTGTGGTGGTGGTGTCTGAGCCACAGCACCCGCTGTATGCTTTCTGTTACGTTTTATGGATAGCATGTACTCACGCTGAGGTGTGAATTTGTCACCGTGACGGTAGCCTGTAGTCCTAAGGAGATGTTGGGCAGAGACGGGGAAGTGTACAAGCTGAGCTGGCTAGCTGACCCATCCATGGTGACAGCTCGGTGTTGGGGCAGCATCTGCTGTATATAATTGCAGGGAAGGGAGGATATAAGAAGAGACAGAAGGGTAAGAAACTGCAGCAAAATATGAGGGTGGGGTGGGGTGGGGAAACACAGCCATGTTCTCCTAGCTCTATTGGTTTGATCACCTAGCTAGCATGGCAAGAGACATCTGGGACATATGCCAGAAGGCTGGCTTGTTTTTTTTCGATTGGTTTTCAAATGTATACGCCAAAGAAGACTTCTGCGGCACATTAAAAAACTGAATGTATCTACGTGGTAGGTCCAAGAGGCGAAGACACCACAAAAAATTACCAGCAGGTACCCAGCCCAATACTGTGCAAAAACATGGATGCATTCATGAGTCAATCAAAGAAGGCAGGCCCCCCAATTCCACATCAGCAAAAGGCAACTCGCATTCAGTCTGCATGGTTGTGGAGGTGGTAAAAGTACCTTAAGAACGTAAATTACAATCTGTGTTCAGACAACCACTCCCAACTAAGTCCGTGTATCTATTTATCCACCCATCATTTGCGTACACAGCCCCATCCTTCACCCAAAGGTGTTTATAAAAAATATTGCATTTAGAATAAGAACAACGTACATTAAAAAAATAAAGTCACAAAAAGGTTGTTATGTCTGCTAACAAATTCCAACTCACTTCACGGCTGAACTTTTAAACGTAGTGGTCTGTGGTGAGTCAAGGAACACCCTCAGGGGTCTCAAATGGACTCACACGGTTTTCTGAACGTTGCCGTTTTTAACGTCTCATCTGAATCCTTTTATTAATTTTCATAGCAAGTGACCCTTCTTAACTATGCAAACAGCAACAGGCTTTGACGTTATGCAGCTCTGACAATGTTTGTAGATATAACAAAGCAAAATACATGCACGTGTTCCCCCAAAGGCGCGTGGCGGTACTCTAGCACAAGGTGAAGGTGACATAAAATAGGAAGAAGGCACTGCCCAGAAACTTTCCAAGTTCAGCAGCATTTGAATCAGCTGGATCAAGTTAGTTACAAAGGTCCCATTGAAATCTATGAGACTTAAGACAAACTTTTCACATTGTTTGCAATGAGAAATGTGCATTGCGTGTCCAAGCTCAATCTGCACAACATGAAATCTCTACATGGTGCTTAGTAAATTTTAGATGCTTTGGAAGTGCAAAATAATAATAATAATAATAATAATAATAATAATAGTACCCCGCCCATCTGACTGGGTTGCCCCAGCCATTCTGAACTGCTTCCAACAGATATAAGAACACAATAAAACATCAAACATTAAAAACTTCCCATTACAGGGCTGCAAAGTCATAACAGATTTATCATAAGAAAAGGAGCTGGGACTGTTAGTAGAGCTTGACATACGTACAAGAAAAAGAGTCCCAATAGGATGGCTTTCTCTGGAATAGTGCTCTCTCTGGAATTTGTCAGAGAGGCAGTTTAAGGGCCGTAGATTACTGGAACAATGGAATAAAAAAAAAAGGCAAGTGACAAGCTGCTGTGTTAAATGGAAAGCTAAGGTGGGAAATGATATTCAGCTTGCAAATACAAAGGTTTATTCTCCGCTAGACTTGGTATTTCTAACCCTTGAGCCCCATTTGCTGAAGAACTGAAAAATATCTAAGTGGTAACCAATTACTTTACAAAATACGCATGAACCTATTCTACAAAAGACAGCAGCTACCCTGTTGTGAGGAAAATGGCCATAATGGCTAACAAAGTTATTAGTTGTTACGAGACTCAGTAAGGTGCAGTGCACAGGGATGGCGCTGTATAAATGAAATGAATAATGTGAATTCCCCGGACAAATCCACAGTAATCAAGGGGCTAATTCTGAGTCTCAATCAATTACTGAAATACGATCAAACTTCTGTTTCAGTGTATCTGAAGAAGTGTGCATGCACACGAAAGCTCATACCGAGAACAAACTCAGTTGGTCTCTAAGGTGCTACTGGAAAGAATTTTCTACTTTGTTTCGACTATGGCAGACCAACACGGCTACCCACCTGTAACTGAAATACGATCACTGAGGCTAAATCATGAACCATCCCAGTCCATCCTAGAGGGATTCCTGTTGTGAGAATGGATCATATTCTCCTGGATACATTGGGCACAACTACACAAGCCATGATACAACTGGGGAATCCCAATATGTGTTTCATGGGCAATTTTTACCACCAGTTGATCTATCTCTTGAAATCACATGAGTGGCACACACCAAGAGAACAAGCATGTATTTTCTGCAATTTATATGCCTCCTTGCTGCAAAACACTCAAGATGGTTTACACCAATAAAATAAGGATCAAAGGGACATGATTTTTTTAAAAAATGGAATGGAGAGAGAGGTGGGAAACAGGCAACATAATGTAGGTACCAGGATGACCTGGTAGAACCAGGGGCGTCGCGGGGGGGGGCGGGGGGCCCCGGGCAGTGCCCCTGCTGGGAGTGACACATCGGGGCGGCCCCGCCCACTGGGCTTTTTTTTTTTAAATTCTTTTTAGGCTATTTTCGGCACTGCCGGGGTGGAGCCGCAGGGGCCGCCAGCGAGTCGGGGTGTCACCCCCCTCGCTGGCCGCCCCTGCGGCTCTGCCCCGGCAGCGCCGAAAATAGCCCCCGCCCTCCAGCGGCTTTTCACGCCGCTGGCTGGCTTGCGGAGCCGGGGCAAGGAGAGGGGCGGGCCAGCGAAGAGGGGTGACACCCCTCTTCGCTGACCCTGCCCCTCTCCCTGCCCCACTTGCGCTCCCCCGAGGGGGCCCGGGCGGGGGCTTTGGGAGCCTCTGCGGGCAGCCTGGCACCCCTCTGCTAAAGAGAGTGAAAAGCACCAGCTGGTTAATAAACCAAGATGGGATGCTAAAGTAGTCATGTCCATCATGTCCATCATCAAGTGAGGGGTTTAAGTACTGTACATAACTTGAATCTGCCTGAATCAGAGACAGTAGCCGAGATACACAAAAGGCTTCGCAGAGCAAGCAGAATGGACCAAACCCAGCAAAACACAAATATTAGGCTTCAGGCTCTGCCAGGTATCCTTCACATGAGTGATCCTCATTTAACGCCTCTCATTTGCTCTCTGGTGTGCTACCTGGTTCTTCCAAGTTATGGAAACTGCAAGCTAACTGTTGGGGTTACAACAGCCATGTATTTATTTGACTGCCGCAGAAACCTTTTGGATCAAGATGGATCCCCAAGGCACAATGCACACAACAACTTAGGGCTGCTTCTAATACACAGCATTCCTTCTGATACATAGCACTGTGCTTGGGTAGTCAAGACTCCCATCCAAGCTCCCAGTTCTCATGAGGCCATTGTGGCTATCTAACATTCATCCCATCTCACACCCCTTGGCTGGCAGCTTATAGTCTGGCTGTAATACTATGGCTGTAGGTCTTTTCACTGCATCAGGGGAAGGAAGGTACCCGGTGCTACAGCTCTGCATCACAGCTGTGAAACCGAGGGATTGCAGTTAGATGTTTGGTTGCCTGGCTGCACCCTTCATACGTTCTTCATGACATCTTGCCACTTTCGGGACATCATGCTTCTGTTAGCAATTATCAGGTTGGGGGAACAATCCATGGGTTGATGTTACTTGGGCCTGTTGTTGTGTTGTTCAAGTCGGAAAAACAGGGCTTCTTGCAGTGTTTGGTTCCTATATTTGTTTCTCTCTTTGGTAGGCCCTTGAGAAGCCATTTCAGGTGAGCAAAGGAAAGTGTCATCCAAAGCTATGCAAAGAAGGTATAGTTTTCCTGCATGTGTTATAGATTCATGTGGCTGCAGTGGAGAGGTTGTATCTGGGAACCAAAGGTGTCAATAAGTAGTCAATAAGTAGTGTTATGTCAGTTTCTCCACTGATTGAATATAACATAGCAGATAACTCCTGGCCTTGTAATTTTCTTCTTCTTCACTGAACAGGGTTGGTATAACAGTTTATTAAACTGTTTGCGTCAGGTTTATTAAATGCTTGCATCGAGTTCTTCAAACATGGATCTTTGTCCGATAAGTTTGAAACAAATGCAGTTGTGCTGCAGGGCTTGCTGGTAGAGATTTGTGGCATGCTCTGGGTGGGTTTTGTGTATAAATGTTGATTTCATCAGAGCACTGTGGTGTCCAAAAGGTAGATCTATGACATGGACTGCTCCACGCTCAGGCAAACTGATGACCCTCTGGGTCCCTTCCAACTCTAGAATTCTATTATTCTATAATGTTAGAGTTGGAAGTAATAAAAATCCTAGTGAAAATTCTCAAGGGTGCCCTTCCACTGGACCCAGGTGAAGACGGTAACAGCACTACATCTCAGGATCAGAAGAGGAGCTGAAGATGTTCCTTGGGACATTCCAAGTGCACAATGACCAGCAGATGGCGCTTCTTCTTATAACAAAGGGGTGTCTGTGATGAATCAGGTTATAGTTAGGGGCTGTTTAGAGACCCATGGTGTTTTAAGGGTTAATGGAATCCCCAGTTAGAGTGACAGACACCCTTGGGAGGCGGGACATTCCACTATTTAAAAGGAGGGAGCAGCCGTTAGGGTGGTTGATTGGGGGGTTGGAGAGTGGTGACTGAAGAAGGAGGGTGTGTGGAGAGGTTAGGTTTAGGTTAGGTTAGGAACATTAAAGATGTGTTTATGTTTATGTTGATGAAACAAAGAATATACACTGATAACAATCTAAGCTTATGAACCTATACTGAAACCGCTATGCTTTGTACTAAATAAAGATCTCTTGTTTTCGAGCCAAGTCGTCGTTCTTTTGGTCCAGCAGGTTATCTAAGCTCTTGAGGAGGGGAGTTCAGGAAAAGGGCAAAACTAGTCTGAAAGAAGATAGTTTGTGTCTTAGAATTCCCTCAGGAGGGGCTAGTGGGCAAGAAACCTGGGTTTGCCACAAAGTTGCTAAGAGGGCTTAGTCAACTGGTATAGGGAGGGGATCTAATAAAGAGAGGCCCCGAACTATAGGCAAAAGGAGAGGTTTAACCCCAAAGCCCAGAGCAGTGGAAATAACCGGCCACGTCCGCTGGACAGTGAAACCCCTGTTACTAAGAGATTCCCAGTTTATTAAATAAAGGGAAAGACAGTAATAGACGGACCTCAAAGGGACAGGTGGGGTGAGAGTTAATTTAACCCAGAACACCTGAGTAAAAACGTAACTTAGTAACAAGGGGAGAGTTTGAGGTGGAGGTTCGTCACTTAAGTAGTCTGGCTAAGTCTTTAAGTGACTGGGGGAGGGGAGGGTGGATCTGCCATATGGGAGGTAATTACATACCCTTCTGATCTGCAGCTTAGCCCAGCAGATGTCAAGATGGGAAGAAAGAATTCCACTGTGCATGAAAGAGAGAGAGATGCCCAAGCTCTTTCCCCCATGCACAAGGATGATCACTCTCCTAGTGTAGTCACATGAGGGGATTCCGGGGTTCTCCTCCTCTGCTTTTCTTTCCAGAGAGGAAGCAGCTTCTCTCTATGGTGGCACAAGGTTTGTTCATGAGCGGAAGCACTTGCTCCTTTGAGAAGCACAAGCTGGGAGAGTGCTGTCATGTATCTGGTTGGCCACGGTGAGAACAGGATGCTGGACTAGCTGGGTCTTATGTTCTGAATGCATCCTCACCTTAACACCTCTCTAGTGCTGAACAGAAGTATGTGTGACCATGGCTCGTGCACGCATTAACTCAAATGGACTACAACAAGGAATAGTCTAAATCAGGAGTAAGGAGCGTGTGGCCCTCCAGAGGCTGCTGCTGCTGCGCTCCAAATCCCAATAGCCCCAGCCAGCACTGCCAATGGCCAGGGATGATGGGAGTTGTAGGCCACCAACATCTAGAGGGTCAAAGGTTCCCTACCCCTGGTCTAAATCTTTTAAATCCTCAGTAGGAGCCTGCAAATGATAAGTGAGAACTAAAGGTGTTCACAATCTTCTGTGGTGTTGGCAGCTCACTGCAAAAATTGTGCCAAACCATGGTTTAAGGAAAGCTAACTATGTGTTTGGCTGAACTGACAATACATGACATGCATCAGATGACAAACCAAGAGCCACTAACCCACTGTCTGAAATGGGCTTGCAAGTCATGGTTTGTGCAAGGTTCAGGTAGGTAGCCATGTTGGTCTGACGCAGTTGAAATATTTTTTTTTAAAAAAATAAATAAATTGTCCAATAGCACCTTAGAGACCAACTAAGTTTGTTCTTGGTATAAGCTTTCGTGTGCATGCACACTTCTTCAGATAACTGAGAGCCAGTGTGGTGTAGTGGTTAAGAGCGGTAGACTTGTAATCTGGTGAACTGGGTTCGTGTCTCCGCTCCTCCACATGCAGCTGCTGGGTGACCTTGGGCTAGTCACACTTCTTTGAAGTCTCTCAGCCCCACTCACCTCACAGAGTGTTTGTTGTGGGGGAGGAAGGGAAAGGAGAATGTTAGCCGCTTTGAGACTCCTTCGGGGTAGTGATAAAGCGGGATATCAAATCCAAACTCTTCTTATACCAAGAACAAACTTAGTTGGTCTCTAAGGTGCTACTGGACAATTATTTTATGGTTTGTGCAATTTACGGTTTGGTGTGCTGTCCCAATCGACAAACTATAGTTACAGACAAACTATAGTTACAGCCAGAGCCTGCTGCATCACAAAGACAAAAGTGAACATTTGAAGCTGAGTGTATGTTTGGAAGCTCAAGGCACAGTTTTTGAATTCTAGAATTGGCGCAAATCATGGTTTACTGGGGTTTCTGAACTGAGCATCTGTCACAGAGTAGTGACTGTCTGAGTTTGCCTATGGCTCTTTTATTTTAAAGGATCTGGTGTTTTGTTTTATTCAGCACCGTATTTACGAGAGAGAGAAAGAAATTGCATTTTCACAAACACACCTAAAAATAAACTGAAAGTAAGACACAATTCACCGAAGAATCCTTCTCCATTTATGAGTCACTCCATAGTAACTGGCAAAAGTGACTGGGAGCAGTTTCTAGTTTCTACCGGTGCTCTTCTGCTTCCATCCACTTGCAAAGCTCAATGATCCATTCACACACACACACACACACAAGCAATCATCCATGCAAAGACAATTGTGTGCACCTCCCACAGGAATGTATGTGCACACAAAAGAACACACACACCGGCAGCAATCGCTAACAGTTGCACACACACACAGGCAGTCTGGCCAGCTTCGGCAGTGCACAACTGCACATATCAATGGCAAAGTCATTTCCATCCAGATTAAACTGTTGCTGTCCTGCTTTCTTAGAAGACACGCAGCAGCTATCCCATGAATTCCTTTGCACGGAGTCAAGCAGGGTAGAGGGTCCTGCCTTTGAAAATGCGGCTAGTGAATTATTATACCAAGCTCTTAGCAGGCTGGGGGAGAAATGTGGGTTGGTGGAGGAAGGACGCACAAAAATACCACTTCTTTCACTCTCGTGTAACCGCAAAACGGATTGTGGTTACATATTTCAAAGCTACGTACTTGCTGTGATCCCACAGAAGCATGCAAACCACACACAGAGAGTATTTCGCATGTAATTCAGCTTCCTGAGAATGTCAGGTGTGTGTGTGTGTGTGTGTGTGTGTGTGTGTGTGTGTAAGGGGCTGGTGGTGTACAGCTTTTTTAAAAACAACAACAACAACAACAACAACCACATGTGTAGCCTTTAATACAGCAGTGGGAAACTGTTTCTGGCCAGTGAGCCAAATTGCTTCCTCTCCCTCTGCCCTGAACAGGCCAAGTATGACAGGTAGGCTGCATCTTCAGAAGCCCCTTTCAAAACATGGGGGAAGACAGCCCTTTGACATCTGATGTGGGGCAGGTGGACATGGCAAGGCCAAAAGGGAGAGGCCCGACGGGTCTAATTAGGCTTGCAGGCTTGAAGCTGGCCTCCCTTTCTTTAATCCATCACCACCATCGTCACTACTACAAATCTCTGGCACAGAATTTCCTGGCCCACAGAATTTCCTGGCGTGTGCCCAACTGATCTCTCCATTCTGAACCATGCTGGAAGGGAGTTATGGGTGGAACAATAATATCTGGAGCTGACAAACTATCCAGAGAGGTGTTTTTTTTTGGATGGATTAGGGCAGGGTTTACCAAACTTGGGTCTCCAGCTGTTTTTGGACTACAATCCCCATCATTCTTGAGCGCTGGTCTTGCCAGCTAAGCATGATGGGAGTTGTAGTCCTGTGGCATTCGGTTCTCTTATTCCAGCGGTTAACTTTGCCAATTCTGCATAATCCATCACCTTGCTTATCCATTCTTCTTTAGTGGGTACCCTATTTTCCCGTGTATAACACGCCCCAGTGCATAAGATGCCCCTTATTTTAGGGGACTCAAAATTAAGAAAATGGGGGGGGGGTGATTGCCCCCATGTATAAGACTACACCCCTTTTTTAACATTATTTTTTAGTAAAAAAAAAAAAAGACCCTAGTCTTATACACCGAAAAGTACGGTATTTCTGCTTCTTTCCATTTTTGTGCATAGAGAATCCTAACTGAAGTTGTAACATACGTAAATGACTTGATCATATTTTTTTGGAATTCTGTCCCTATAAACAAAAAAAGCTTCAGGGTGTTTGTTTGTTTTTTGGTATAATAATTTTAAACGTCTTTTTTATCTCATCATATATCGCCTCCCAAAATGCCCTCACTTTCTTACAAGTCTACCACATATGAAAAAAGGATCCATCTATCTGGTTACACTTCCTCAGTCAGCAAACTTCCCTATTTGGAGATGTGGGGGATTGAACCAGGGACTTTCAGACCCAGAACAGATGCCCTACCACTGAGCTATGGCCCGCCCACCCTCCTTTCCCTGCTTATTACAGTGGTACCTTGGTTCCCAAATGGGTTAGTCGCCGGACAAATCGGCCCCCAAACGCCGCAAACCCGTAAGTAAGTGTTCTGGTTTGCAAACGTTTTTCGGAAGCCGAACATCAGATGCAGCTTCTGCTTGAGTGCGGGAAGCTCCTGCAGCCAATCAGAAGCCGCGCCTTGGTTTTCGAACAGTTTCGGGAGTCGAGTGGACTCCCGGAACAGATTAAGTTCGAGAACCAAGGTACCACTGTGCATTTGCTTTCTCACCCTTCCTCCAAGAAGCACCCCAGGAACATTTGTCCCATTTTTATGCTCACAACAACCCTGGGAGGAAGGTTAGGATGAGAGTGTGGCAAGTAGGAAAATCACCCAGCAAGTTTCATGCCTGGGTTCAGAGTAGCAAAGGACAGACTGAAAATGTAATGGCGGGATAAAAATCTACGTTCACAGATAAAGAGAGGGAAACCTATATGGTATTTACAGAAATGATACCAGACCAGTTCATAAGCTTTGCAGCCGTTTCTCTGCCAACCTTCTTACCTCAGTATGAATATTGGGCACTGAGCCAGTAAGCCCGTTTTCTGTGATGGCGCTGTTGGAGCTATTCGGGGAACTGGGTCCAGATCCAGGGGCACTGTTGCACATTGAAGACACTGCAAAGAAGGGGTGGTGGGGGGGGGGAAGAAGATCACCACTATGTCAGTCCCTTGTGCTAAAATTCAGGCTGTTGAGCATTTCAGCTTTAGTTTTGAAACGTAATCAAGTTTCAAGTCCTCATGGTGGCAGAGAACCACAGTGTCAGTAACCAAAGTAGTTTTTGAATCACAGGGCTGCCTTCCCATTCATCTGGCCCTCCTGCCCCAATCGTCTTTGGTCCATCCTTTGACACCTTATGCCTGCTTAGCAGTAGGGGGAGATCAGCAGCGGAGCAACCTATCGGGTCTCCCAGGGAAGTTACGTCTATGACAACATTTCCAGTTTTTAAATACACCCTACCAGATACGAAGGTGGTGTACAGCCAAAGGAAAAAGAAAAAGGAATCCCTGACGTGCTGCTGCAGAGTTTCCTGGATCGCACTTTGAAATCTGCTTGTCATATCTGAACCACAGATGTTTAGTCTTTCATGATACAGAAACTGGAAAAGGGCTTCACATATGCCAGACATGGTGGCTCCCTCCACATAAAAGCCAAATTTCTTCCAAAGCTCAAATTGCTGGGGAGGCCCACGTTTTGGAGAGTAAGGAAAATTTAGAATTCTCTTCTCCCCTCTGCCCTGCTCTGCTATGTTTGCAATCTTACATTCACCTTTCTAAATCAGCTAAAGGTATTTTGTTACTTCCAAAAAGAGGTCTGGTTTTGAATGATGAATCTCAGCCCTTCAAAAGCTCGTGTGCTTATATAATAGTGGATTGCCAGCTTGCCGCTGTCCCCTTTGCCAACAAAAACAAAAATTCCTTCAGAAGCAGCAGATGCTTCTGGATTATAACCCTCTTGTCCCCAACCCCCACTTGCACTAACAAAATAGCTAGCACACAGATTACGACCTTCTGGATTAATATCTTAATTTATCACCAGCACATCTGAAGGGGATAGGGGAAAAACTTGGGTGCATTCTTTATTTAAATAACCCTTCACTTTCATAACCTGCTCTTGGCTTTCCTCAACCCCTAACATCACTATGAATTTTATAAATCTTTAAATGGATACTTGCTTCGATAGTTACAGGGTCATACTAGAGAAGAGAAGAACAAGCTTTGACTCGAATTATAAAGTTCGAATCAGAATATAATGTTCAGCTCTCCTTTCCTCCTCTGAGAAAGGTATTAAAGCTTAACATTTAAACTGACCACAGTTTCCTATTGATGCCTCAGCTCTGGGAACTGTGGCTTGTTTAAAATACAGTAACTGGCAGCAGGCCAAGATCAAACCGAAGTTTCAGAACTTAGCTTGCTCTCATTCCATAGTTTAAACAAACCACGGTTTTCAGTGCTGATATCAAAGGGAAAATGTGGTTCGTTAAAACTGTAAGCTTCTCCTCCTCACAGGAAGAGAAGAGAAGTGGGGTGGGTGGGTGTGCAAGCCTGAGACACCCTGCAGCTTGTTCTTAAAGTGGGAATTCACAGTTTGCTGTTTCTAAGTCATTATTTAAACTAATTTGCTGCATTCCTCCTTGAATCCCAACTTTGTCACTTCCAGTCTGCTATCTCAACCCCTCCCTCCCACTTTGTGGCCATGTGAAGCTTTTGAGGGTGTTATTTTTAACCTCGTCTCTTTCCTCCCTCCTTGATTTACTGGCCCAACCTAGAAAGCTCAAAAACAAAACAAATGGGAGTCAAACACCCATTTGAAGCTAGGAATTAGCCGTTGTGCCCCCTTCGTGCCCAAAGGAATATGCCTTCTACACCTCCAGGAAGGAAGTGAAGTGGAGATGAATGAATGCAGAAGATTCCACATTTTGAAGAAACACTATGGGACCTTCTGGGCACCCAACTAAAAGTTACCTTAGAAAACCCAAATCCATGTTTGCCAAGGTATTTGAGGGTGGGGAATTGGATGGAGAGGACTAGAGGGTGCGATGAATACTTCACCTTTCCCATGCCCACCTATTCTCTCATGCAGAGGCCACCAGCCAAAGCTATTCCCTCCCACTCACCCCGCCCTGGCTGGGCTCACCTGTAATTTCAATTGCTCTCTTTTTGAAGGTGCTGATGACGGTCCCATCTTTCCTCCGCAGCAGGGGGCTGCTCCGCCTCTCTGCAACCTTCTGTTTTAACCGTGAGCGCACTTTTAGGTTGGGTTCTGAGGCTGGGAGGAGGAGGAGAAGGCACAGGCACATGAGGGGAAGGTAGGAGAAAAGCCAAGACAGGCGGTCGAATTGCTGGCTGATACCCTCCATGCAAATTCCACACAACAACAGGTCAAATACATATACCCAAGTCGCACAGAGGACCAACATGCACAGAGAGCTCCATGCATGCAGGAGTATCCCATTCACATCTACAATGGGCAACGATCAGTGTTTGCAAGGGATTCATTCCCCTTTGTGCATGCATTCAACAACTAATGGAAGAGAACATGGCGGCCCTTGCACACGGGGAGTTGTGCATGTCTTGGCGCCCCTGTAGAAGGTTATAGGTCTGTCCAAGCTGCGTCCGTCAATGTCTAAAAATCCGACTAAAGTTCTTCCTGCCCAACTAATCAGAGTGACAAGCCCCCATCTCCTTCTCACCTAAAGAACTTCCATCATGTAAGGATGACCTGATGTTATATTATAATAGTACCATAAAAGAAGAATTACATCGATAAATGATATGCAATGTAAATAAGAATTTAAATGATTTAAAGATGACGAGAGCTGGTAAAGGGAGGTCACACGGTGTGGTATTTTATGTTCCTTTTGTCCTTACTTTTTCAGTGTATTTTGTGGTTAAGTGTCTGTATCTTATTGTTCTGTTTGTTTGTAAGTACGCCTAAATAAAATGTTTAATAATAATAATAATAATAAAAAGAACTTCCATCCCCTCCTTCAAAAGCACAAAGAAAATTGTGCAAATGTAGGTATGTTAGAAGCTGGCATGGTGTAGGGTGTTGGATTGAGCGTTAGGATTTTGACCTGGGTTCAAATCTCTGCTCAATCATACTGGGAGACGCGACTAGTCACCACCCTCAAGTCTAGCCCAACCCACCAGAGGAAGGGCCATAGCTCAGCGGTAGGCCACATGCCTTGCATGCAAAACAGCCAGATTCAATCCTTGACATCTCCAGTTAAAAGGATCACAGCTAGCTTGTGATGGGGAAGACCTCTCTGTGCCCGAGAGCCTGGAGCACTGCTGCTAGAAGAACAGTAGCTTGCACTGAGCTAGACAGATAGCCTGACCTGGCATAATGCTGTTTCCTATGTTTCTAAGGGCTTTGTTTCCGCATAGCAGCTGGGTTGTTGTCTTTTCTCAAAGCCTGTCTGCAGAGGAGCTCTTGTAAGGTTACATAATTAGCACCCAAACATCTGATTTTTTTTTGTAAAGCCCTGTACTGCATCTAAAAGTAGGCTGTTCGCAGAAGCAGTCTGCACAGTAGGTTTTGCAAATCCCACTTGCTCAAGAATATACAAGGCGCTTGGCACACACAAGAAGTGTAGGTGCTTATCGTAATTAATATCTAGAGGAACTGTAATTCTGCATGGGAGGGAGCCTTACATTCGCCCACCTGAGCTTTTGGAAAGCTCATCTTAAGTCTCCGATAATGTTCAATAAACTAGCTTAATGAATGTCCCTCCCCCATACTTGTAGCTCTTCCGACAAAATCACACACACAATCCTTTTCTTTTCAAGCCAACATACTCAGAAAGTGCAGAAAGCCCCTTTCCACCCAGGGGCCTAAATTTCATCAACACCACCCACTACCCCCACCCTGGTTTATCCCATCACCAAGGGGGTTTGCTGACCAGTTTTCCGGAGTGGAAAGTCGTCTCTGCTGTCGTAAGTGCCGAGTAAAGGTAGTTTACAAGAGGGTGGTGTTCCTGGGCTTCCTGTCTGGGGAGGGGAACTCTGGTCCAATGAGGTATGATGAGCCCCCCTGTGGAAACAGAGAAAGAAGTTGAACAAATTACAATGGCGCAGACCAATAGGATCTTATGAAGTAGCAGAGCCAACAGACTTCTTCTTCTATGTCCTGCTCCTTTTTTTCATCCAGGACGGACAGCGCAACTTATCGTAACTTGCTATTTAAAACAGCAGCAGCAGCAGCAACAGATTGAAAAAGGCAGATAAGAACAGCAGAGTTCTCGGTGTTATAAGGGCACAAATACAAATATGCCCAGTCATTTTGCAGCCTAACTGTGTAATTTACCAATTGCCTTGTCAACAATGCAAATGTTTCAACTCAGTTATAATTCAACCTGTTCTCGCTCACTCGCTCTCATCTATCTATCTATCTATCTATCTATCTATCTATCTATCTACCTATCCAGAGCCAAGCCAGGAAGTGAGAAAACAGCAGCCCAAATGAGTTGTCTTCAATCCAAGCACTGACATCATTTTGTAGCATTCAGAGTCTTCAGTCTGGAAACACCCGCAGAAAACTAAGTTTTGGTTCTGTAAGCATCGGGGGGTAGGGTGGCTGTTTCCCTAGAGAGCTGGCATGTCAGCAGTGGAATTTGGCTATCTCTTGGAATGGTTAGGCTACACCTCATTATGTATACCTGCAAATAACAAGAAAAACTACAAAGCTTGCTCTCTCTCTACAACCTGCGACTCCGCTGCTTTTCCATTCAGCATGATTAAGGCGCCTATGACATCAGAAAGCTCACACACTCCTACTACAACCAATGTAAGAACTGCCCAATAAAATACAGCTTTCAATCTTCCATGACTCCCCACCACTGAAAGTCTTCCAAAAGTATACATCTGAGCATTTTGCAGAAATGTTTCTTTGGACTGGCTTTTAAAAAAAAACAGGCTTTGGGGAAGTTTTGATTTGCTACGTTATGGTATGAAGTATTTTATACCCTTAATGGCTTATCTTACTTGATCAGCAAGGTTTCTTTTGATGGGGCAGAGTGGAAATGCAACCAAGAAAATTAACAAGAAGAGAGGCCAGGAGTGCGAACAGAGATAGCATTTCTTTGTCTTTCTGCCATCCATAAAGTTGACAACAATCAACTCAGGATTCTATTCCTGAATGTAGGTTAAAGGGACTTGGGGGGGGGGGGTGACCCAAGAGGTGAGATAAGAATATCCACTGTGAGTGACTGGGAGGGTGGGGGAAAGGATAATGATCCATCTGTGATCTGTTCTAAGCAGGCTAAATGGATTACCGCTCTAAGCATCCATGGTCCAGGAAATTCAGTGGGTTATCAGTAGGCAGAATTTGCAGGTGGAATAAGTCAGAGGGCAAGCAAGGCCTAGGGGAGAGAGGGCAGGATGGGGTCAGTTTTATAGGTCAGGGTGGGGAAACTGAAAAGCGTGTGACTCCCTGCTGCTGCCAACACCACTATCAAGAATGGTGAGGACTCAAGGGAAGGATAGAGCCAGACAGAGGGAAGCTCAGAATGATTCATTTGCTCTCCACTCCTCCCTGAGGTGTGGCCACCATCACATGCTGACAGCTTCTAGGGACATATTCAGGAGAAGAAAGGAGTAAACCCTACACAAATCTGGAGTGCAGTCCCTAAGGCAGTTGGATGGTGTCTTGTATGCCTCCTTCCGGCAACTCCTGCGGTCGAGTTGGCGCCCAACGTATTGCCCTGCTTTCCTTTGGACCACATCAGCAAGGTCAAAAGGGGGTCTTGTCATCTGGGCAGCACAGGACCTCCACAAACTGCCTAGGCTTGCACCCCGGGGAGGTCACTTTGGTGCTGCTAACACAGCAAAAACAATACAGGAGCCAGCAATTATGAGTTACCGGTCTCTGCAGCCACAGGAGGCGCTGTGGTTCTCCAGCAGTTTGACATCACTCCTGGAGACACACACTTCACTGTATCTCAAGGCAGATGGATGCCAACAAACTCCCGGGGAGTTTATGGATGCTTCATGCTTCGATAGTTACATGGCTAAATTCAAAACCAGCAGCCCCACAACCGACTCATTACAGCATTTGGATTAATATCTAACCCTCGTCCCTTTTGGTGTCCCCAATGTCCCTCGACGCCAGCAGCAAACAGGCCCATTTCTCACCGAGGTGTTTCCCTCAAACCTGCTCACTTCCTTGGCCCCCAAACCCACTCTCTTGTCTGTGGTACTCTCTGTGAAACAACCACCTGAGACAGAAACTTTCATTAACAGGTATCCTTAAGGGGAGGGCTTAGAGGCAAGCAAAGTCATAACTTAAGAGCAGCTGGGTTGGGAACTGAGCTATCATCCCTGTGACGAAATTGATGGTTCTCTCGAGAAATTCAACTTGGCTGGTGGCTACACAGTTTACGATGAGGATGTTCTGACGCCTTCCAGCGCGATGGGGTTTTGGACAGAAGAGGAAGCACACTGGTGCCTCACGTTTCCTGTTCCCCCACATCTCTGCACTGCCCGAAATAGAATACGTGCCTTTGTGTTCGCACGCCTGCATAAACACACACACAAACAAACCTGACTTGGAGTGGAGGCGGTATGTGAAAATTCTATTCTGGGCAATGGACAATGGAGAGAGAGAGAGAGAAGCAGATGTGCTCCATCACATCTAAATCAGCTCTTGGAGAGACAACAGGAGCAGCTCACTAACAGAAAAGCAGCACTGTTGCGATCAGACCAGAGGCCTATCTAGCCCTGCATGTTGTTTCCTGCACTGGCCAGCCAGAGGCTTCTAGGAAGCCCAGAAGCAAGGCATTAATGCAATTGCCCTCTCCTGCTGCTATTCCACAGCGGCATGAATTCATAGGCAGGGTGGTACCATACAGGAATCATGACAAGCAGCCATTGATAGCCTGACCCTCCACAAATGTATCTCACCCCCCCCTTTTAAAGCTCTTTAAGATAAGATAACTGAAGGTCTATGCACAAGATTACTCCTTTAAAAAGCAAGGCCATCTATTACACCCTTGGTTCCATTTACTAAGGGTGCATGCTGAGTAATATTTAAGTTACCCCATAGCATAACATTGTACTCTCACTCAGGGTATCTACTGGATGGTCAAAGGGCCGCTCTATCCACCCACTACTATCCGCCGAGGAAAACAAACATGCAAGCCCCCTAGACACACACACACCAGTCAATTTTTTGGCAAAGTGGAGACAGATGCGTGGAAGGAAAAGGGAGTCTCCCAGATGCCGAAACACAGACTTTGCGCCTTCTCTCTTGAGATTACTACATTCGTTCCAGTGGTAAAGTCTCATCCCACCGATGTCCTGTCCTAGACCCGGCATGAATGCCCAGAGGCAAAGGTGGTAAGACCTACCAGCATTTGGGGTGCTGAGGGAGGGAATGGTTCAAGCCGCCTGCTGTTGCTGGCTCTTTAGACTTGCTGAGAAGAAACTCCTGAAGTTTCAGCTTCACTTCGGTACTGGCAATGGCACCTGAGGAAGAGTTAGGAAAACACTCGTGGATAAACCCTTCTGGGACTTTCTGTCCCAGAAACCATGATTCATTAGACTAAGAATGAGAGTTGTGCTTGTGCACACACAACTGTGGTTTAATCTCTGACTACAAACCATTTGCCTTTAATTTCCTGGTTTCTAGTTGGAGAATAAACCACAGTTTCCCAGTTTTGATGTAGCGAGAAACTATGGTTGGACAAGCCTCTGAAACACTGCATTGCGGAACTTGAGAAGAGGAGGAGGCAGCCTGCAGGCACACTTCCTTGTTCTTGGTCTAATAAACCATGGTTTATTGATCCAGCAGAAGAAAATATGGTCTACCAGTATGAAAGACTCCTTAAATTCCAGAAGTAATTCCAGAGCTATCCAACTTCCACACTGCACTATCCACAAGTGCAAGGTATACATCCCCATGGCAATGGTAGTGACCAGCACACTATTCCCCATAATGCAATGCTTCACTACTGCACTGTATTCTGGGATAACTGCCCTTCTCACCTCACCCTCCAGGCTGCCCTTTTGTTTGCAATACTCTCCACCTCAATCAAGCACAAGATTGAAAAAACACACCTCTCCTTCGCCATAGGTGGGGATTGTCTATGCGGCTGTGTCACTGAGGTGTCCCCGGAAAGCTCCACTGTTGTTTATTTATTTGTCAAAACTTCAATCTAAGGGCCAAATCAGATGCATTGATGGCTTCTTGTGGACCAGCCATATTCAAAATATAAATATGTATCACAGGCAGAGCAGCATTCTGAATAGATTCTTAAGCAGCCACGCTAATTTTCACCTCTTCAAGCAAGACTGTTTGAGGCTCCTCCTAAATGAACCTTGGGAACCGCAGGTTTGTGAGGCTACTATAAATTCCTTTGAACCTTGGGAACCGCAGGTTTGTGAGGCTACTATAAATTCCTTTGCAGAAATTCACAACCCTCTTCATTAAAACCACAGTTCAAAGGGCTTTTGCATGGGGGTGACCTGCCGTTCATTCAACAATTCCTAAGGCATATGGAGGCATGGAAGCTAAATCTAGAATGATACTTTTAGAATTGTTCACTTATACCGGTTAGCAGGGTTTGTTTTTTTCCCCAGCCAGAACTCACCAGAACTCAGTTCTGACACCTCTCAGGTGGGCGCCATTGCCATTCTAAGATAAGAAAATGGGCATTCATGGTGAGTTCTGGCACCTAGTTTTCTAGAAAAATAGCGGCAATTTTAACTGTATTTTATTCTTTCTACTGTGCTGTTTCTGGGGTGGGAAAGTGTGAAAATGCATCCTCCCAAGTCCTCAGCATACCAAGTCTAACCAACGCAACTCGATACAAATACAAATATATATATATATTTATTACTCTCTTTGCTCTTCTCCTTGTTGCGTAAAATAAGTAGCTGCTGCTCCAGCCGCTGCTTCTCCAGCTCTTCCTGCCGCTGCTGTTCTCGCTTACGCTGCTGCTCCAGTTCTTGCTGGCGTTTTGCTGCCAGCATCTCCTGCTGTTGCTGCAGAGGGGAGATGGGGGAGGGAGTTAGTGGGGCTGCAGGGGGGCGCGTGTTTGTCCCCCACCCTTGCCGGCCTTCGCATGCAAAACCCAGGCGTAAACATGTGCAATCTTTTGATGCAGACTTCCAACTTCATAATACCGTAGTCCAGGGGCTTTCTACGGAGCCTTGCTGACGCCTCTGCAAAAGAGACCTTCGAAATTCTGCTCATTCCCACGCGAGCCAATCCAATCACTCGGGTCTTCTTCCCCTGAGGCTCTGCCTCCTGTACTAAGAACAGGGCCTTCTCTGTAGTGGCGCCTCTACGCCCTTCTATAGGAAATCCATTTTGTTCCTTTGCACCCTGGTTTTTGGAAGCTCAGCACGCGCACTGCTTTCTCAAGAGGGTGTTTTGGTTTAGTGGCAGTTGATTTCACTGGCTGCCGGTGCTGGAATCCCTCTTGCACAATCTTTATTAGCTATTTTATTGCCTGCTTGTTATAGGCTGTGGGAGGAATTCAACATGGAGCCGATTTTGCCACCAGTACAAGCATTTCCGCTTGCCAAACAGAACCATCTCCCCTCCCTTCTCACTGCATGCTATTCTGGGGGTTCTCCCACAGAGCTGATCTGGGGAGGGGGTGTAGAGGGGGTAGGAAGCCCCATTGCACTAGCAGGACTCGTTGTGCCAGCTCTTGTTGTGCAACTGTTTTGTTGAACCCGGCCCTTTTCTGCTTTGTTTACTGCTGTCAGCTGCCTTTGCTGGGCAGAAAGGCAAAATATAAATGTTGCAAAACCAACAGATCAATTAAAACTTAAATAAAAATAAGCATCCTATCCTGGGAAGGTTCCATGTTATTCTTGTGCTGTTTTCTCCTGGGCTTTCTCTCCCCCCCCATTCCCCCTTTTTTTTTAAAAAAAAGAATTAACAGCTGCAAAAAAGTAGGAGGAATCCAGATCAGGACTGTGGGACACAAGTAGAGTTGGTTGGGTCTTACCCCCCCCCACACACACACACCTGATTTTTCCTGCCAAATTCCTCTTCCCCCTCCCTGGTTGCTATTTGCTCCCATAGGTGCCAATTGCAATGGCCCTTTTGGAAGCAAATAACAGTTTCAACGCAGGGGGAGAATTTGGCGCTGAAATGATGCAGGGGGGGTGAAAGGGGAGAGACTGGGGGCTTTGTGCAAATTGGGGACTTTGTGTGGTTGCTCTCTCTTATAAAGAACGAGCTGAGGGGAGACAATCACATGGTAAACAAAACATCTGTTCCAAGCCCGAGAACTAAGAGGGCGGGTATATATTATTTTTTTAAAAAAAAACTTCAAAGGAAGTGAAATCAAAGTTGAAAAGGTGCCATGATGGACGAATAAGTGGTTTTATGCACACAATGAGACTTAACCTCTGACAAAAACTAAGTAAGTTGGGATGAGGTGGTGTGGGACAATGGCTTGAGACAAAATGAGATGCACATTGTCCCAACCCCAGAAGTTAGCATGCTCAGGCAGTACATAATGCTGATAACTTCTGTATTGGTCAAAGGCCTGGAAACAATGCCTTATGAGGAACGGCTTAGGGAGCTGGGTATGTTTAGCCTGGAGAAGAGAAGGTTAAGGGGTGATATGATAGCCATGTTCAAATATATAAAAGGATGTCATATAGAGGAGGGTGAAAGGTTGTTTTCTGCTGCTCCAGAGAAGCGGACACGGAGCAATGGATTCAAACTACAAGAAAGAAGATTCCACCTAAACATTAGGAAGAACTTCCTGACAGTGAGAGCTGTTCGGCAGTGGAATTTGCTACCAAGGAGTGTGGTGGAGTCTCCTTCTTTGGAGGTCTTTAAGCAGAGGCTTGACAGCCATCTGTCAGGAATGCTTTGATGGTGTTTCCTGCTTGGCAGGGGGTTGGACTGGATGGCCCTTGTGGTCTCTTCCAACTCTATGATTCTATGATTATGCAGCACTAATTTTCAAGTTTGAGCAGTAGGCCACAGAGCACAACATTAGTTGGGAGGATTTGTTCAGACATAATGCTAAACCAAGTTTAGCGTTATGAGAATGAGCCTGATTGAGCCTCAGACTTCCTGGGCTGTTAACGATGGCTTGAAGCAGAGTTGCTTCGACAAACCATGGTTAAAACTAAGAACAGTCCCTGTTGGGACATAACCATGGTTAAGTTTAAAACCAGGGGGTTCCTACGTTCCTCCTCGTGGCCAAATCAGAGGAGAGGGAAGAATGCAAGCCTGAAGCTTACGTAGGCTCGTTCTCACAGCGCTAGACTAGGGCTTATTGTTACCATCACACAAAGGCAGCGTGTTAGTCACCGCTTTCCAAGTCTGAAGCTCAGAAACCATTGATTCAGCTCTGGTTGCAAGGCATGATTCCCCACCCCCACCCCCCCTTTAATGCTCCTTCAAGTATGAAAGCGGTGTGCGTGATTCATCGTTTCTAGTAATCTGTATTCTCGAGCACAGGCAAAATGCAATATACAACAAATGAATGAACGTAACGTAAGAACTTAAGAACAGCCTGCTGAGTCAAGCCACGGGCCCATCTAGTCCGGCATTCTGTTCTCACAGTGGCTAACCTGATGATGCCTGTGGGAAACCGCAAGAGCACTCTCCCCTCTCGTGGCTTCCAGCAACTGGTATTGAGAAGCATTGTTGCTTCCAACTGTTGGAGGCGGGGCATAGCCATTGTGGCCAGTAGCCATCAACAGCTCTCTTCTCCGTGAACCTGTCCAATCCTCTTTTACAAGCATCTCCAAGCTGGTGGCCATCCCTGCCTCCTAGGGGAGCAAGTGCCATATTTCGACTATCAGTCCTAAATCTTCCAACATTTAGCTTCCTTGGAGGATGTCCATGAGTTTTAGTTCCACTTTCTCCCTACCATGCATCATTCTATAAACTTTTACTACATTGCCTCTTGCTCGCCTTTTCTCTAAACTGAAACGTTCCAAACTGCTGCTGCTTCCTAGGAGAGCCGCTCCATTCCCACCCACGTTCCAGGGGATCATTTTGGCGCCCCCCAAGTCTATACAACCGGTGGCCATTTATTATACCAGCTGCTTGGCAACCCACAAGGGTACCTAGGAAGACATACTGCAAGCTGCAAACGAAAGGCAATAAAATCACCTAAGATGCGACAATCGAATACTAACAGCGCTAATACTAAACAGGGGAAGTAGAGACAAGCAACATAAATATGTGGCAGCGAGGCCCCTTCCTCAGAACCCTTAGCGCCCATCCTCTACAGCTAACCAGCATCCCTTCAGGTGTTGTGTGGACTCCCAACTCCCATCAGCCCCAGGCCAAGGATGCTGGGAGTTGTAGTCCAGCGCACACCGACCGTGTCAATACAATAGCAACCGAAGCAGCAACAAATCGCAGCACCTGCCCATCAGAAACTAGGGGAAGCTTTTCAATTCAGAAGAGTCTTGAGCAGGTAAGCCTGATTTCAATTTATGCAAGCTGCCTTGAATGGGGATTCAGAAAGGCATTTACAAATAAATGAACAGCAAACACTGCAAACTTGGTTGGGGAGGCAGCACAAAGTGAGGGGGGAGGGGAGAAGTACCACAGCCACTGGCTTCAGCCCTTCCCCCACCCCAACCAGCCTGTGGCCCCTGGCAGGCTACCCTGAGGGAAATGTGGCCCTCGAAGGGAAATGGAAAGGTTTCCCACCCACATTCCAGCAGAACCCGCTGGTACACCTGGGCTTTGGTGGAAAAAGAGATACAGAGCGATTGGTATGCAGGAGTGGTTCTCACTCTGTGGTACGCAGTCCCTGGTGCTGTGCCCAAACATTTCCTCCTGAAAGGATTTCTGCAGGGCTGGGCCCCCCCGGGAGAGATGCTCCCATTCAGAATGGGTGGCACTGAGAGAAGCGTACGGACTACGTGGCCGAGAATCTTCCCGAGTTCACCTCCAGATTACCTTGAGGTGCTTCTGCAACTGGACTTCGTGCTGCCGCGTGAGGTGCTCATGCTGTTTCTGAAACTCGGCAAAGAGCAGCTGCTTCTGCAAATGTTGCTGCTGCTTCAGGGCCAGCAGCTCCTGCTGCAGCTGCTGCTCCCGGACGGCTGGGTCCACAGCGGGCACGCTGGGCCGGGCATCCATCCGCAAGTCCACCGGGCTGGTGCTGCTGCTGTTGTTGCAAGAGCTCTGCATCACCACAGGAAGTACCGGTTTCAAGTCCACAGCTGGGGATGAGAGAGAGAAGAAGAGGGACAATGGCTGCAGCGGTGCAATCTCTACACAACAATGAGGGCTGAGATCATGGGGTGGCAGTGGCGGCAGTGTGTGTGTTGTTTTTCAAGGGAGCAAATAGAGGGCATTTCTGTCCAACCAGATACACGCAGCCTGCCCAACCATTTCATGCACTCCGGAAGCCAAAAAAATGATTTGCCAGCTGTCACGATCTAGGCCAGGTATCTCCAACCTTTTCAGACCTAGAACCCACTTTTAACCAAAGCATGCATTTGGCGACCCATTTCTTAAATCTTTTACCCTAAATGTTCACGTGGTGGTAATCAGTGCTTTTTTTCCAAGGGGCTACACCGGTACTGCATATCCTTGAGTACCCCCAGAAGAAAACCACTGGTCATAGTGCTCCTGTCACAACCCACCTCATAACAGGCCACAACCCACTGGGGATCCCGCCCCCCCAATCAGCTGGAGACCAGTGATCTAGGCTGCTCTAGTGCTGTGGGAAGTTCTAACAAACATAATGCCTGTAGCATTACATTCCAGCATGGAGTGCTCTTGTTCAAGTTTCCAGACTGCCATGGAACCATTGGCCATGCTGCAAGTTGTAGTTCAGAACTTCTGGAGGGTACCAGGTTGGAGGACTGCTGGTGCATTATTTACTCTTAAATGTGGTAAGCCAGATTTTGGAAACTCTCTTGCTTATTCTGCTTGAGTGGAGCTCCGGACCTCTGCTCTAATGGCATGACAGCAGGAGTTTTCCTCCTGGTTACTTCTGCTGCCACTGCTCAGGTCAACAAGAGGCATTTCTTGGCTTAGAAACATCGGACGGAAGCAAGCTAGGACGCTGTGGGGCCTTCTCCACAGACATCTCTACCAGCACCTCCCTTTTTAAAGCAAAGTACTGCCATGACCTTTAGGCACCTGGCCCATCCAATGCCAGGGTATGCGCCTGTTTCAGCTGCTACACCTGAACTGCCTTAGTCCGTCCAAACATCAACTAAGGCTGCCAAGGCCGTGCATCTGCCTGCACAGCACCGATCATGCTGTGTGGACCTTTACCAGCTGAAGAAATGCTACAGAGGAGGAGAAGGAAGTCCCAGGTGACTGGGGCTGGGGGTGGGGGACAACATTTCAGGAGGAAGCTTTCAAAAGCTAGTGTGTGCCCACAAGCCAGCCACATCTGAACCCACAGGGCACTATTGGCAAGGAAGTATCCCGGGGGGGGGGATGATGGGATGCCATCCATGTGGAGAGTGAAGCCTGCACTCAACCACCTCATGTTATGTGGAATGTCAGAGATCAGCACCGGTGAGGCCCCCAGAATGCACCGGCTTCAGAAACCGCACGCTCTATGCACGAGCAAAGAGAGACGCCACACAGCAATGCTTGTTTTCAAACCCGGGACTACTCTGGCATGCATACGGCTGTGTTTTAGTCAGGGTACACTGGAGCTTATCCTTAGAAGCTAGTCCCCAGTGCTGTGATTCAGCCCTGAAGGACTGTGAACAAAAGTGTGCCCTTCCATCACAGCAAGCCCTCAATCATCTGGGATAAAGAGGAAGGCTTTCCAAACAGATGGTACAGATCTTTAGGACTCGGTACCTCTTTCTTTCCCTTTCCTTTTTTTGGGGTGGGGTGGGGGAGAAGCACCATCACAAAGCAGTGCCTCTGTGGCATTTTCCAATCCTGCGCAGGCCTTTCCACCCTCCCCCCCCCCCCGAATCACCACCGCTGCTGCCGCCACCATTCTTCTGTCCCAGGCACCAGATCTGAGTCACCCGCAGCCGTTTTTCTGGCACACTGTGAATGAACAAGGCCTTCCGTGACTCATCATTTGCGTACCCTCCGCTTCCACTCCTTTGCAGGCTGTTGTAAAAAAGCATGCGCTGTTTATTTCTTTTTAACATGAAGTCACACGTGCGTGCTTGTGAGTGTGCACGCGTACATGACATGAGCCCCCAGCCCCACCTCCAATTATGACACTCACACACGCCCCCACCCCACCCCACCCCCGGCAAGCCATTCCACCCTCCCCAGAAGGAGGAGCAAGAAACCGGCACTGCAGCAAGGGTAAGTAAGGAGCCTCTGCAACAAGCAGCTGCCGAACCGTTTCACCAAGCAAAACCCTCCTCCTCCTCCTCCTCCTTTTCTGGGGTTCTGTCATAATTATAAACAGGAGGGTGGGGAGGAGGGGAGGGGAGGGGGAGAAAGCCACAAAAGACGGCAAAGAAGTCAGGGGCTAAATATAGAGGAAGCCAAACAACAGCTGCTCGCAGAAAGGAGGGGGAGGAAGAAAGAGTGGCAGTCAACCGAGAGGTGAGAAAGGCAGCATGGGGGAAAGAGGGGAGGAAGAAAAGGAAACCTGGGGATTAATGAATGCTTGTTCTCACATGTTAGCATTTATTTAGATCCTGCAAAGCAAAATAGAAGGTGGGATGGGGAGGGTGAAGACGGGGAGGCAGGTACAGCACCAAACTTACGAAACAATGGGGGGAGGGGGGGAAGCAGTACGCCCCTACTCGATACTGAATTAGAAGATTTGTTCCTGAAGAGTAGAAATGTTCAAAAGCCCAATGCATTCTGGTTAGCGTCTTCCTTCAAGGGCTCCTGCTGCAATATGAGCTCGTATGTACACAAGGGGAACGCAGGAGGGAAGAGTCCTGCTTGTGTGTCTCCCATGGGCATCTGGTGGTTGGCCACTGTGAGAACAGGATTGGACCACTGGCCAATCCAGCAGGGCTCTTTCTTACATTCTTATGAACCTATTCCCCACCCCCCACCCCACCCCTGGACACTGCAAGCTTGCAGCGACAACAACAAAAGGCACAGCATTACACAGCATACACTCTCTTCTTTGCTTTTATTCCACATCTCTCAAGGCTGATCCAAAGCTTTTGGGTCTCTCCACTAACGCTGGCTTGCTTACACCCGTCACTTTTTGCTAATTGATCTGTTTCCTGGTTACAGCAAGCCAAGCGAAGCACTTGCTGGGGGGGGGGGGCAACAAGATGGTCTGAAGTGTGGAAGATCTGCGGTTTTTGCCTCATAGCAAGTGGATTGGACTCGACAGCCCTTTTGTCTATCCTCCTCTGAAATTAAGTTCTGTGCCAAGAGTGGGAGAAAACAGGTGTGTGTGTGTGTGTAGGGAAATCGAAGTTTGCAGGGAGCCAGTAAACAAGGCTAGAAGCATGCACCCAGTAATATTTCATGTGGTGGATTAGCAAGATAAAAAGGAGGGAGGGGAAAAGAGAGGGAGGTGGATAAAAGAGTGCCCTATGTCCAGGAACTTTTGCAGAACAACACACTGGCAGACCCTCTATCAGCTGGCCCTAGTGACTGTGTTGACACTGTGACATTCAGCATGAGCCCCATGCGTAAAACACTCAGATGACCCAGTTCAGCCAAGATAATTTGACGCAAAAATCAATGGTCTTTATCTCCTTATCCAGGCTCTGCTGTGGCAATGGCAGGCCCTGTCTTGCAATGTTTTTTTGAGTTAATGGTCATTCAGATGACCTTTTCCACCACTCTGCACATTAAAGTCAAATATTTGGAAACCTGGCCTGGAGGAAAGGCTAAGCTTTTCCTCCAGGTGTGGCCGACACGTCACTTTTCAAGCTCGCCTTTGTTGCGGTTCAGTATATTAAAAGCTCCGTGAGTTGTGTTCAGAAAGCATTAAGCCAAGACTTAATTTGAGCCAGGCCTCGATTTTTTTTAAAAAAAATAACAATACTGAAAGTACAGTACTGAAGAACGAAGAAGCAGAAATGCCTCGGAACATGCATAGAGTAGGCTATCTTTTATTCACTAATGACCAACCACATCTTACAACCAGCCTAGAAGTCACAGACTCTAATTAGGGGGGGGGGGAGGACAGGACATAACACTCTGCACATTCTCTGAGGAACTCTTCTTTATTATTGCAGTGGTACCTTGGTTCTCAAACGCCTTGGTACTTAAACAACTTGGAACCCAAACACTGCAAACCTGGAAATAAGTGCTCCATTTTGAGTGTTACGCTTCCGATTTGAGTGCCACACTCACCACACTTCTGTGTTGAGTGTTATGCTGTCTGTTTTTGCTATTGCTATGCCATCATTCAGCGCGGACACTGAGATCCAGCGCCGAGGGCCTTCCGGCGGTTCCCTCACTGCGAGAAGCAAAGCTACAGGGAACCAGGCAGAGGGCCTTCTCGGTAGTGGCGCCCGCCCTGTGGAACGCCCTCCCATCAGAGGTCAAGGAAATAAACAACTACCTGACATTCAGAAAATACCTGAAGGCAGCCCTTTTTAGGGAAGTTTTTAATGTGTGATATTTTTGTATTTGATTTCTGTTGGAAGCCGCCCAGAGTGGCTGGGGAAATCCAGCCAGATGGGCGGGGTACAAATTATTATTATTATTATTATTATTATTATTATTATTATTATTATTATTATTATATTTGTGTTTTTGTGGCTCCTTTTTTGTTTTTGTGACTGTGTATAACCCAGTTCAGCTACTTACTGATTGATTGATTGTGTGATTGTAGTACATTGTTTATTGCTTTCACTTTATGGATCGATGGTCTCGTAAGATAGTAAAATTCATGTTCAAATTGCTGTTTTAGGGGTTAGGACGGATTGATCCATTTTGCATTACTTTCTATGGGAAAGCATGCCTTGGTTTTGGAATGCTTTGGTTTTGGAATGGACTTCCGGAATGGATTAAGTTTGAGAACCAAGGTACCACTGTACTTAACATTCTCCGAGGTTGATGATATTTTATATATAAATAAAAGACCTTAATATTCTTACAACAATGTGCAAAATCCATCTCAGAGGTGAAGTTGAAGTGGCTTTCAGCTGAAATGAGCTCCCTGCAGACATGCACAATTCTGAGACTGCTCTGCCTTACCAAAGCTGCTTCAGGTTGAAGCCCAAGGGGCGTGTGTGTGTGTGTGTGTGTGTGTGTGTAGGGGGACAGGGGACAACCCCAAATGTTCTAACATTTATGCATCTCTCCTCATTTATTGCAGCCTCCGGGTCCACTTGCTTTCCTAGCAGGATAAACCGCATAGTGGAACGAGATAGAAAGACCTTGAAAGGGCAACATGGAGTATCGTTCTGAAATCTTGTGCGGGGGGTGGGGGAGAGGAGAAGGAAGGTGGCGTAGGAAGGGAAACAACACAATCAGAACTGCTCCTTGCTCTCTTCTCCCTCTCCTTCCTCCTCCCCAAGCCCCAAACAGCTCCACGGTCAATCCTGCCCATTCCAGGACTGCAGCAGGTGCCTTTGCTGAATGAACCCTCTGCAGTTGTGAGTAACTGCCTCTTAGACGCAGTGTCATTTGTATGCGAGTGAGGGACCCTGCACAGCTGAATGAACAACCTGTTCTTAATCCAAACAGGAAGTTGGGGGCGGCGTGGGACGGGGAAGAATGATTCAGGGGATGGATGGAAGAGACGGGCGCCCTGAATACTAATGCAGCCTCTCTCTTCACTGCTGCCCCCCCCCAAAAAAACCGATTTGCTGTAGCGTGTGCTACTGCGATGCAGACAGGCGGCAAGACAGATGTCTGCAGTCTTTGACTGAAGCCGAATGTGCCGCTGACCATCTAAGCAAAGAGGCAGAAGGGATTTTTAGGGTCACCAATCTCTCTCTCTCTCTCTCTGACACACACACATTTGTGTCACTGTCCCTTCATTCAGGAAGCTCAGAGTAGCATCAGAAGTGGGGTGGGGTGTGTGCCGGGACCCCCCCCTCGCACCCATGCATTGGTCCGGTATGATCCTGTTTAAGATTCCAAAATGAAAACCATTGCATGTTCCTCCTCTGTACCGTTCTTGGGGCCCGTGTTCAGTTTACACGTTCGCTCCATCAAATCCACAAAATCCGGGCCATGAGCAAAAAGATCGAGAGCAAATAAGATGCGCCGTACCAACACACTGCAGAGCAAAAGAGCCAAGCCGCTGGAGAAAGCAAAGCTTGGCTTCTGACAACTGGTGCAAAGTGAAGAAAAATGCCTTTGGGGTGTTTGCAGGATGCCCTTCCGTTCCTATCGCATAACTGGATGCATGTCATATCCATACCATACATTTAAAGCACTCTAGGACTGCTTTAACAGCCACAGCTTCCCCCAAAGAATCATGGGAACTGCAGTTTCTCAAGGGTGCTGGGAACTGTAGTTCTCTTACAGCAGTGTTTCTCAACCTTGGGTCTCCAGCTGTTTTGGGACTACAACTCCCATCATCCTTAGCTAGCAGGACCAGTGGCTGGGGATGATGGGAGTTGTAGTACAAAAAAAACAGCTGGGGACCCAAGGTTGCGAAACACTGTCTTACAGAGCACTGTAGAGAACATAGTTGTGTTCTTTTTGAGTGCCCCTGAAAAAGAAATATACTCTGGAATGCATTGCACCAGTATTGTTTTTTGTTTTTTTTTAAATAAATAAACTTTATTGCTTATTAAAAATATTCTTACATGCATGAATGGATAAATACAGAAAAACAAAACAGAACAAAAACAAACCTAACGTATATCTACATTCATACATATCTACCTTCAAAGTCAAAAAAAGTAGAGAACAAAAACAAGGAAAATAAGAGAAAAGGAAAAAGAAAAAAGAGGGAATAAGAAAAAGGAGGGAGAAGAAAGAAATCAAAAGATCTCCAATTATCATACATAAATTAAACTTCAACAATACTTCCACTGTTTTAACAACGCTTCATTTTCCAAATAAGTAGCCTTATTATATCTGTCATTCGTATTATTCCTCAAGTTTTACAAATCTTCCGATCATCACTTTACTGACTTTAATTCCTTTCATTATTCTAAACACAACCAATATCTTCTACTCGTATCTTGTTTCCCCAAATATTCATTAATATATTTCCATTGATTTTTAATTGTTTCTTTAGAAGTACCTCTGATATAGTTCGTCAGCTTCGCCAGTTCCAGATATTCTACTACTTTACTGAGCCATTCGTCCTTTGATGGTAACTGATCACCTTTCCAATATTTGGCCACAAGCATTCTTGCAGCAGTTGTCACATAAAGAAAGATATTTATTCTATCCCTTGGTATTTCCTTGGTTAAAATTCCCAATAAGTATAGCTCTGGTTTTTTACTATACGATATTTTAATCAGCTTTTGCACCTCTTCATGAATCATTTTCCAAAATTCTTTAATTTTGGGGCAAGTCCACCACATATGGAACAGCGTCCCGATCTGATCTCTACATCTCCAACACTTGTTGTTCCTGGATTTACTGATCTTGGCTGCTCTTTCTGGTGTTAAATACCATCTATGGTGTACCTTCATGAGATTTTCTTTTATTTGGTAGGAGGCCGTGAAGTTAATATTTTTCATCCAAAATTGCTTCCAATTATCATATTCAATTTCGTGCCCAATATCTTTTTCCCATTTTATCATATTACTATTTTTTATATGTGAGATCGGCTGTTCACCTTTTATTATTTTGTATACTTTGGATAACACTTTTTGTTTACAAGTAATTATTTCATCTATTTTTGTTACTTTATTTTCAAAACCTCTGTTTTTTAAGTCCGTTTGGAATACCGCTCTCAGCTGGAGATATTCTAGCCAGCTTATTCCTAAAGGTCTTAAATCTGCATAGTTCCTTAATTTCGGATTTTCTTTCAATTCTTCCACTAATTCTTTATATGTGGGCCAACTTCTTTTAATCGTATTTTTAAAGCTTGAGGTCGCCTCTACCGGTGAGATGCACCAAGGTGTTTTTTGCATCATTTTTGGTTTAATCCTTTCCCAAATTTCAAGCAAGGCTTTTCTTACCAAATGATTATTAAACCTCCTGTGCAATTTTAATTTCTCATAGAAAAGGTACCCATGCCAACCGTAGATCTTGTCCCACCCTTCCAATTCTAATATTTCTTTGTTTTCTAATGTTATCCAGTCCTTGATCCAGATCCACCCTGCTGCGTCATAGTAGGTTGTTAGATCTGGAACCCCGAAGCCGCCTACTTCCTTCTCGCTCAACATAATTTCTTGTTTTATTCTCGCTTTTTTTCCCTGCCAAATAAAGTCCGCCAGATCTTTTTGGCAATTCTTTAAATACTTCGTCCCGATAATCACCGGTGCTGTTTGAAAGAGGAAAAGGATTTTTGGGAGTATCATCATTTTTATCATTGATATCCTCCCTAGCAAGGATAAATTTAATTTCTGCCATTTTTTGAGTGTTTCTTTAACATCTTTCCAAAGTTTGATATAATTATCCTTAAATAAATTTGTGTTTTTATTGGAAATCCACAAGCCTAGATATTTAGCTTTGGCTTCAATTTTTAGTCCCGTGACTTCCTCCAATCTTTTCTTCTCCGCCTCCCCCATGTTTTTTGTTAATAGTTTGGATTTTTCTTTATTTAACTTGAAACCCGAATTCTTCCCAAATTCATTAATTTTCTCCAGTACTTCTTGTAAGCTTTCTATCGGAGATTCCACTGTAATAATTATATCATCCGCATATGCTTTCACCTTATAATTTTGGTTTCCCACTTTTATCCCTTCAATTTCCTTATCCTCTCTTAATGTATTTAGGAGAATTTCTAGAGTTGTAATAAAAAGCAATGGGGAAAGAGGGCAACCTTGCCTGACACCTCTCTCAATTTCAAAACCTTCTGATAGCTCATTATTTATAATTAATCTTGCATTTTGTTTGTTGTATATACTCTTGATTCCATTCAAAAATTTTCCACCGACTTTCCACTTCTCCAAATTTTTCAACATAAAATTCCAAGAAATACTATCAAAGGCTTTCTCAGCGTCCACCAGCAGCATTGCGATTTTTTTGCTAGGGTTTAATTCTGCATATTCCCATAGATTGATTATTGTTCTGGTATTATCTTTGATTTTCCTCTCAGGGAGAAAGCCCACTTGATCTTTACCTATCACTCTTGTTAGTACCCTTTTAAGTCTGTTTGCCAACACCCCAGTAAATATTTTGTAGTCTATATTTAGCAACGATATCGGTCTAAAATTTTTTGCTAATTTCAAATCTGCACTTTGTTTAGGGATCAATGTTATCAGGGCTTCCTGCCAGGAATTGGGAATTTTCTTTTTTTCCAAGATCTCATCCATTATAACCTTTAACTTTGGTGTTACTATCTCTTTAAATCTTTTATAATATATTACCGGGATTCCATCCGGGCCAGGGGATTTTCCTATTTTCATTTTATTTATTACCTCCTCAATCTCTTCTGTTCTAATTTCCGCATTTAACATACTGTTTTCCTCATCTTTAATTTCTGGCAGTTCTTTCCCGCTTAGGTAATTTTGCATTTCCCTTTCCTCCTCCCCTTTATCTTGATATAGATTTTTATAATATCTCCAAAATGTTGCCTTAATCTGCTCTGGATCCGTTAACTCCACCTCTCCATCCATAATTTTGTTTATCACTCTGTTTGCCTGTCTTTCTTTGGCTAACCATGATAACATTCTCCCAGGTTTGTTTGCCTGTTCGAAGTATCTTTGTTTTGTCCAGAGGATCTTCCTTTCTACCTCTTTATTAATCATATCCGAAAGATGTGATTGCAGATTCCTGATGCTTAATCTTAATTCCTCACACTTCGGGTTTTTGACCAATTCCAGTTCCTTATCTCTTATTTGTTTATTCATTTCTATAAAGTTGTTATTCTTCTCCTTCTTTATTTCCTTCATCTGTTGAATCCCAAATCCCCTCATGTATGCTTTACTGGTATCCCAAATCATCATGTTGTCCGTTATTTGATTTTCATTTAATACAAAAAATTCCCTTAATGTCTCTTTTGCTTTTTTTTCTCTTGCTTCTTCCCTCCACAGTTCTTCATTCATCCTCCATCTCCCGCTTGTGCCTTTCCTAAATTTCATCTCTATCGACACTGGATTATGATCGGAGATGGATTTATTTAGGATTTCCGTTTTTTCCACATTTAGCATTAATTTTTTCGAGGCCCAGATGGCATCAATCCTCCCTCCAGATTTGTGTACTTCCGAATAGTGGGTGATATCTTTAGCATTAGGGTTTTTAGTTCTCCAGGTATCGTATAGATTTAGGTTAGTGACCAAATTAAAGAAAGATAGAGGGAGTTTGCCAGAGTTGGATGGTTTCTCCCTGTCCGTTCTATCCAGGTCGTTAGAGATCACACCGTTCTGATCTCCCATAAATATCATATCTTCCCCTACAAAATCCCAAAGCTTTTCTTCTAAGTTCTTATAGAACTCCTCTTTCTTATTATTGGGAGCATCAACCAAAACAATTTTTCCAACTTCAGATTGTATTTCCACAATTAATATTCTCCCTTCCTCATCTTTAAATAATAATTGAATCTAGGCTGGTAGCCCTGGGTTGATGTACATTACTAGCGCCCAAAGCTTTTTTTCTCTTCAAGCCCCGCTGCTAAAAAGGAGATACCAACTCCTTTCCCAATCTTACATCTCTTTAGGCACCCTAATTATATGAATCTTCTTTTTGTAGATTTGAGTATTCCTGTAGACCCTTCCTGATATCCCATTTTCAGATGATTATTTCTCATTTAATCTTTTTGTTCACATGTGTTTTCTACCCTGTTCCTCTTTAGCTTACTGTTTAATACCGTTCTTTTTACATCCTCCATGAATATAGATACTGTTGATAAATTTCAGTTTACATCATCATAACTTTAATTCTATCTTTATCTCTCCTTTAAGCTGTAAATTAATAGGGGAAACTCAAAAAAGAAAAGGAAACAAAAAGAAAAAAAGAAAAAAGGAAAAAAAAAAGGAAAAAAAATCGAAAAAATAATAATCGGAAGCAAGAGAAAGTAAGAAGAAGAGAAAAAAAGAGAAAGGAAAAAGCACGGAAAAAGCACGCAAAACGATGCCAAGCCCCAGACGTTCTGTCCACATTAGAGAGACTGACCAAGAAACAAACCTGAGTAGTCCTTCCCCTGCCGCCCTCAAGCCACTTTTTTTGCCTGTTTCAAAATATCCCATTTTAAAAAAAATAAAAAATACGCCAATTTGTTGCTAATCCGATTCAGTTCCTTAACAGTAGCGAGAGCAACAGACCCTTGAGGGTTATAAACCCAGTAACAGCAGCTTCTATGGTCAGACATGGAAGCTGCCACTGGAGTCATAGAACTGTAGAGTTGGAAGGGGCCATGCGGATCCTTTAGTCCAACCGCCATGCAATGCAGGAATTTTCCTCAAGCCACTTTTTTTTAAAGATGTTTCAAAATATCCCAATTTAAAAAAAATAAAAAATACGCCAATTCCTGTATTGCTAATCCGATTCAGTTCCTTAACAGTAGGGAGAGCAACCCAGACCCTTGAGGGTTATAAACCCAGTAACAGCATGGTATAGCTTCTACTTGGTCAGACATGGAAGCTGTCACTGGAGTCATAGAACTGTAGAGTTGGAAGGGGTTCCATGCGGATCCTTTAGTCCAATGCTTTTATGAAGTAACATTGCAGTTAAAAGATATTATTACTTTGAAAATCGATAAGTGCAATCCTGTCTGAAATACAGTATAATGTTTATTTTTAAGGCCTCTCCTGGTCTCTGTTTTAAAATAATTACTTTGCCAGAAGACCTCGACAGAGTGTCCAGATCTTCTCGAAAGTGTCTAAATCAGAGTCATATTTTTGTTTAGAGTTCTATTAATTGCTACAGAAAAAAAGCATTTTATTTTAAAACTGTTGATAGACTGATATTTCTTGGAAGAAAAAAAAAAGATCAAATGCAGGTTATCACTTGTGATATGAAAAGAAACTATTCAACTACAGCTGTTATTTCTCTTTAGAAATGTAAACCTAACAATATATGTCGTAGTTAATGACACTATTTCAAAATTAAGAAAAAATAATCACTCATGGATGCTGTGCATCATTATCAGATTTATAATTTTCACCCTAAAATAGGGCATTTGTTGAACTTTGGAGTTCTAAACGGAATCCTGTATGTTTTTAAAGTTCTGCCTCATGCGCTCAGACCAAGCTCTATAAAAATATATCTATATATCTATATATATTCTATTTTTTTGCTAAAGCATAAATGTGCAACATATTTTTGGTGTTTGAGAAGGGGCATAGTGCTGAGTAATACCTATATAGGAAACCTGCTAATTGATCCTCTGCTTGGGAATTAACCGCATCTTGCAGAGGACAATCCGTTAGGAGAAAGCAGTGTCTTAAGTGGAGAAAACGGTGGCTTGCATGCAATTCATGTGCCTTAGCTGTGACGTGCTGCTTCATAGCTCATAGCTTTGTATTCAGATTTTAAGTTCAGATTCCTGAAATGGTCATTTTTTTTAACTGGACTTTAGGCATAATGTGCTGACTGGTCTGTAAAAACCCACACCGATATTTTTTGCAAGATACGGAAACAGAGGCCAAACAGCTGCGCTTCTGACTTAACCAGGTATTCCATCCGTTCAGTGTTGTGGAATACTACTTCTTCAGGTGCTATATATATATATCTATTTGGTGCACGGTGCTCCTGTGGAGCCAGGACTTTTGACAGCGCCCCTGTTTCCAAGGAGAGCTGCTGTTCAATGATGCCATGCTCCTAGGTAGCAGACCTAACATCATTTCAAACTGGCTCGGTTTCAGAATGTGCAAGGGGATGTGTTAAAACTACTGGAGTCAGGGTGGTTGGTTTTCTGGCGGACGCGACATGCGTCCCTGCAGGGAAAACCCGCAGGACCCTGCTATTATAAACTACTACCCGAGCCTTTTCTAGGAAGCATCCTTCCCAGCCTTCAAATGATGCTGATTGCAACCCACAGAACTTAACCGACTTCTGTTTTTAATAGTCCTTTGTGCGACTAGTAAGTCTAATGGCATACCTTGACCTGTACTACACCAACCATGTGGGTGCTGCTTTTTAATTGCATGGGTGGCTGTGTAACACTAGAGTGCTCCCCCCTGGACAGAGCTGACGTGCACGTGGGCAGAGGGATCGCGTGGCCCCGTTTTCCTAACCAGTCAGTTGTTGTACCCACTCAACCTTCCCGCTTGGGTCGGGTGTTATAGCCAGAGTTCCATGTCTAGGGCTCAGTTGAAACCTCACGTCATTGTAGTTAAGTTCCTCGCTCTTGCCATTGTCTTTTTATGGCCGTGCCTTTTCACTCAGTGCCTGCCAGAGGCTTTTTTTCCATTTCGTCCTGTTAACAAATATATACGTACCGTGCATGCCGAGTGATCCCAGTGGGGTTGTTTTTTTTTTAAATTTATTTTAATTTTCCCAGGCGCCTGCTTGAGTACTGCCTACTGCTTGGCAGCCAAAGCGTACAAGTAGCAACATGTCTTCCTCTTCTTGCCTTCCATGGTTCAAAGTACTGTATTTTTCTCTTATGGTACTAACTTAGCTGTGTCCGCTGGTGCAAGCTGACGTGAGAAAGGCAAGCGTTTAAAATCCTAGCTCTGACATGAAAGGAAGACATCTCCTGCCGGAGAGACAACCTTTGCGCAGTTTTACGCAGGCCGGTGTGAACCCATAACCTTCTGCTTTAGAGGAAAGTGTTAAGTTGGCTTGTGGTACTCTTTTTAATAGTCATGAATGTAGGCAGCTGAGCTTTTGTATATGCATTACAGAATTTTACTGAAAACAGGATTCCCTAGTGGACCACCCAATGTCCATGTAAGGGCTCACCCTCCTGAATCCAATACATTGCTATTACGTCATGGGCATTTTACGAGCGCGGTCTTCTGCGAACAGTTTATGTCCTGTTTGAATATGATACTGCTAGAGGACAAACCCAGACCCCATGCAGTGCAGAATTCCTTTCGAAACATCTCTTTATTTTTGAAACCCTAGAAAATGTGAATGGAGTAGAAGTCTGTGCAGTCTCTCTCTTTTTCCTGAGTCTGCAGCTAAGTCTAATTTTCAGCTTGTAAACTCAAGTCAACTCTCTGACGTTCTTGACAGTTCTATGTTTTCGCTTTATGGTGTTTAAATCACCAGCTTCCCAAAGCATAAATCTCGTTGGGCCGTATTCTGATTGGGACCATGGCATTTTATCCAATACTTACCTTGATGTATTTATAGCTCTTCTACGGGCTTCACTCCAAACTTGCCTTCGGTGGGTCCTCCCTAGCTCCACTCCACCCACTCCAAAATATTTCTTTCCATTTATCCAGGCTCAAGCGAAGAGGAAGGCACACAGACACTGACCCACAATGTGCTAAAATCCCAGACTACCAAGGTTTTGCCTCCCCTTCTTGCAAAGTATGGCATTTACAACAACATGTTCTGCTTTCGCTGAATGCCTTCAAAGCCTCAGCTTGTTGGTTCACCTTTGCAAAGCAGCACTGGGGAAAGCGTGATTTCAAAAGCAGAAAGCCGATAGGGCACTTCACCCTTATTCCGCTATCTACTTTCCCCTATAGCTGCAGGAATATGCAGCCGTCCCATACAGGAATTGAACCTGCAGCCTTGGTGTTATCAGCACCATGCTCTAAACCAATGAGAAGGACGATGCAACCAGGGGCAAACTACACATTATACTGCAGGCATATGAATAGATGCTCTGTCTTGGAAAGCATCCCAAGAAAGGGATCATTTGCATTAGTGAAGAAACAGGAAAGAAGCAAAGAGCTCAACTTGCCCCCTACAACTTCCTTCCCCCTCCATGCAAGCTGGTTTTACCACCCCTTGCAGGGTTCCATTTGCGTTTGCAAGGTAAGCCCCTAGAGCATTGGAAAGGCAGATTTTTTAAGGGAAAGGGAAACGGGTAGAAGGGCTTTAGAAGGAGTAAACATTAGACATTTTATTCCCATCCCTTGGCCAACATTATTTTATTCCCATCCGATTCTCCGACACAAGGGAAAAGAGAGAAAGGGCCACCAGGAACATTTGTTAAATGCGAATGAAGCTTAGCCTGTAATTTGCTCCAGAGGACGAAGCCATGAAGACACAAAAATGGTAGCTATAAATGCTCTCTCTCCCAAAGTTGCCCCCTTGAGGGAAGCCAGCAGTGCTTGCAAAGGACGGACTTATTGGTCTCTTTGGAGAGAGATTTGCGTAGATAGGAAACCCCCACAAGCAGGCTCCTGTGGTTTTAATTGATAGCAGATATTTACTAAAGATGTGTATACATAGAATATATGAGAGCCAGTGTGGTGTAGTGGTTAAGAGCGGTAGACTCGTAATCTGGGGAACCGGGTTCGTCTCCGCTCCTCCACATGCAGCTGCTGGGTGACCTTGGGCTAGTCACACTTCTCTGAAGTCTCTCAGCCCCACTCACCTCACAGAGTGTTTGTTGTGGGGGAGGAAGGGAAAGGAGAATGTTAGCCGCTTTGAGACTCCTTCGGGTAGTGAAAAGCAGGATATCAAATCCAAACTTCTTCTTCTTCTTCTTCTTCTTCTTCTTCTTCTTCTTCTTCTTCTTCTTCTTCTTCTTCTTCTTCTTCTTCATCATAGAATATACTTTGATTGGCTCACTTTTTCTGATGAACAACTGCAGTAAATTTGGCTGGCCTGCCACACATGACAATTGTTTGGGGAGGGAGCAGTTTCCTGAAATTAAGATAAGCTTATTCTCTGAAGATGCAGCCTTCAAATAAGATTAGGATTTGCACTATTGGTAAATGTCTTTATTTTTCCTTTCCTTAATTCCCCCCCTTCCTTAAGTTTTCAGAATTATTTACATTTGTAGCCTATCTCAAATGCTCCGGTAGGTTAAAAAAAGAAAAGGCGTCAGTAAAAAGACAAGTAAAAAAAATAAAAGGCATATAGCAAACAATTACCCCACTCTGATTGCAAAAGCCAGCCCCAGTTTAAAGGTCTTAAAATGGTTCCAAAATATGCTCAGATGTCAGGATCCTACAGTTGCGGGAGGGAGCACAACCCAAAACCACACCTCTCCCTTCATGGCCTTGTAGGGCCAATTTGGTGATGTATAGATCATTGATTAGTTGATTAGTGTCATCCTTCTGCACTCCTGTGATAACCCCACGGTTGCACTGGTATTGCATAACTAGCTTTTTGTGTTGCAACAGGAGGGTATATGAAACTCAGTGTTGAAAGTACAGTTCTGGCCACTGACTGCTTAAGAAAGCACAGTCCCATTGCTGCTGTTCTCTATCTCCCCATTCTACATTTCAAAGCGGCTTTTGTTTCCTGCCTTCTACAAAGCACTTTAGACTGCTGCATCAAACGATTTTTGCACCACATGGCGTCCGCCCCGTGTCCTATTTTCTTCTTTTTAAAGTCTCAGATCCAAACAGGTGTAAACTGTTCCGGTGCCTAAAGATCAATGTGTGATCTTCCTGCATGGCTGTATTTGCATTGCTTCTCTGTTGATTTCGTTTCGGCTACTGTCTACGACACAATTATTGAGTAAGATGCAAGCGGCTAAAATGCAGCATTGACTTTCAGCCTTGTACTGTAACTTTCATTGTTCTTGAGAAGAATGTAGAATAGGAAGAAAAGAAGTGGAGGTATGGCTCTACAAGTGATGGAATGTAATAGATCTCTTTAAACTTTAAAAGTGAGGTGCACTCTCAGTTCCTTTATAAAAGCTGCGTTTCCTTACACCCTTGGGAGAAGGGAAACTCAAAGGTGTGGAATGTTTATGTTTTGCCATACTAATCTTTGTCGAAATCCAAATAGAGATTTGGTATAATGATTGGGATTGTATTGCTCAAAGTTTCTCCTGCTTATAAAACTTTGAGTGGGTTTTCTCTCTCTCTAAAACCTCACCTGTTTTATACCTCTTTTTCATCGTGCTGAATAGGCATTTCACTGACAAACCAGCCTCTTTAGAAACACTGACTGGTGCATGCAAAGGCTGGCATAGAGCAGTCACTACAGGAGATATTTTCTGCACCTCGATGACACAAGTTCCAATCTCCTGTAGTCTTGATGCCTTCATTTATGCAAACTATGCAAATGTATAAAGAGGTGGACAGGTTTTAAGAAGAGAAACAACAACAACAACTTGATAATTTGTTTTCAGGTCTGGACCTAAAGGCATGTGGCACATGCCGGAATTCTTCTAAGCACATACTCCCAATAGCTGCTCCCAACTGTTCTTTAAAGTCCCTTAATAGGGAGAGAGGCAGTAGCTGGGGAGGTAGAGCACATGTTTTACATGCAAAAGGTCCTGGATAAAATCCCTGGCATCTCCACCTCAAAGGACCAGGTATCTGATGATTTAAAAGGCCTCTCCTGGAGACCCTGGGGAGCTCACGCAAATCACAATAGCCAGGTGGACAGAAGCAAAATAGCCCGACCTGGTCATAAAGAAGTTCCTTCCATTTGTCCCTTGTACAAAAAAACAACAACCCTGGGATGATAGGGAGAAATAGCTCCTGTGCACAGCCAGGGCTGTCCTTTTGAAATGTTTTTGTGCCAAATCCAAGAAGAGTTTGAAAACCAGTTGCCACTGGGGGGTGGGGAACTGTGGTTCTGTGAAATTAGCCCACCAAATAAACCTTTAAAAAAAATGGTGCCACACAAACCCTAATATAATAGATCATAGCCTTGGTTTGCTACAAATCATGTGTTCTGTTTGGGGTTTTTTTTCCAAGGCAAAAGGCAGAAGCTTTAATCTCACAGAAATTTGTCCTTTTCTAGTAGCTCAATTACCTTCCGCCTCCCCCCCCCCTTTGCCGCGAATATGTCAGGGGCTCATGGATGTATGTAATAGTTTTGGGCAACGAAAGCGCAGAACATAAAAGATCAGCTTTGGCTGATGTGAAGTAGCAGCCTGCTTGTTTCTTGGAAACACCCATATCTGAGAGCCTCTGGAGGGGCTCGTCAAGCTAGAAACTGACCGCAGAACTCAGCAGGCCGAAATGGAATAGAGGGACAAAACAAGAAGCAAATTGGCAGTGTGAGAATGTCTACCAGCTTCCACAGTTAACTGTGTTTAGTACTCTTCACTGTTACAAATCCAAAAACAATTAACAAGCCAATGAACCTGGGATTTCAAGTCTGTTTAAAATAACAACTCTTGGTGCTTTGTGCATCTTTCATCTGTGCACTGCTTTACAAAAAGTCAGTCAAGCCTCAAAAAATAATAATATATGAATATAGAATTGCTTATTTATGTAGAAATTGAATGTTGCACAGAGGAGAAGCTGGTGTTGGTGCTATATGGTAAACACCAGCTCTTACTTCCTTGTGCTGCTTCCAGGCCACTGAAGCATCCTTTTTGAGATCTAACCCATAAAGAAGGGGGGGGAATGGGGGACAAGGAACCTGTTTTTCGGATTGCAAAGTCTATAACTGACATATCGGCTGTCATGCTTTGGGAATGTATTTGAATGTGATGTGATGACTCGGCTGTCCATGTTCCGGTGTCCCTTTTTACTCTTCAGAGCTCATGAGATTAACGAGAAGCTTAGCGCAACATAGCCTCTTGCCTCTTGTGCCCAGTAATAAACGATAACCTGTGTCTTGGTTTTATAAAATCTTCCGATACAGCGATTTATGTTCTTTGTTTTAGAGGATTTAAGTTTTTAAGGGCTTTATTGGACAACAAGGAAAACTCAAAATATTTTTAAGTGCATGACTTAATAATTCTGGTTCTGTCACCTTTCCACTCCACTGTGAATACTTTAATTATGTACTTTAAACAAAAAAATACTGAAATAAAAATACTGAGGGCTTTACTATTACTTCCTGCCTTTTAATCCAATGTAACATTTTTTTGCATCCGCATGGCATGGCTACTGAAGGAATGTGTATATTCTATCCAAGGAATGTGTATATGCTATCCACGCACTTATTGGTTATAGCCAGTACTGAGGAGTTCGAACTTGCTCATAATTTACATGTATGTACTGAGGAGTTCGATATTCCATTCTCCGCTTGTAGAATTACTGGCCCGTTCCGACAGTGTTTTCTAAGTATGCACCCATGAGAATGATTCATTCAGGAGCCATCCTTCAGATGCAAAATATTACTTTGGAACTGACCCCTAGACTTTATTGAGACCTGTGCCAGATGTAAGAATAAGTACGTTAATGAGTGACGATGATGAGGGGGCATCCTTCATTGTTTTGAAGCAATGATACACCACAAAAGGGATCTTTTTCATCCTAAATTACCTTCTAACATATTGGCAAGACTATGTAGCTTTTTTGTCTTCCACTTCACAGTTTTAAGCCCTGATCCTAAACATTTGTTTGCACTTCTGGCATTACGCCGAGCGTAACTTGCGGGACCAGCTATCGGGAGACCGTATTCCAAGCGATGATCGGCAAGGTTTATCGAAGCTTAGGATCAGGCAGTGAGAGTCAATATTCAATAATTTTCATTATTATTAGTGGGGATTCATGCTAACGCTTTTAATATTTGTAAGCATGCAGCTCGAACTGGAACCCCATAATGCTTTTGGAGTTAAGATTGGGATTCCCTCCCTAACTCTGCCGATTAGATTTCATCCATCCCACCCACCTGGTAAGGGACTCAAAAGTCGTCCTGAGGAACAAAACTATTAACTGCAGTGGCTAGTTCTGCAAGGGCTTTAAAACTTCTTACAAAAGGCAGTGGTGCCAGCAGATCGCTTGGTAAACTGGTTTATACAGAGAGAGAGAGAGATCAAACCATTTATCAGCATAATTTAAGGGATCGCGTTCCCTGCAGAGAGAGTACTCTCAGAGCTATGAACTGGGCTGCTGCTTGCGAGCAAATCATTTTCCAGCCATTACTGCTTCTGCTCGCGGAGTTTTTGGTACTTGTAGAATTGGAGGGAGGGGGGAATAATGCTTTTGCTAGTGCTGAGGCACCGAATTATTCACATAGTATTGTTTTCCATGTAGCTGTCTAGGATATATATCTTCTGCATTTTGTATGACTATAAGAAAATACACAATTTCCCCACCCAGCTGTGATCCAAACGCGCTCATGATTTAGGGATGAAAAGGGGGGTGTTGGAGACACCCCTGTGCTGAAGAGATGGGCAATGAACCCATTCTCCTTTAGGACAAGTAGGATAACCTTTAAACATTCATAAAATGCCATTTATTGAATGAGCTTGGGGGGGGGGGGATATGGGCACCCTTTTCCAAGAAGAAATGTCTGTTGAAAACACACCAGTAATCATGAACTGTGTACAAAATCAGTCTGTATAAAACTTGTGTGACTTCTTTTTATTTCATATTTGGTAAAAAAGGTACATTGGTTGTGTTCGGTTTTCTGATCCAGAAACAAAGACCAAAGAAGGCCAACCTCATTTGACTGTGTATATTCTGCCTGTCTTAATTATTGATAGCTATAAAGGATACAGTGCAAGTAAGTGAATCTGGTAACCAATGGTTTTTGTATGTTTATTTTTTAAAGGAAAAGAACTTTCAAAGTGTATAATTTATTGCTCAGCAATACCCAGGTTGTTAATAATGATTAGCAACAAGCCCTGATTTCCCAATAGCATTATTATATGTTGTCCTTCGGTTTATTGTATTGTTATTTGGTATTTATTTGTGTTTGAAGGTCTTGCTATGTCTTGTGTTTTGATGCTAATAAATGAGAACAGTGTGTAGAATGCAAAACTTTGAAATGCTGAACTGTATTAAAGGGGGGGGGGAAATAAACCTAAATAGGAAGTGATATTTTTTAAATAAACAGAATTGTGTTTTTATTTTGTCATATGGCGTTGAGCCATTTTCAGTTCACTTTCATGGCTCCTAGAAACATGTTCTGTCACAGATGGGAAATCTTCCTCTTCCTCTTCAATTTATATCCCACCCTATACCCAGAGGTCTCAGTGCGGTTCACAGAACAAAATAACAACAACCCAATAACACCCCCTAAAAAACCCATCTGTGGTCCCCAAGATGTTACTGGACTCCCAGATTCCATTATCTCTATAGCCAATGGTTAGGAATTATGAGAGTTGCAATCCCCCCAACATCTGGAGAACCACAAATTTACGGTGTATAGATCAGTGTTTCCCAAACTTGGGGTCTCCAGCTGTTTTTCGACTACAACTCCCATCATTCCTAGCCAGCAGTACCAATAGTCAGGGATGGTGGGAATTGTAGTTCAAAATCAGCTGGAGATCCGAGTTTGGGAAACACTGGGATAAATACAATCCTGTGTAGATTTGTTTCCACAAAGCATTTGAATTTCCTTTTCACTGAGATACGTGTTGGATCAATTTTTGCATGAAGGCTATGTCTTGGCTTAACATAGACATCCTTTTAATAACTTGAAAGAACTAACAAGGTCTGACACATGGTGGATTTCAACATTTCGTTTATAGTGCAATCTTATGCATGCCTATTCAAAAGTAAGCCCCACTGAGCTCAGCATCGCTTACTCCCAGGAGAGTGGGCATACAATTGCAGTCTTGGTGTATTATTGAGTGGAGAGTGACAGTAAACAAGAACTATTAAGTTTGGCTCCTCAATCAATTCCTATCAGGTATAGTTCACTACATTAGTTTAATATCTTGAACAAAGAAATGGATAGCATCTGACTTTAATCGGCAGCAATACAGTAGTGGGAAGGTTTAGGCAGTCTAAACATACGAGATTTCAATATTTTGTAGAGCTGGTCTTGCAACAATATGAAATTCAATCAGTTTTCAAGCTTTTTCATATACTCAACAACAAAACAGGCAAAGCATGAAAATCTGAAACAAAAGGATGAAATGAAACAATGAAAGTTGTGATATACCAAGAGCTGGGACTTTCTCATGTGGAGCAGCAAAGAAGTATTAGAAAAAAACCAAAATATTTAACACGTTTTAAACCATATTCTTTTACATAGTGAAACTTCATTGGCTAGGTTAAAACAAAGTGCAGCCGTTCAGGTGGATAGTGTCATTGTTGAGGAATAAAATGCTAGTTTATTCTGTGCTGTAGGTTGTAAGGGTGTCCTTTCCCCCCAGGACACTTGGATATGTAAGTAATGTACTGCTATGAACTTGATTGGGGTACAGTATTCAGGTTTCGGCATCACAAGTTTCTTGGTGTTTATATAAGCAGAATGGGATTGCACCAAATAAGGTTCTGGCGTCCTTTGCTCTTCATCTTCTGTGAACCTTGAACATGGTTTGGGAGTTGGACAAATTCATAGAGGCTGTGGCTATCAGTCGTCATGACTATATGCTCCTTCCACTATCGGAAGTTGCTGAGCAAAAACAAAAAGCCTTTTTGCCCTCATATCCTGCTTTTAGGCTTCCCAGGGGCATTTTAGCCACTGTGGTAAACATGTTGCTGGGCCTTTTTTCTGATCCAGCACAGCTGCTCTTGAGTTCTTAAGGATCAGGCGTTGGAGCCATACATGCATCTGAATCACAGGAACAGCTTCCAGCTCTGTGACTTCACACTGTTTTCCCAGTCTTTTCCATAATTTTGTTTCTCTGGTATATTTTATCAATTTCATGCAGCGAAGGGCTCTAGGCGGTGTACGATGAAAGCATCAAAATGCAAACACGGTAACAAAGCCAACAAAATGAAGAAAAAGAAATATGAGCTGGCACGCTCATATTAACGTTTAAAAAATTAAGAAGACCCGCATCCGAGCTAAAACCAGCTAATCGCCATCCACTAAACACAGGCTAACAATGAATTACATTAAAATAACATTAAATTGTTAAGAAATGTAGAAAGCCCTGCAGCACAAAAATATATATTAAAGTTAGGCACCAGACAGACCTATTTAGAGGAGAGTTTTCCACAAATGTAGGGCCACCACTAGAACGACCTGTTCTCTCATTCAGCTGTCCGTGCTCCAGAATGAGGAGACATTCTGAGGAGATTCTTTAATTGGACATTGCTCACACAGCTTCCTGTGGTTTAACAGTCCAAGTTGCTGCTCAATATTAACATACCAGTTCACCACATTGATGCTGTCTAGACAGCATCTTAAAAAGCAAAGACATCACCTTGCCGACAAAGGTCCGTATAGTTAAAGCTATGGTTTTCCCAGTAGTAATGTATGGAAGTGAGAGCTGGACCATAAAGAAGGCTGATCGCCAAAGAATTGATGCTTTTGAATTATGGTGCTGGAGGAGACTCTTGAGAGTCCCATGGACTGCAAGAAGATCAAACCTATCCATTCTCAAGGAAATCAGCCCTGAGTGCTCACTAGAAGGACAGATCCTGAAGTTGAGGCTCCAGTACTTTGGCCACCTCATGAGAAGAGAAGACTCCCTGGAAAAGACCCTGATGTTGGGAAAGATGGAGGGCACAAGGAGAAGGGGATGACAGAGGATGAGATGGTTGGACAGTGTTCTCGAAGCTACTAACATGAGTTTGGCCAAACTGCGGGAGGCAGTGAAGGATAGGCGTGCCTGGTGGCGTGCTCTGGTCCATGGGGTCACGAAGACTGGTCCATGGGGTCACGAAGAGTCGGACACGACTGAACGACTGAACAACAACAGCAAATCACCACATTGAATAGAATCCTGCAGCATGGCAAGGCCCGCACGAAGGATCATCTTCAAATCTTACAAATACCTCCTGAATCAAATTCAAGGCTGCACTCTTGAAGCTGACACACAACTGTAGTATCATTATTAGGATACTTCATCTCAAACCTGAAGCCTGCTTTGTGTCTCAGCCTCTGCATGATTAATCCTAATGCCCTTTGCAGATGAAGTTGAAATAATTAAGATGATTTCTCATGTGTGGTGCTAGCACTCTGCATGAGCAGGAGATTGAAAGAGATGATAACTGCAGCCTGAATTTCTTGAAAAGGAAGTTAAGAGTCATTTCTCTCCCCGCCTCCCAGTGTTTTAAACTTGAAACAAAACAAATCTTCAGGGATTTACTGCACACTTAATGATGTAGACTCTACGAAGGCTTTTTTTACTTGTTCATTCACACATGGGACTTTTCATTATCACATGCAGGAACTGGAATATTTTTTGTTACTCTTGCTGCTTCTAGTTTAGAAGTGATAGATCATTATGTCAAACACGATTTTGCCTCAGAGTCGTCGTCTTTTTATTTCTTCCATTCTTACAATTTACCACATTCTGTCACCGGCCCATTTCCTTTCATTTACTTCCTATATATGTGGATATTATTTCCCTTTTATCTGTAAAGGGAAGAAAAACAGACTTCCTGACAATACAAAAATGCCATTGACTTCGACATTCTGCTACGTCCAAATCTGAGAGCTATGGATGGTTTACAAATTAAAGACACGGAGAATGGCAAAATGGAGGAAGAGGGTGCCTGGGTTTGATTATTTTAATAAATCAATCTTTTAAGAGCAAATTGTAACATTTGAGCCGCCCCTCCCCACCATCTGCTCTGCTGGATCAGACCAAAGTCCTATCTAATCTAGTATTCTAAGTCCCGAGGAGTGTGCTGGATCAGGCCAATGGTCCATCTGTTCCAGCACCCTGTTCTTACAGTGGCCATCCAGGTGCCCTGTGGGAAAACTGGGCACAAGATGAGGAGGCATCAGAGGCTGAAGAGGTGACAGGGTTTGGTGAGCAGGAAGAGGCTGTGGCAGAGAGCGGGCCAGAATCAGAGGCTGGAGAGGAGGGGGAGGCTAGGAGGCAGAGATGAGGCAGGCTGCTGAAGGAGCCTTCCCCTCTTACTGAGGCCAGCTCCCCTCTCCCTTGGTCTCCCAGAAGAGGTATGAAGAGGGTAGAGCAAAGGCACACCAGGCGAAGAAGTCTCAGTTCGCTTGGGAAGAACCCCGGGGAGGAGGAGACTTAGAGAGTGGTGGGAAAGACAAGTCCTTGCAACTGCTTCATTGGGGCAAGACCTACTGGGAAGAGTTGCTTGAGCTG